>JARFJB010000091.1:0-90000 GCA_036346205.1 Vesta saturnalis | reverse complement strand
TGAACTGTGTTTCGTGTAAGGTAAATACTGTTCATATACTTTGTAGATCTTTCATAAGAGTGACTAAGACACACGCGCGCACACGAACACACATACACACACCACCATCACACCACACACAAACACATTCGTAAGCGCACTGGCACACGCACACGCAGCCACACACGCACGCGCACATGCACATACACATAAAATTAGCAAGGAGCCCTCGTTGAACATACATAGGTCGAATGCAGTAAGCACTTGTTACATAAATAACTATTAAGGAATCTACATGTCCTTTATTTCACCGTTCATTGAAGCTTAAGTTAACTTTGTCGTTAGCTCAATAATGAAAAATATATTAAGTATATTTACAAATATGTATGTAAAGTGTATTCGGCATAATTAGAATTAATTATTTATAGATTATTAATTTTTTTCCTATTGTAAAATTTTCCATTAGAGGACTACAATTATCAATGACTTGTGGCGGAAATTGCCTTTATAAAAAGTGATATGCAGATATCTATATATTGTTTAGTGTTTTGTTAATTAATAATTTGGATAATAGACGAGAAATATGAGAAACGGTTTTCAAAAGTTATTAGGGAAATGATCTACTGCATTCCATTCGTACATCTAAAATAATCAGATACGTTTTGTACTGCATGCAATTTAAAACAGATTTCATTTATTTTCATTGATTGCTTAATCTTCGAGCGAAAGATGAAAATAAGTTACACGGTTGCTGTACATTTCGCATTCATAAAAAAATATCTATAATTTTAGTGCACTTGTGAAATTAAAAATAATTATTTCCCGCATCAATCAAGTTACCTGCATTTTGTCAAGTTCTAGCGTTAGGTATAATATGTATTATTTTTTTACAAAACCAAAATTGCATTCGTCTATATGTATAATTGATTACATGTGTTTTGTACATTTAATATAAAAGCAATTATGAATAAGGTAAAAATATCCGTATCGCGATTATTGTATTTATTGTATCTATTTGCCAATATACCACGACACCCGTATAAGGAAGTTATGTGCTGCTCACATTCGATTTTTATGAATGTATTTAATATTTATTTATGTATTAAGCGCATAATAAAGTTTTTATCGTCCGAAGTGCTATTTCGAGCTCAAGCGCACTAGCGCGACGGCTAGGAAAGCACCTTAGGAAAATAAAAACCAATGGATACAAAATTTTATGCACGATTAATGTATTTAACATTTAAAATGAATCATAACGTTAATCGTTTTCAAAATAAGTACATTTCTCATTTATGATAGGTATTGGTGCGTTACTATGAAAACGAGTACAAAAGCAGGAGTGACAAATTGATAATTTATTTAGTTTTAAACATAATAACTGAGATATTTCCAAAATTGAGATTAATGAAATTGAGGAATTGTACCACCTAATATAAACATGACTAATTGTAATAATTGAATTGTAAATATTTTAAAATCAACTTATAGTTTTATGCCTATTGTTTTCAATTTTTGACGTTTGATTATAGTCCGCAGTGTTATAATGACGTGTGGCAGACTGCAAAAAGACGGTTACATCTAATCAATTTGGTTATAATTATTATGTAATGTAATCGTGCATAAAAACATTTTAAATGTATATAATTACAATCAAGAATGCAAATTCATTAAAATTTTCGAGCACTAGTTATTAATATTATGCAAATAGCAATTATGATTTAAAAAAAAATTACCATGTGAAGGTAATTCAATGTTTTATTAACAAAAATACATACACAAAGGGTTTCTATCGATTGCAAAATTAAATCCTTGAGAGCTAAGTTGGTGGTGCCCTTGTCTAGCGAATGGGTTCGAATTCTATTGGAGGGAATATTTTTCATGTATGCATAAAACATATTTTAAATTTATATGTATACAGGGTGAATCACGAGTGACGCCACGGAGTTCTACGGCGAAGTGGCATATATTCGTTAATTTCTAATACACTGATATTATGTAAGTCAACATGAGCAACATTTTAAAAATATTTTTAAGTATACGGGGTTGCTCCAAAAAAGTGGCATATCAAAGTTATGTTCTTTTAAATGACACATCCCGCATATTATTGCATTTTCCAATTTTACATAAAAAATAAGTAGCACTTTCTTAAGGATTTCCGGTACCTACATACAGAGTGTTTCAAGTTATATAAATTTTTCTGAAAATCCAGTTTTAGGAAAAATTAAATATCTCCTAATAAAATTAACTCCAACAAATTTACTCTTAGGTTTAAATAAAATACTGTTCTCGTAGTCTATTTATTGACTGAATAGTAAACACATCTTTACAGAGTGTTCATTTTTTTCAGTTAAATTAGTAGAACATTCATACTGAAATATTCGGCTTATTTTAAATGGAACACCCAGTATTTTATAAGATTATCGTTTAGCTTACTTAATTACCTTTCAACTTCTATAAGGGTTTCCTATACCTAAACCTTAAAATTTTCAACTTATTTAATAATTTTTGGAATTTGTCTGTTCCTGTATCATTTGTAAATTGAAATATCATCCCAAAATGCCTACTTAATGCCTTTTGCTAATGTAGTAGTATTTTTGTTTACCAATAAGTAGAAAGCTCGGTACCAATCTTATGTGTACATGATAGATTTCAGATATTTGTAATTTACATATTAACAAATATTGTTAATGTGACCAATCTTGTAAGTTTTGTAGTGTGCTGTGGGATTGCCGCTAACGCATTTGTTAATGTCAATTCTGACATTGGGCGTGACTTTTGTCATTGTGTATTGTTATTTTTTCCGAGTCTGTCGGAAGTTATTGAAATATTTTCAATTTAATAATGATTTATTCGCAACAAGAAAGAATTGATATGATTTTAACCATTGGCGAATGCTATGAAAATTATTGACTTGCTGCAAGAGTGTAGTCAGAAAAACACCCTGCATCCCGATAAAAAGGTTTTTGAAATATTACTTCAAACATTTCGTGATACAGGGAGTGTAGCTTGCTCGAAACAACTAAAAATGAAGTCTGTTACAAATGATGATGATAATGAGTTTTTGATATTAGGTTCCGTTGTTGACAACTAAAATACTAGTACAAGAGTTATTGCAAGAGAAACTGGAATTAGTCAGCCTAGCGTGTGGAGGATCTTAAAGAAACATAAATACCACCCTTTTCAATACAAATACATCAAAGGTTATATTGCACAGACTTTAAAAAACGTATTATTCCTTATTTATGAGTCCTTGAGCAAGTTAGTGACAATGAACATTTTTTTTTTAAATGTTTTATGTACCGACGAGTCAATATTCCATAATAATGGATTAGTGAATCGGCACAATTTCCAGTATTACGACACCGAAAATAAACAATTATTTAATACTGTTGATCGTCAAAATCGATGTAGTGTTAATGTGTATGATGGAATTGTTAGCAATCTTGTTATTGGCCCGTATTTTTTCGATGGCAACTGAAATGGTAAAAAATTCCTTAGGTTTTTAAAGAGAGACTTTTGGGGAACTTTTATAAAGTATTCCTTTAAATATTAGACAAAATATGTGGTTGCAATTAGATGGAGCACCTGCATATTTCTCACGTGCTGTTAGAGAATATCTAATTGGAAGTTTCCTGATAAGTGGGTTGGAAGAAGTGGACCAATTGCCTGGCCACATAGATCTCCTGAACTAACATTCATGGATGTCTTCTTTTGGGGCTATATCAAACATTTTGTTTACAGCACACCTCCCACTACTGCATATGTTATGAAAAGACGAATCAGAAATGCTTTTGAGACGGTCTCCCCTGATGTTGCAAAACGCTTTGCGCAATGATGGATCAATCCGTTAATTTACTTGGGAAAAAACCACCAAGAAAACCCAATTTATTAATAAATAAGTAGTTGCACAAGTACATTAATAAATCAAATAATAAAAAAAAGAAAACGATGGAAGGGTTCAATATATAACAAAACACCATTAGATCAGGTTAAAGGGCGTACAAAATTATAACGTTAAGGAACAAAAAAAAATAAAAAGCAGTTTAGCTACACATAAACACAAACAAAAATAAACGGTGAAATCACAACCACAATTGTGTTATAAATAAACAAGAATACAAATTTGTAATACCACATATGTGGCCCTATACAACCAATCATGCCGGTCTTTAAGTAAATAAGCAAATAAGAAATTAATAATGAAGACTACGGTACATATAAAATATAACAAACAGTAAAATTAAACAGGTAAAATAAGGTAAGTGCAATGCAGTTTAACTACACTTAGACAACAACAACAAAAAATAGGCAAGGAATTTACAAATACATAATGGTATAGTGAATAATAAAACCACAAGTTACATACGTACAATTACAATAAATTACATATAAAGAAAAATTAGTCCGTAGACAAAGGTGCAAATACATCATAACAAAGCGACTGGTAACCTACCCACAAGTTTGAGACTTTAGAAACTACAACATCCCTTCCTCAGCTTACGCATTCATCTATACAAAACAATAAGAACGGGTTCGTTTAACAGTAAAGATGGAATTTGAGGTGTTTTTAATGTCATCTGGACACGTGTCTGTAAACCCTGGTCTCGTTTATAACATCACGTATATACACAAATACTAATAAACAGTCAACAATGTCAACTCACACACGCAATGAGGCGGGGCACGGTACTGAAGCAGACTCCTTTTATTTTAACAGATTTCAACTTATAATTTTGTTTGTTTTTTGTTTTTTAATAGGTTACATAGGCTTGTTGAATTTTTTGATGCGAGCTTAATTTACATTAAAGTACTTACTTACTATTGACTATAACCCTTTAAATAATCACTTATCCACCAGTATTTAACGGGTTAAGGTACGCCGTTTAAACCCAAGGCGATAACGATTATTTATGGATATATCGTTTACACGCCCGCTTATTAACCCGAATATTTAGTGATACATTTATTTATACGACCGCTTTAATTTTATGAAAAACTTACATGAAAAATCAACACAGAAAAGAAAAAAGTGAATTCGCGTTTTTAGTTTTACTAAAATGTGTACACATTAAAATGTTCATAGACGGAACGGTTTACAATGATGATTTTTTTTCAAACAATCAGATCGATCCGACTTGCGTCGAAACTCTAACTGCCTGCAACCAACTGTCCTTACTCTCAAAACCCACCCCCGTTTTTAAAAGTAAAGAATTATTACGTGGGAATCTTTCACATTTATTACCAAAAGAAAGATTAATTTTGTTCAATGTTCAATGACTCGTTCAGTCTTTCTTTAAATGCAGTTTCTAGAGAACACCTGTTTTCTATCCCAACATATGTTTTTCTTTTTCTTTTCAACCCTTACTCAAATATCAAATACATACATTCAAATATTTCTTACATAAAATAAAATTTTTCGAAAAACATTATCAAATTACGACTTATTATCAAGAAATTAAAAACCCATTAACTATCTTTTCTTTAGCGGTAACGATTGCGACTTGAAAATGTATATTACAATAATAAAATTTTCTCGGTCCGCTACCTACATCCTATAACAAATAAGAATGTAATTTCCAGCACTTTTCAATAATGTAAAGGTAAACGTAATGTATGCTCGACCCAGGGCAACCAGCACAGATATGTTGTGGCTACTAAAGCGAGAATAACTAACTTTGCCGTTGTCTGCACTAATAATAGCGCCGGAGTGTACTATACATAGAAGGGACACTCAGCAGTGAAAATGCCATACTTGAGCCCCCGAAGATTGTCGACAAGTTGCGACACACTGCACTATCACGTTCTAGGTAGCAATGCACAGCACGATGATAAGTATTATAATATTACAAAATAAACACCTATTTTAGAAAATAAATAGAGCAGTGGAATAAAAGACTGCGCCAACCTGTCTCTCAGAATTGATACTTAGCATGTTGCACTTGCCTCAAACAGGATAGTCTAATGCAAAATAAAGAAAGCAGCTAGAGAGGTAATAAACTGTGCGAATCTAACATCGCTTCAGCAAGCTAGGTACTTAGAATTAGAAATCAAATCAATAGATTTTGATTTATTTAATTTCAAACACAATTAACAAATCAATAAATCTCTTCAATGATATAATATTTTATGCCAAATCGTCATGTCGTTTTCTGGATGTCAAGCTATTTCATTTTTTGACGATTGGTCATCACTTAGGGTAATAAAATACATATGATTTAATTTACTCAAAAAATGTTTTTGAATCTCCACCATATTGTTATACAATATTAACAAAACATTTGGTTGGTCGTCATTTTTGACCTAGTAGAGTTCACCCTATCGAGGTTGAAATAGGAAATTAAATATGCTATGCATTAGAGAAAACAGGTTTGAACCGTTTAATCGCCGACACGGATACTAATCTTCGTGAATCTTGTGAAAAATATGTCACATATTGAGGTGAATGGACTATTTATTTGAAATCTACAAAAATTCATTCGAACCATACTTGTACACCCCATAAGTTATCCATTAAAAGTTTCTTTAGATCTAAAATTTTAACCCAATGAAGTCAATAGAGGTCCAAAGTAGAAACTGTCATGCTTAATTTGTAAACTATCTTTTATCGAAATTAATTTAAAATAAAGTCGCGCTGTTTATTTGGTAATCGCGGAACCGGTCATTGACGTTTGAACTCTAATTGACGTTCTCCATTAAAAATTTAGTTGGCCTTCAGCTTAAATCCTGTGGGGGTCATGCGAACGAGGTTAAAATAGGAGGTGCACATTTTAATTGGAACATTATCAATTAGAAGACATATTTTAAAAAGTTGACCTGTTTTTCCATAATCGCGGATACGGCCGGGCTTACGTACCTGACCTGGCTGACACGATGAAATGATAAGGAATGAACTAATAAACAGTTAAGCCTATGAGTCTATATCTTATAACATGTAAAAGAACACAACTGGTTAAACACCAAATCTATTAAAGACATTCAAAATTAAAAATTTTATTTTTTATTTAATTTATTTAACAAAATTGAAATTTACATATATGATAGAATAATGTTTTGTCTGGTCACTGTATTTTTCTACATAATCGCCTTCAAGTTCCACGACCTTTCTCCAGCGAGACACGAGGCTGCAGTCGCCGGCAGCGCTGCTTAAGTCTGTCTAATGTTTTGATGTAATTTTCTGAATTATTGGTACTGCCTTTTGGCATCACATCAACGAGAATTACACCCTCACAATCCCAAAACACTGTGATCATGACTTTTACGGCTGAAGGAACTGTTTTGAATTTATTCTTCTGTGGATAGTGAACATGACGCCATTTCATCGATTGTCTTTTGGTTTCGGACTGAAAGTGATGCTCCCACGTTTCCTCACCTGTCACAATCTGGGACAAGAAGGTCTCCCTAGCAGCTTTTCCACAAATCGGAAGCATTGTATTTTCTTTGGGATTTGTGATCGACAGTAAGACACCGAGGAACCCATCTTGCACACAATTTTCTGTATTCGAGCTCATTGATAATCACATCCACACATTCTATGCTTGCTGACAGCTTCAGTGCTAATTGCCGAGTAGTAATGCGTCGATCCTCTCGAATGACAACATCAGTCCGCTACAGCATGTCAGGCGTGACAGCTGTGGGAGGCCTTCCCTCCCACGGCAAATCTTGGAGGTCGGCAGCACCGCCCTCTAACGCTTTCACCCTCTGTGCCCAGCGACCAACGGTACGCCTATTGACTGCAGATGTTCCGTAGACTTTGCACAAACGTTTATGAATATTCGCCACGGTTTCGTTCTCTGCCACTAGAAATTCAATCACTGTACGTTGTTTATGACTGATGTCACTTACAGACGCCATTTTAAAACATTCCTACGCTTACGCTATCTGCCGGAAGACAATGAAACTTTGCATAAATACGCGGCCAACTTCAAGTAACTCGCACCTAAATTTGTAATTTTTCAGAAATGTTTTTAACTGCAAAATAACTTGTGGGGCATTATTTATTGGACAACCCTCGTACAATCATACACATTTTCAAGTAAACCTCCCTTGCTTTTACCTTTAAAATATATATATTAATACGTGAAGAAAACACGTTGTATCCCTTTTTAAGCACATGGCGTGCACGGAGGAGTGTGAGATTTGGCATAGTTAAAGTTCATATGGAGAAGGAGTGCAGGAAGGTAAAATTTATGTATAATATGTGTTAGAAATACATTAAATTAATAAATCTATAATGACGGGTTGGTACACGCGGAAAGGAAAGGAAAGGAAAAGGATTCCCTCCCCAAGGGGGAAGGCAGGCTGCTCGAGCTTTCCGAGTTCCTTCAGCCACAATCATTGATTCACAGCATACATACATACATTACGTATATATGCATGATGGGATTAAGGATGGGTGTGGTCAGGATAGGATTGGAAGGAACGGAGTTAGGGTTCTTAGGGGAAAATACTACCCCAGCATTCGCTTAAGAAGCCGCACATGGTGTGCATATACGCAGTGACCATGCCGCTACATTTGCATGAGGAAAACTCCCTGAAAAACCTCATACAAGGTAGACTGTAACGGGAATCGAACCCATTACCTCCCGAATGCTAAGCAGGTCGTGTCACCACTACGCCACCAGCCCGGTTGGTACACGCTCGCTTCTGAGCGCAAAACAAAATTCAAAACAAAATATATGCAATGATTATAGAGGTATACTCTTTGATAAAAGAACATCATTGGTATGCAATACAATTTATGCACGATTACATTATAATATGATAATTATAACCAAATTTCATTGATGTAACCGTCTTTTTGTAGCCTGCGGACGTCTTTATGACCCAGCGGAGTATAACGAAACGTCAAAAATTGAAAACAATAGGCACAAGACTATGAGCTCATTTAAAAATATTTACAATGCAATTATTACAATCAGTCATGTTTATACTAGGTGGTACAATTTCTCAATTTTATTATTCTTATTTCTGGAAATATCTCAGTTATTGCGTTTAAAGCTAACTAAACCAAAACTTAAATGTATTAATACCTGCTTTTGTACTAGTTTTCGTCACATCCATACCTATAACTGGTTTTTATAGTCCTACGACGCTTTCCTAGCCCTCGCGCTAGCGCGTTGCGGCTCGACGTAGCGCTTCGGACCATAAAACCTCAGTATAACCTTTATACCTAACTATTAATGCACCTATTCCTTACTGTAGCTTTCACACAATATTATAAATTGAAAGTTCAAGCTGTTAAGTATAGGTTGTGAAATATTAGAAAATTTTACTTTATTTCCTGAGAAACTTGCACCTTAGTTCTTTCGTATTTACTTTCTTCTGTTCTTTTGATGTGAAAACAAATAATTACGTGTAGTCGGTTGTCAAAATTATCAAGAAAACCAAATTTTATTTGATTGCACAGCTTTGGCATTCTTAACTAGTACATGAGAATGACTAATGAAAGCTATCAATAATATCCAAATGGAATCCCCAATCTTCTCTAAAACTCTGCTTTAGCGACCCTAATCTTCATCAGCGTCTACCAAAATATACATCATAACACAACAGTGATTTATCAACACCGAATATACGCCATGTAGACTGTGATCTGCCGCACTCACGTTAAAACAACTACCTGTTCTTTTCTTATTTTGCAAGCTAGCGCTACTTTTGAATGAAGCTCATACCTATAGGTGGGTCAGTCTCATACTAAAGCATTGCTTGACACATAACACGCCCGCTATAATCAAAGCTTAATTGAACAAACATAGTTCTACGCATGCGTCAGTAGAGGCATGCTCTAGTCGGCTGGTAACAAACCTTGAGCGTTGCTTGAGGTAAACTATTTACGTTTTTGCAGGTTAAAAATTCGATTTATGTGATACATCAAGTGTATTTTCTGTGTTTCTATTCTTTGTTTTAATTTTAATGCAGCCCGAAGATGAAGAATTTTTTGATTTCGTTTAACGTATTGAGCATGGTTTACCATTGCTTAAAAGATTCTAGATGAAAATCCAGTTGTTGATTGCCTATTTTGCCTTTGATTGCACGTCGTTTAACCAAAATTAATAATCGTGAATTACGTTTTCACCTCTTATTCAGTTACTAACATGCTTGAGATATTATGCTACTGGCAATTTTCAAACAAGTATTAATGTTTGTATAATTATTTCGTTATAAACATATTAGATTTTATTACAAGCGGATAGTGGAGATCTACTTGGTAAACAGAGTGTTACTCATAATAAAACTGTGCTGAACTAATTGAAGAACACAGATTCTAAAACATACACACTTTTTGGGTATTGATGGCTTTCTTGGTGTTGCGAAATGCATTTCAAGTCCAATGGGTAACATGTGTATTCAAGAAGATGGACTTCATATCGAACATGTAGTGAAATTTTTTTAATTTTTTGAGCAAATTATCACGCCACATAAACAAAATATTACTTTCCATTGTGTACATGTTTTCTATCCTTACTCTCTGAAACTGTTACATTATGTAGATTAAACTAAAAATCGCAATAGATTTTTTAAAGTTTCACTTTATTTTTTAAAAATGAAGCTGATCGGTTTCGCTTGGACGATCCAAGCATCGTCAGAGCTTTGACAGGTGACAATTTGTTGTTACGGTTATCGAGAGTGAAGATAAGTGTATAAAAAATCTATTGCAATTTTTAGTTTAACCTACATAGTGTAGAAATAACTTTATAAACGTTTAAATTAAAATTACTATAATTTGAATTTGAAATTGTGTTACATTAGCCAAAGATCATTAAGACCAGGCATTTTGAGAGGATATTTCAATCTAAAAATGATACAGGAACAGACAAATTCCAAAAACCCTTATAGAAGTTGAAATGTAATTAAGTAAGCTAAACTATAAGAGTATAAAATACAGGGTGTTCCATTTAAAATAAGCCGAATTAACTAAAAAAAATGAACACCCTGTAAAGAGGTGTTTAGTATTCAGTCAATAAATAGTTTAAGGGAACAGTATTTTACTTAAACCTGAGAGTAAATTTGTTGGAGTTAATTTTATTAGGAGATATTTAATTTTCCTAAAACCCTACATTTTCAGAAAAATTGATATAACTTGAACCACTCTGTATGTAGGTATAGAGAACCCTTATGAAAGTGCTACTTATTTTTTCTGTAAAATTCGAAAATGCAATAATATACGGGGTGTGAAGTTTTAAAAAACATAAATTTGAAATGCCACTTTTTTTGGAGCACCCTGAATATTTACAAATATTTTTAAAATGTCGCTCGTATTGACTTACATAATATCACTGTATTAGAAATTAACGATTATATGCCGCTTCGCCGTAGAACTCCGTGCCGTCAGTCGTGATTCACCCTATACACACACGCCCACGCGCAGGCGCACACGCACACCTGCACGCGCACGCGCACACGCACACACACACACACACACACACACACACACACACACACACACACACACACACACACACACTCATGTAAATCGTTCAAACACGTATTGCAAAGGTAATGGTACCATACCTTAACGACTTTAACATGTGATAACACCCAAACTGCAGTTTCACTAGTCATTCGGTATTCTGCAACGTGTGTAAAACATTAAAGGGGCCACCATAACAAGGACCAACAAAAACCAGTAATTAAGTGAAAAAGTAAATTATGGCTGTATCGTTAATTTTAGTTTCATACATTCAACCTTTCAGTAAAGCGCGCATTCGCTTCACATATTAACAATGTACATAATATTGTGTAAGTGTGATTATATTGCGTAAAAATAAATATTATTCTATTCTCGCGTGTCTTCTAAAAAGTAACACTTTTTGGCAACAAGTAAAATGTGTTTAACACTATCAAATATATGGTGTGAAACAACACAAAACCTTCAAAACTACAAAGTGGAAATTAAAAGAAATGAAATAATTTTAATAACTCTTTTAGAATAATTATGCAACCTATCTTAATACGTTCATAACGAAAATAGGCAACATTGTGAAAACAAAAACAATAATCTATGTCAGATGGACGTTTAAAACTTAATGTCAGATTGACGTTAGTAGACGTATAGATGCTAACCAAAGCCACCTGCTTATAAAAAGGAAAAGGTCACGTAATTCATTCCCTCTCCAAGGGGGAGGGTGGTTTCCTTGAGATTTCCAAGCTCCTTCAGCTACAATCAAGGATTCCCAGCATACATACATACATTACTTATAATGTGTATGGTGGGTTTAAGGATGGGTGTGATCAGTATATGATCGGAAGGAACGGGGTTAGAGTTCTGAGAGAAATACTACCTCAACATTTGCCTAAATAGCCGCACATGGTGTGTGTATACGTAGTGACCATGCCGCTACATGTGTATGAGGAAAAACACCTAAAAAACCTCATACAAGGCAGACGGTAACAAGAATCAAATCCGTTACCTCCTGAATGCTAAGCAGGCCGTGTTATCACAACTCCACTAGCTCGGTACCCGCTTATATAAAATACCGATAATAACATTTAAGAATTATTTTCAATACTATTAAATTAATTTTTAGATTTTGTTTGCTTTATATTCAGAAACTTTATAACGAGAAGTTATGTAAAATTAAATTTTCTTTAAAAAATATGTCTACACATTTTCTTATAACATTAATCGTTATTCAGATAATGAAAGAAATTGAAATAACACTTAAATTCTGCCTTAGGAACTGTTGCCGTTAAATTACGCATCGTATCAAAAAAATGGCGTATAACATGTTGGCATTTTCATATTTTTGAAACAAAACAGATGTTCTTGAAATATTTTATAAAAAACAAAAACTGCTCCTAATAAATCCCTCTCTCCGCCGCTGAATTTCTTCCAAACTCTAGTCAGCTTCAAGAGAAATAAAAACATGTTTAACTACAAAATTAGTACGTACACATTTACACCTACGCACGCACTTACGCAAGCGCGCGCATACACAAACACGCACATGCACATGCACACTTCCACGTCCGCGCACAAACACACACACACACACACACACACACACACACACACACACACACACACACACACATACGCATGCACATACACATATAGGTACGCACGCACCCGCCCATCGGATTCTATTTTATTTGCTTTATGTGATTTTGTTCATTTTTCATAAGTGGTCATTGTCGGTAAGTTTGCCGCATACAGTGGTTTACCGGATCGGAAATTTGTCCATAATGCGAAGTAAAAATTATAAATTTTTTAATGGTAAAATTTTTTGGAAATGGTGTACGTTTAGTTGATTAGACAGAAATGGTTGATCCTTAATGGTTAGCACTACAATAACGTCGTCAAACTTACAGTACCGTGACATCAACACAATCACTTCTTAAATATGGTAATTGTGTTTGAATATTCCAAATTGTAAACAAATTTTATAAATATTATTGTTTACGTTCTTTGGACGTTTATTCAATGATATTGTTAAGCAGATTCAATCATTTTTTGTGATCACAACTTTGCAAAACCACCCTTATTAGAAATGCATAATCCATAAGAAATTTTAAGACTGCAATATTTTTATTAATATAGAATGGTATGGGGCGCGTTGTCGACTGTGTGCCGAGGTATATGAAGAGCTGGTGGAAGTTTTGGAAGAAGTTGATTTACCTGCTAAGATTTTTCAATTTTTCCGAGTTAACATTGTTGCTGATGACAGGTTACCAACCACTATTTGCCAAAAATGTTACGAAGCCATCTATGCTACATGGGATTTCAATGAGCGAATTCAAAAAGCTCAAGAACTATTAACTCTTGAGGATGTTAATAAACCTAATTTTTCAATTCAACAACAGACTGTTAATGAGAAACCATCTCCTATTATTGAATGTGTATTTTTAAATAATTGTGACGGGCCCCAAAATAAAGTGAAAGTAAAGGTACTTTTTTTAATTTTAACATTCATCTCATAATTTGTAAAATGGATTTTTATGTGTTATATAATAGAAATTTTTATTTCCAGATTAAATCTAAAAAGCGTCAACACTTAAGTTCAGATTCGGAAGAATTGCTCTCAGGTGCAAGCGATGCAGAATGGCATGAAGACGGAAGTGTAACATTACATCATTGTTTAGAAGGTTGGGACCAGTATCCATGGGCATGTTCAGATTGTCAGGAAGCCTTACCTAATGCAGATACTCTCAAAGACCATCACTCACTTGTTCATGGACAACCTCCAAAATATGTATGTGCAGAATGCCCAAAAATGTATACGAAATACAGTACCTTTATTGGTCATGTTCGTACTCATCGTGAACAACTTCGTTTTTGTTGTGATATTTGCGGTAAATGGTACGGTACAAGTCGTGCTCAAGAACAACATCGTGCAACTCACTGTGAACAAAGACCTCATACGTGTTCAACATGTGGGAAACGATTTCGTGTGCAATCCTCATTAATAGTACATGCAAGATCTCATTTACCAGTAGAAGTAAAAAATAAACATCAATGTGATCAGTGTCCAAAACGATTTGGAACAAAACCTAACCTTATGGCACATAAAAGAATACATTCAGGAGTTCGTGATTTTACTTGTGATCAGTGTGGTAAAAGTTTTGTACAAAAAGGAAATTTAGACAATCATATGCTGACACATACTGTGGCTCGTCCATTTACTTGTCATACTTGCGGAAAATCTTTTAAAACTGCAGTTCGATTACGTAAACATAGTTCTGTACATTCTGGCTTAAAACCTCATCAATGTGATGTATGTGGTAGACAATTTCGTGAACGAGGTACCCTAAAAGAACATCATCGTATTCATACTGGTGCTATGCCTTTCACATGTGAGTACTGTGGTAAATCATTTCGTTTTAAAGGTGTTTTAACAACTCATAGAAGGCAACATACTGGAGAAAGACCATATTCATGCTTAGAATGTCAGCATCATTTTACTAACTGGCCCAACTATAACAAACATATGAAACGCCGTCATGGAATAAACACCAGCGTAACTGTACGAAAACCACAATCTATTCCTCCTACAGGTATGCCACAGCGAAACCCTCCTGGAACTGTATTAGCTCCACCTCAACCAACAACTGTAGCAATGCTTTCCAGTGTACCTCATACTACAGCTACAATTACAGAGAATTTTTCAGAGACACCTCCTTTCTATCCAGTTCTTAACTTATACAACTTACCTGAAGAATTACTGCAGCAACGCGTATAATATTGAGCATAATAGTAGCTAAAGGTTTATTGTGCACAATATACATTTCAGAGATTTTCCTGACAAACTTTTATGCTTTTACCATTGACCGCTTATTCCAGAATTTTTTTTAAAACAAATTTTATTTAAAGTACAGTAATTTTAAATATTTTATATTATTAGTAAAAGAACGTGTAAGTTTGAAGTAAACATTGATATGGAGTTTGCAAATTGAGGCATTAAGTAGTAGGATAATTGAAAGAAGTATTATGTACAAGTAATTGTATCACATATAATTAATAGATTATTTCAATTTATAAGTAATTTATAGTAAGTACGCACTATCAACTTACAAGAATAATTTATTTCATAACTATTTTAATAATGTAATAATTTGATTATTGTTACTTTTTGGTTATTCTCATTAGCGTGTAATTGGTAATATAGCTTTACTGTAATCAAATGTGAATGATTGTAGTTGTGAGAAATAGGAAACATTAGTTTAAGTATTACCATTTTAATTTATTAATTATTTCTGCTAGATTAATGAATGTATAGTTTGTATGTTAGTTATATAGAATAATTTAGTAAAAGATTAATCAAGGTGCTAAATATAAAATATGACATCTTTGATTTTTTACTATATATGATGAAATTTAAATTCATGAAACAGTATTATGAATATAAAATAGTTGTTTGAAACTTCTTAATGATGAAGGTGATGTGTACGAAAACATGTTCATCTATTGTTCAACTTAACATGAACTTCACATGAATTGTTACTGAAGAATGCATGGTGTCTTCGTTGTATTAATGTGCAGTAGATGCATTACTATAAGCATCTAGTATACAACCTAGTGTATCAACTTCATTGATTACAATGTGTGTTAGCAGAGCAAAACCTTCACATGCAAAAAAACCTGCAAATGCTAAGAAACATTTGATGTTTTGAACAATCCTTATTAGTTGCTCTTTTGTTTCAATTTGATGGTGACTGATTCGATTTCACAAATAATATAACAAGTTAAGTAAATACAGAAAGTAGATGGTTTGATGCAGATATTGTGTTTCAACACTGAAGGTGGTTAGTGCACAAGAATTGCCCAAAGAAGATCTTATCCAAAGTTTTTCACAACTTTGTACCAATGTTAAAATGTGATTAAATATTGTTAAATTTGTTTTTTGATTATGGTATTTTTCATTGTTAGCTTTTGCTCATAGAAAGTATTCTGAAATGTTCACTTTTAAGACTTTGATAATATTTAATCTATAGCAATCTTATTTTTTATAATTTATAAATTTAATGACCAATGATTGTTAACATGTTTATTCCATTTTTACTGGGAAGTTAAAACATCTTTATTCTGAGACCAAATAGAGCGTTTATTGAAAAAGTGAGTCTGTTTCAAACTAGGGATTTAATTTAATTTAATTACCCATTATTATGCGAACAGATATTTCAATTATTATAAGTTTTTGTTATGGACGAATACGCTCAAAGGTAAATATGTAATTAAAAATTATTATTAATTTTTAATAATAATAATAATTTTTAATTAGATATTTCAATACTTACAATTTATTAAAAACATCAAAAGAAAACACTGAAGAAAGTAACTATTTTGATTATAATAAAAATAAAGAAACAAACGATAAATTGCAACTTGCTTTTGATTAGGGTACCTATACTATACGTTCACGTTTTTTTCTTCAATGATGCGTGCCTCTTTCTAAAAATACATATTATATAAGTAAATGGTAAATAATGAGATTTACAAGCGTTTACACTAGGTAAATAAAGGGTGATTCAAAAAGCGCGCCGGTCTTGAATCTCTCGCCATTTTGTTGTTTGTTGCTTAGCAACATAGTTGTTTATAAAGTTGACATCTGCTAATATTTCGATTTCATTCTGTGTGTCAAAATGGAACGCTTTTCTACTGAACAACGTGTGTTAATCGTGAAAACGTTGTATCAAAACCGAGAATGTTTTGCAGAAACTGTCCGACGACTTCGTACGATTTTCGGGCGTAATGAAGCTCGGAATGAATCAACAGTGCACAGACCTATGACAAAGTTTATTGAAAGAGGATCAACACTCAACATTAAAAATTCTGGTCGTCCTAGATCTGGCCGGCCTGTTGAAAACATTGCTGTAGTTCGTGATAGTGTCAATAATAACCCACAGAAATCGGTTCGACGCCGTTCCCAACAATTGGGCATAGGGTATTCTTCACTGCGGTGAATTCTTGTGAAGGATCTTCATTACCATCCCTACAAAATCCAATTAACCCACGAACTTAATGTGCCCGATCACCAAAGGAGACGAGAATTTGTTGACTGAATTCTGAGAAGACAACTGGAGGACGACGGCTTTGCAAGGAAAATCGTTTTCAGCGATGAGACCCACTTCCATTTAAATGGATTTGTCAATAAGCAAAACTGCCGTATTTGGGGATTAGAAAATCCTCAATCGATTCATGAAAGAGAAATGCATCCGCAGAGAGTGACGGTTTGGTGTGGATTTTGGGCGGGTGGGGTCGCCGGTCCTTATTTTTTGACGATGAGGCAGGACCAGCTGTAACAATTAATGGAGACCGATACCGCACGATGATAAGAGAGTTTTTTTGGCCTCATATCGATGCAATGGACATTCAGTAGTTATGGTTTGAGCAAGATGGCGCCACATGTCACACTTCCGCCGAAACCATTGCAATGCTGCTTGAGAAATTCCCGGATCGGCTCATCTCACTTTGTGGTGACCAGCAATGGCCACCAAGGTCGGGTGATTTAACCCCATGCGATTTTTTTCTTTGGGGTTATGTCAAATCATTGGTTTATGTCAATAAACCCCGAGACATCCGGGAGTTAAAGGAAGAAATTCGACGAGTTATCAACTAAATCGACGTGCAAGTTTGGAAGAGAGTTTTGGTATGCTAGCAAAGTAGAGGGGGACATATGTCCGATGTGATTTGCTATGCGCATTTACTTGTGTAAGATTGTATGAGTTATGTCAATTACCATGTTAAAAGTTCGAAAAATTCGAACCAAAATAAACAAAACTAGTTGACGCCACTGTTTTTATTAGTTACCTTGAAATTAAACAAATTATCCTTATTTTTTGTATGGTTAACGATGGAAAGAAATTTTATTTTATTAACAGAAGTTATTGCTCAAAAGTTAAGCTTAAATGTGTATTGCTTCCCGGTTTAATGGTAGCTTCTACCGGTCTTTTACTGGTTGTAAGTGTCTTATTTTACAACTTATAAACTCTAATTTTTGAATATGAGAGCTTTCTCAAAAAGGGGGTTCAGACTAGGTTGTATACCTAGATGCAGGTTGGGTTGCCTATCTAATTTTTACAAACGTTACATACAGGAATGGTTTATTTACAAAGCAAAACGGAAATTATAATATTGATTCTAATATAAGACAAATAAATAAAGAAACTGAAACTAACTGGTTATATAATACACTAGAATACGATTAAAAATATGTTAATTATTCTTGATGGTTTTCTTTTAAACGTCTACGCCTCTGGCCTATCTTGGTTTCCAACCTTCCTTAATGGTTGTGTATTAAATCTAAAACAGATGTTCAAAACGTGGTATACCGGTGAATATATGTGTTTTGTTAATTATAAGTGATAATACATAATTAATGTGAAATGCTGGTGGAGTATTGTAATCAGGAGGTGGTTATATAATGAGTAAGTAGGAAATTTGATTTAATTATAATTTAAGGTAGAACTACTATTTGAAAGTAGAACAAGGGTTGTTCAGGTGTAGGATAAATCGCTATTTTAAGGGGAACGGTTATTGTATAGGGATAAATAAGAGGTGGTATGTGAGTGGGTTTTATAGGGGAGGATTGAATGAAAAGGTAATTAAAGGAGCAAATATGATCTGGTGGGTGTGTGTGATAGCAGGGAGAATTTATTATAAGGGATGGCGACGTTATTGGTGTTATAATATACAGGGGAAAGAGGATGAATATTTATGGTTAAGGAAGCGTTTTTCGGGGCACAAGCCGAAACCGTCAAAGGGGGATGTTTAAGGGAATAACCTGGGTCGTGATCATATAGGATGTTTCGGGGCAATATACCACCGTCACTCCTCTATAATCTCTCGGATGTCTATGCCCTATCCTTGTCGCGGCTTACACCTTCAACAAGTTTATAGGGATAGCAATCTTGTTTGGTTGATAAAGGTAATGAGAAACAGAGGTAGTTAGCTGTGGATAACCATTCGGGGTGTACAGGCCCTCCGTCTGATTTCACACAATCAACTTCTGTAGGTATACCCAAATCGGGGCCAGAACCCGCAATAAGTTTGTATACCTATGCTGGCTAGGGGAAGATGATGAGGAATTAATGTACAATGAACAGGAAGTGATGTGAGGTTAGATGAATATAACAGGAGGACTGCAGGAAGGAATGTAATGCAGGAATAATAAATCAGGTAGGCTCAGGCAGGATTAATATAGAATTAGGATACTAATAAAGTAATGCTAATTAAGGAAAGGATGTACTAATGATAATTAAGGATGTAAGCAATAAGTAAGGAATGATACTGGAATAATAATACTGGTATAATAATAATATGAAAGTAAAGTGTTAAGTGTGTTAGTTGGATGGGAAGTTAATGTTTATATAGGGAGAGAGTGGGGAGAGTGGGGAACAACTGATAATATGTTTAAATCATATAAATGCAGTTGTGGAAGAAAATAGGAAATAAGTTTGGATAAATTTATTGACAAGGATTTGAATTTTTAGGAAGGATCTGCAGGATCATTACAAATGTACTACAAACTGTAATTTAAAGGTGGTATTGATATATTTTTGTATTTCAAACTTGAAATTTATCAAAACATTTTTCAGTTTACAATAATGGACTATGCTTTTTAATACTGAAGTAAATGGCTTACATACATATATGGGTTCTAATGTCGACACACTGCTTTCAATATATTCTATATATTGAATTGTAGTGGCAGTTGAGGCTTTATTTAACACAGAATTGCAAATTTAACTTTCGGCCACGTTTATGACTTTGCGCTATTTGTCAGCAGATTATCACTTACATAGATTAGAATGGTGGTGGAAGTATTACCACAAGTTAAAATAACCTAAACGTTACATTACAATTAAAAATATGTTTAATATGCCTTCTATAATAAATACTGTGAATATCATACCTACGTTATTTATGAAATTATTAACATATTTAAAGTTAGTTTAATTTCAATTAATATAACAAAAAGTTACAGAAACAATTTATTTATTTATTTATTGCCCAACAGAATAATAAAATTACACTATTAACTATACAGAAATAAAATAAAGAAATATATATATATATATATATATATATATATATATATATATATATATATATATATATATATATATATGAACAAGACAATAACTAATAATGCATCTTACTCATGGACTTGTATAGTACTTTTCAGAAAGGTAATAGAAGAGGTGTTAATATCACATTCTGACGATATTTGATAGAAATTGATGCACATAACAAAGATGGGTTACTTACGTAATACACTAGTTAAAGCAGTTCGACAATAAAATGTAGTAGACTCTCTAGAGCTCTAGAGACTGTATGTCGAACTTAGATAAGAGTAGATCAGTATCGTAGCCAATTATAGGATATTCACCCTCGACTTTAAAGAACAAGAATCTCAAAAATTTTATTTGAACGGTTTCTAACATAGTTTTATGGTTATTATCTTATTATAATAAGGGTACCAAATTAATGCGCAGTATTCTAACTTGGAACGCACGAGTGCAAAATATAGTGACTTTAGTGCAGACATATTTTTAAAATCTTTGCAATTCCTAGACACGAAACCTGCCATTCTCAAACCAGACTTGCATATATTATAAATATGTTTACTGAAGCTAAATTTGTGATCAAACGTTATACCTAAATCATATCTCATTGTAGCGGGTAAGAAGACGATTTTCCCACATATACGGGTATTTTATAGGATGATTTTTTTTTGAGAATCTTACTACCTTACACTTTGCAGGATTAAGGTATAGACCGTTTGTAGCACACCAAGATTGTATATTGTCAATTTGCAATTGCAGTTGTTTACAGTCATCAAAAGTCTTAACTGAACAATATTTTTAGGTCGTCTGCAAATAACAATGTTTCAACGGACAGGCTAGATGGTAGATCGTTAACAAATAGAAGAAAAAGTAAAGGACCCAGGTTAGATCCCTGTAGAACACCAGAAGAAGCAACGAAATCACTAGAACGGTGATTGTTAAAAGATACATACTGGTTTTGGCACTTCAAATATGACGTGAAAAATTATAACAATAGCTCGTTAAAACCAAACGTTTTTAGTTTTGAAATGATAATGCTGTGGTCTATTTGGTCACAAGTCCGTATAAATTGAATCTACTTGACCTTGGTTATCAATTACTTTAGCCGTATATTGAGTGAAATACATCAGATTAGTGAGCGTAGATCTGTTTGACATAAAACCATGTTACTACGAAGAAATATATGCGGACTTGTGAATAAATTATGGAATGCAAGGAGATTTCAAATACTTTCGCAAAATTTGAAGGAATACTGATGGGTTGATAATTAGTAATGTGTGTGTGATCTCCAGATTTTAGAGTTGGACAAATTCGTGCTATTTTCCATACATTTGGAAAAGTGGAAGTTTTTAATGCTAGTATGAAAATTAACAATACCGGTTTAGCTAGCACCACACGTCAATCTCTTATCAGGAAGCTGGGGATGAGATCCGGGCCTGTGGTCATTTTGTTACTGAGTTTATTTAACGCAGTTAATATTTGAGCCTCTGATACATTGCTAAAATGAATAGATGGTAGATTGTTAAAATAGTTATTAACCGAATCAATTGTAGAAGGTACCTGATACACGCTACTGAAGTACTTGGCAAAAGCACTGACAATCATATCTGGTGTATCGTATAAAATGTTATGGTAATACATCTTACTCTCAATACGAGTACTGCCTTTTTTTTTTTGAATAAAATTCCAGAATTGCTTAACCTCAGTTTTAAAACAATTTTCAACATTTGAGGTGTAGCTTTTATATGAATTGTTTATTTGTACCTTAACATGCGAACGTAAACGATATCAGGTGTATATCAGACAGGAAAGGAGCGAGTTCGGGTACGACTTAATGGGACAAATAAATTGAACAGTGAATATATATAATTATAGAATTCTGAACAAACTACATTAATATCAGTAAAATCATTAAGAAAGGACCAGTCAGTGTTTAGAAGAGCATTATAAAGATTAACATAATCAGCGTTTTTAAAATCGTACGTTAGATTGTAACGATTTAGGAAGACTGGATTACGGCGTAACGTAGTGAGACTCAATGTAAACATTATGGCTGGATAATAATGATCCTCTTTTATTAACGGAGTATTGTCTTGTAATATTTCAGTACCCAATGTAGATAAGACTAGATCAAGCAGACGATTTTGCACATTGCGTTATATTGAGATAAGTTTAGCAAATTTATCAAGTTATTTAATAAATTACACTTATTATCATTAGCACAAGGATTATTAAAAGTAAGAATATTGAAATCGCCAATTATTATTATATCACTGTTTTTGCAAAATACCTTTTGTGCAAAATATTCAAAAAATGTTCGATAGTCATTTATCGTCGTATCTGGTGGTATGTAAATTACAAAAAAATATACAGTGCGAGTAGCAAATTGACACTTACATCCTAAAACATCAATTGACGGAACGGCACTTCTAAGTTCCAAAGTATTAACAATTGAGACACCAATGTAACTTTTCGCAGCTAATAACACTCCGCCACTCCACTTTTGATTAGTAACGTTATATTGCCGATCACACCTAAATACTTTATAAGAATCCGGAAAAAATTCAGAATTGCACATATCTGTGGTAAGAGCAGTTTCAACTAAACACACAATGTCAAATTCTCCTAAAATAACAGCCATGTATAATTTTTGTGCTTTAGTACGCAATCCACGAACGTTTTGATAATACCACAATGTCATTTTTACTGTTGGGCAAACTTAGTTTAAATGTATGTATTTTATTCTGAGGTTGGTTTCACCTGAAGCAATATGGTCATCCAGTTGTTTTCTTTAATGGTACGATTCAATATTCAATTATGCTTTGGAGTTTCTATCTAAAGAGGTAGCGATATTTTGTATAACTGTGTGTATTAATTAGCTTTAGTATTGAAATATGACATTTCACACACTTTTCATCAATTAACTGTACTTTCACCGGACGAGGTTTCGATTTAGTAGAATCAGAATTTCCTAATCTAGCAAGTGTAATAAAATAAGCACATCTCATGATTGTAAACTATAGAATAAAAAAATCATCGCTAACACCAACAAACATGATTGACCAGTGGATGAAGATGAAGGACTCTTGAACAGTCTACGATAATATATTTAGCTATAAATAAGTTAAATACTAACCATAGCATGAGCATACTAAAAAAATCTATGCCTGCTCATTAGGGGACACTCATAGCGATCATTAATAACGCTGTTCAGGATTAAGATTCTGATATTGCTGATTAATCTGCATATTAATTGATTAATTTCGACTTTAGATCAACTAGTTAGAAATTGTTTAAGTTTCACTAATCTCTCTAGAAATTATCCTTTAGTTGCAGTAATCACAATGATAATACAACACGCCTGGTCCTTACGAAGTGTGAAACTCATTACGATTCACGGCGCGATTCGCCGTGCGTAAAGTATCAGGTATCTGCTGACTTTAAAGTGGCAATAAATATTTGATAATGGCACGGACTATTATGTCTGATATAAGGAAAGGAAAATTTTTTGAATGGTTTTATTTTGTATTCGATTCATGTAGTAAAAGTGAATGATAGTGTTCAAGTATTGGAGATGCGAGAAAAGAAAATTATGCAAAGCTAGGGTCCATACTAGAAACTATTAAATTATTAAAGAAATCAACAGGCACTGTCATGACTTCTCAGCGGTTGATGTGGAAATTGCACGGGTATTGACGAATTTGAAGAAACGTGCCGAAGAAGCAATGAAAGGCACGGCGTAGGTAATTATTTATTATTATTAATTAATTTAATATTGTTATCTCAATATTTCTATATTTATATTCTCTGTTATAGGTGGTAGAAATGTTAGAAATGTATCACAAGCTAGGCTTCCAAATAATTACGCCTTAAAAAAAGTAATTAGGCGTAAAGGCAATGCCATTAACGCTGTACCCCCAAATCTTATAGATCTTGATCACCTAATATTACCAAAGTGTTATAAAAATTACGAGGTGCAACCCGGCGTTCAAGAAAATTTTCTACTGGCAGATAGCGAAGGAATAATGGCGTACACACAATATTGTATGCGCTTTTACCAAATAAACAACGGGCTACGTACAACGAAATATTCCAATTATTAAAAGGGTTGGTTCCAAATTTACAGCCCAAAGCAATTCACTGTGACTTTGAACAGGCAGCCTTTAACGCTATGAAAAACTGCTTCCAGGGCGTAAACATATACGGGTGTTTTTTCCATTTAACTCAAAATATGAGAAAGCATTTGGGTGAAATTGACCTTCTTCGAAATTACAACGATCCGCAGTTTGCTTTAAGCGCTAGAATGGTGACTTCTACTAAATGTAGAATGTATCAAATAATCTGTTGCACCATCGATAAACGGTATTTCCGACGTTATTTCATTATTACCCACATTCATAGTCCAATCTTCATGCCAATCTCAAGGAGCCATTGGCTAAGGTTACCTTCTTAATATATTAGAAATATATTTCATAATGATTACTTCGGCAAATTTCGGCGAAGTGAGACTTTCCTCAATATTTTTAGGGAATTTTGATATATGTGTATTTGCAACCTTGTGTGTTACTTTGTGTTTCTAACCTTAAATCACATATCAAGTGTTGTCTTAAAACTTTATGAATTTATTTTAATACATTTTAACAAATTGAGCAAGTTGGTAGATATAACAATATCTTCATATGATATTTTTCTAATTTATCTTTAGCACATCCATTAAACCTTACACAGAATAGGAAAAAGTGTACTCACATATTTAATTTGCAAGATGGGAGAATGCATAGAAAATAAGAAAACAGACGGAGCTACATTAGCAGAAAAGCAAAAAGCTTTGGAACAGATTACCGAGCTATATAATTGTAAACCTGATGTTACTTTACCACGAACTGCCAAGCAGCTTTGCAGGTTGTGGCATAATTTGAAACAAAGGTATACATATTAATGCATTGTAGAAATAAAAATAAACAAGCAACCGAAAACAGATTCAATAGGCTGCTGACGGGTGGAGGTTCAGAAGAAAAGAAAGATGGTCCTCTTCTAAAATTAGTTGATTTTGTAGCAACAAATGCTGACATAGAGATTGACTGTCCTTGGGATAGTACGGCAGTACGTAAGATTGGAGACTTTTGGAACGCGCCACAATTCCAAGATCCCACATTTTCAAGGTTACCACAATTTCAAGGTTACCACAATTTCAAGGTCCCACCGGCTCAAGGCTACGAAATAAGTAGGCCATGTTTATATACAACCTTCCCAAGGTCGCACATTTATAAGATTACCACAGCTCCAAGGTGAAACAACATACGCAGGTCACTAACACTCAACACATTCTCAAGGCTATTTGGGCGCCCTACCTACTTAGATAGCTATCTCACTTTTCAAGGCTTGTTCATGTAATTTTTACAATTGTCTGATACCACACTTAGAACAAAATAAAAAAAGATAGTGATATGTTAATATATTTATTTGTTGTATGTACAAATGTAATCAGTGTATTATTCAGATATATGTATTCTCTAGGAATAAAACATTTTGATTTAGTATAAGTGCAGAAGGTCCTTTCCACTTCTGTATCATTACACCTGCGTGGACGTGGTGCAAGTAATTGAGCGTACGTGCAGTGTGGTGCCCATCGGAGATGTTCCTGTAGCGGAGTGTCAGATGACCGCCATTGGTTTATTCGAACTGCACACATGAAGCATTCAATCGTATCGTCTGAAGATGCCCCTCTAGAGGACTAGCAGATGTTCATCAGCGGTACATGATGGTATACCATCACAGTGTCATTGATATATTTGAGCATATACACCGTGTGGTGTGTACCGGCCTGCCTTACTCGTACACTACTCTACCCCTCAACCTGATATATTCATCATACATATATTCCTGGCGATAGGTTACGTTGCGTCGTCGTTCGAATCGCTGGATATTTCTTTTTTTAACAGTTGTAATACATCATATTAATAAATGCTACAAACCAATAAAGATCAATAAAGGGTCAAAAAAAGGAATTATAACAAAACACATAACTCTACCCGTTTATTTATACATTGTTTATACATTCTCTCTGTTACAGATCGCAATAAAACGTTTCAATGTGAATGTCTGATGAAATTTTGGGGAAAGGACTCTCTACTGCGACATCAAAAAACTGTGTGTTGGATAAGTATTCCAACTACCCCACATTCAGAGATGCCGCAGGCTGTACCGGAAAACCGTACCGCACTTAGGAATGTGGTGCAACCTAGTACTTCCGATGCGAATAGAACGGAACATAGTCATATTGCTGTGCATAACCTGGACCATCAGGGTTAAACAACTTAAACAATAATGCACAACGCAGGCATGCTGATGGTTCCTTTGCAGAACCAGGACCATCGGGTTTGAACAACTCACGGAAACGTGAGTCAGACCAAAACAGCGAACCAATACACAAGAAATGTATCAAAAGTTTTGAAATTGTGCACTACACTGATTGTTCGATTGATGTTCCTCGGTATGGTTATCAAGGACACCTTAGAAGCAATAGACATAAATCAAATGTGTGTCTACTCGTTGATACTGGGGTTGAAGTGATTCGCAATGCTTTTAAACAATGCATTGTTTCGTATAGACTATCACCATGCAATATCCATACGGATGTGCCGACGTTTATGGGTGACGTTAAAGTGAATGTTTTGAAACTAATACAGATTCAGTTGCAGAAACACATCTCGTGTTCAGTTGTTCTTTCTGAACAGTAGAGAAAGTACTGAATTAAAGTTCTTTTAAACGAAACATGATATATTGAGTGTCGGGATGGCGTTGGAAGAGTATTTTCAAAGAGTAGTGGAAATCTTGGATGCTAAGCAATCAGAATTTCAGCATAAAGATTGTGGTAAGTGTGAGTTATGAGTAGTAGTGTATTATATTATTAATATATGTTGTTTTGTAGGTTGGTCGTTGGTGCATTTCGTTTATTTAGAGGTAAACATGTTGAAATTTTCTTCCACTACGGGTTCATCCTATATGAATATCCCGCCTGAAATTTCGCATAAACATGCCATAGTGAATGTGAAGAATAGTGATAATTGCTGCTTTGCGTGGGCTATTGTATCAACATTAGTGACACCGACGGGGTTACCACAACGGACGACTTCTTACCCTGATTTCAGGACGTTATTCAACTGGAATGGTGTAGAATTTCCTGTTTAGCTGACTAACATCTCAACGTTTGAGTCCAACAATAATATCTCTATCAATGTTTATGGACTGGAGGATACGTATCGTGATGGTCAGCGTATTCCCGAGGTAGTGGGTCCTCTCTACTATACCAGAGCTAAACAACCTATTCATGTTAATTTATTACTATTAGTCAGTAACCAAACGGATAATCAGCATTATGTATGGATAAAAATTTTTTCTCGTTTACTTAGCAACCAAATAAGCCGACGTAATGGGGCAAAATATTTTTGTGATTCATGTATTCATTACTTTAGAACGCAGGAGCAATTAACTCGACACGTGTCTCATGACTGTAATTTCGTGTACACTAAATTACCTGGCGTAATGCAAAGAAAAAGAACCGGGGAGTTCTATGCGGAAAATATACTTGCGTTTGGGAACTATCAAAAACACATGTTTCTACCATTCGTAATATATACAGATTTTGAAGCTCTATTAGTACCGATAAATACGGCTGAATCTGATCCCGAACAACCGTTCACATGAACCATACTTATTCAGTTATTATATTAAGTGCGGTGTAAACGATGCTTGGTCCAAATTAGAACTTTATAGGGGGTTAATGCTCGAGAGTGATGTGAAAGGGATACATAATGAGCATTTGAAAACGGTTGTTCCAATGATACCACTAACTGATGAACCACTGGTGATACATGAACAAAGCCGTTATTGTTATATATGCGACAAGCTTTTTACGGACGATCTTACAAATTCCAAAGTACGAGAGCACTGCCACGTCACTGGTATATATCGTGGTGAGGCACATTCAGATTGCAATTTAAACTATCAATTACCTTAATTTATCCTAGTTTTTTTCCATAATCTCAGTGGATATGATGACCACCTATTCATCAAACAGTTAGCGAGTGAAGTTGAAGCAATTACCGTACTTTCTGTTAATAATGAGAAATATATAACGTTCGCCAAGCATATTTATGTAGACGAATTCATTAACGGTCGAGACCTTAGGGAAAAGAAGTACATAAATTTGCGATTCGTCGATAGTTGTAGGTTCATGGCGGAATCCTTAGATACTCTATCTCATAATTTATCAGATGGTCAATGTAGAGAGGCAAGGAGATATTTTGGTGATGATAATGACTTTAACTTAGTTAGGAAGAAAAGTAATTTCCCCAGCGCGTACGTAGACAATTTTAATAAATTAGACGATGTCACTGTAAGTTCTTATGACAAATTCTACGATAAAATGCGTGATGAAAATATATCCGTTGAAGAATACTGTCGCGTCCTACTGGTTTGGGATCACTTTAAGTGTAATATACTCGGGGATTATGCTGACATATTTAAAATCAGACGTGTTGCTGTTGGCTGACGTGTTCGAAAACTTTAGGCGGCTATGTATAGACATGTATGGATTAGAACCAGCGCAGTATGTTACAATACCTGGATTGGCGTGGGATGCCATGTTGAAATGTACTAAAGTAGTGTTAGAATTATTGACTGATATGGATATGTACCACTTTCTTAAGAAAGGTATTCGTGGTGGAGTGAGTACTTGTCTTAAGCGAAGAAGTATTTCTGTATCATAAGTGTTTTGTAACTGTGGTTTCCTATTAGTGGAGTTGATCGGCCTATTTCCACAGTTTATGCTTTTTGTGCGCGAGGTTTCGAAGCGGACTCTGCTTCGTCATCAGGCTTAGTCCTGAGAACGACTATTTTCGCACTTGAGTCGAATTCATATGTATATATATATATATATATATATATATATATATATATATATATATATATATATATATATATATATATTTTTCCCAAGCACTTGACTACTCTCAGATTCGAACTTGGTACCTTTCACTCACCAGTCTGACACCTTTACCGCTGAGCCACTGAGTACTCAATATATATTTTTTAGAACATATATATATATATATATAGTATATAGTATATATATATATATATATATATATATATATAAATACTAATTACCTACTCATTTTTATTTTAAAGTAATTTTTCCTCTGTATAATAATAAAGGTCGACTTCGAAGTAAAAATCATTTTTAAAGGGATGTTGTAAAATTCCATAAATTTACATTTAATCACTTCGAAAATATTCGTTCCCTAATTAATATTTAGAGAAAGAAGATAGATCGTAAATAAAAAACGTATTAACCAAACCAGTCACCAAAAATAAAATAATCAGAAAAGGTTAACTAGCTTTACTACGGAGTTTTTTGTATGATGTAATCTGAATCAATAAGGATTTTACTGCTCGTATATTTTTGTGAGGCAAAGGATATAATATTTTTAAAAATGGAATATATGGTCTTAAAATTCAAATATAGTAATATGACCATTCTCAATTATACGTTTTAACGTGTTTTCTTGACAGTATTTGTTTTCGGTCAATTATAACTTATAATTACACCAGAATAAGTCTTTAAAAAACACTCTTCAATTCAAATAGACCAATACAATTATGATAGAGCGGTGTAATCGCGTATATCCCCACTTAGGAATGACGACAGGGTTTCCGACGAAAAATGGTTTAAAGAGCGGACCCCGAGCTGTGTGAATTGAGACGATCTCAAGCTGTAGAAGCTAGAAGTATTTATTAATTCAGTTGCGAACGTCGAGCTCGTATTAATTCCCTAACATTTTACGTGTGCGTGCGACTATTGTGTTAATTTTCATGTATGTTTGAGGCCTTATACTATTATTTTAGATTAGGACTTGTATTATTATTTTACTGTAGATTATATCATGTAATTAAACTCGTAATTTAATTCTGATTGCTAAGGTAGTGTTGTGCAACGTATACCGGAGCCGAATTCGCATCCACACAGCGAAAAATAATTTTAAGCCCCATCTTAAAAAAACTCTTCATGTAACAGATTAAGATACGACCCATGTAATTAGATAATACGTAGCGAAAATAATTTTAAGTCCCATCTTAAAAAGCACCTGTATGAATGTTCTAGAGGATACGGTCTTACAAAAGCAATTAATTAGTAAAGCTAGACTCTATTACAGAAAACATTTATTAGCCACTAGATGGGGCCACAAACAAACCCTAATTAGTCCTAGAAATATACCGCTAGGCCACTCCACCTCTATTACAGAAATTATTTATTAGTCCATACACTACTAGATGGCACCACAGACAAATTTAAATACCTGTCTTATGAGATACCATTAGGGCCCCTTATTATAATACTATTTCTAGCCAAGGGGGCGCAGGCCCTAACACAAGTTGTTATACCTGTCTTACAAGTTAGCATTAGGGCCTCTTTATTACAATGCTATTTCCAGACTAGGGGGCCACGACAAGAGAGCAAGAACCCTAACACAAGTTCTTATAGCTGTCTTACAAGTTAGCATTAGGGCCCCCTTATTAGAATACTATTTCCAGTCAAGGGGGCATTACAATTTCTTTCCTAAATCGGTTCCGTTTACGAAATTATTCGTTTGAATAAAATTCAATTGAGTTATCCATATCGCTTATATAGGTACCTGTAATGAATGATACAAAATTAATTTTACTTCAAGTATTACTTAACCAGGTTTTAGGTAACCTTCCCTGTCCCAATAAATCATCTGCTTGTGCCTCCCAATCTTGAAAGTATTCATCACAATAATTATCCATAATTACATAATTATTTTTTGAAAAAATTAATTAGTTGTTGAATTTTTTTTAATTTAGTCTTGTTTTGTTTAAGAGAGTTTCGAAAATAACTTTTACAGAATTTTTTCACCTAGATTATTGTAGCAAACACTTGCAAGTATTTTAAAATCTTTGACCGCCAAAAATGTGCATGCATGATTTGTATTAGGGACGCCTTAAGTCATGGGTAAAACCGTAAACCCCATAGGATTGTTGAATCCCATAAGGTATGCGTTCGCCAAAATATCGATCGCTTGATTCGCTTATGACGTCACTTGCATTCCTCGAGCGGTTTGTTTACATTTACGACAGTGCGTTTTTATATGTATGAAATTGGGTGTTTTGTGTTTTTATTGTTACTTGAACAATCTCAACAATCATAATTATTTTTGATTGGAGTAAATACACAATGTTTTTCAACTTTAAAGCTTGAATCCTTGGCTGTTCGGATGTCTTTCAGTGTCGCTCAGCTGTAAAAGGACGTTGCATCCTTACCTAGTGGGCTCTATTTATAATACTAAAGAGGTAAATTTTGTCTTTATGTATGTAGAACATTTAGAATTTACATCAGTTCTACATACATAAAGACAAAATTTACATCGATTGGGGCTTGAACCTTGATGGCGCAGTTGGTTAGCGCGGTACTCTAGTAAAGTACAGGTCGTAGGTTCAAATCCTACTCGAGGTAAACTTTTTATTTATGTATTTAATAAAATTAACAATAATTATTAATTATATATTTACCTTTGAACTTATTCGTTCATAACAAAAACTTATAATATACACACATATTTCAAATGTCCAAACCTCTCTTTTGCGTTTAACAACCAAAAAATAAGCATGGCTGTATACGATGTGCCGTGTATGGGTGTAATAACACCTATTTTAAGTAAAAATCCACTGCCCAGAAATGCATATTTCATGTAATTATTGTTAGTATAAGTATTTCTTAATTGGATAATAATTAAAAAGCATATACCAATGAAGGCATTTACCATTAAAACGGGTTATATCGCCATATGCTTGCAAAAAGACTAGGTAGACTTTTGTGCAAACTTAGAAAAGATAGAAAATAGGTTAGGAAGTATAAGCATACCTGCCCGTGTCTGAACCTATCATTCTTTGTGATGCACTTTGTATTTAAAACTACTTTTTTTAATATAGACAAAGTTCTGCAAAATTTTATTTTGAAAGATCAAACTTTTATTTTGAACTCTTTTTTCCCAAACATCGAATAAAAAAGTTGAGTGAACACAGTTATTCTATTTTATTATAAGTTTTGTTATGAACGAATAAGTTCAAAGGTAAACATGTAATTAAAAATTATTATTAATTTTATTAAATACATAAATAAAACGTTTACCTCAGTAGGATTTGAACACGACCTGTACTTCAGAGTACCGCGCTCAACTGCGCTGTCGAAACAAGCCCCAATAGATGTAAATTTTGCCTTTATGTACTCTAATAAAGTACAGGTCGTAGGTTCAAATCCTACTCGAGGTAAACTTTTATTTATGTATTTAATAAAATTAATAATAATTTTTAATTACATATTTACCTTTGAACTTATTCGTTCATAACAAAAACTTATAATAACTTAATATTAGTCAAGTTGGTTTGGTATGTGTGAATCCTTGCGATATTGCAGGTTCGTATTCCATTAATATAAGTATTTTGATTGTTATCTCATTAAATTTAGAATTTACATCAGTTCTACATACATAAAGGCAAAATTTACATCGATTGGGGCTTGTACTTCGATAGCGCAGTTGGTAGCGCGGTACTCTAGCAAAGTACAGGTCGTAGGTTCAAATCCTACTCGAGGTAAACTTTTTATTTATGTATTTAATAAAATTAATAATAATTTTTAATTACATATTTACTTTTGAACTTATTCGTTCATAACAAAACTTATAATAAATTAATATTAGTCAAGTTGCTTTGGTATGTGTGAATCCTTGCGATATTGCAGGCTCGCATTCCATTAATATAAGTAATTTGATTGTTATCTCATTAAATTTAGAATTTACATCAGTTCTACATACATAAAGACAAAATTTACATCGATTGGGGCTTGTACTTCGATAGCGCAGTTGGTAGCGCGGTACTCTAGCAAAGTACAGGTCGTAGGTTCAAATCCTACTCGAGGTAAACTTTTTATTTATGTATCTAATAAAATTAATTACAGTTATTCTATAATCAATACCACTCTTTACATGCATACGAATACCGATGTTAATAAATTCATACTACTATAGTCACGGCAAAATCTTTTCCGTTGTGGGGGTGAAATTGTTAGAGAGAGACAAACTTAACATACCAGCTTCCATAATAACCCTGATAATTACAAATGATATATCTATGTTAGTGAAATACACGTTGTTGGGTTGTTAGAACTGCCGAATAAATTACAATGTTGTCAGCTCTTCTGTTTACACATAACTTCTAATTTTGACGTTTTCCACATTTTGATAAGCTCCTCGAAATTATACATGACTACTTCAAAATGTTACAATTGCTTAATCATCGCAAAATGATCTAAGAACTGTTAAAAGTATTGTTACTTAGTTGAGAACGAGTATTTCCATCAAAAACTAATTTTCAAAATAAATGTAAACAATATAACCTAAGTATTATGTTGACGTCGAATTTCATACGTTTGGCAACAATGTCAAGCGCTGACGTTTATCCCCACATTGGAAAAGAGTTTGCCGCGACTCTACCTATTGTAGGTATCACTTTATATCAGTCAATGTTTAATGCATTTCCAATTAACAAAGTATAAGCCTAACATAGTTGTAATAATAGATTTTATTTATATCCATCTTACCTACATACCGCTAAAGTAAGGGTTTATTTGGTATTAAAATGATTCAATATTAACATTAAACGCAGAAATATAATTATTATTGCTTATTTCTTCTAAAATTATCGTGAAGGTAGGTAAATAACTTCAACTTAGCTATTCACAATCATATAAATACAAGTTCTCTATTCCGTCCATTTAGTAAAGGCGCCATCGCGCAAGAAAGGAATGCACAGCCAGCAAAAGTTTTCGCACTGCACTGGCAGACAGATTTGGAGAGTCTAGCAGTCCTATTAGATTTACGGTTCTTGGTGTAGAATCATTCTCGGTCGTTTGCCGAGGCGGAAGTCGCATAGCCTTAAGGAAACTTCATGAATCATTTCTCGCGGTAAGGGATACTTGAAGTCGAGGAGCTCCTCAAGGGCGGTCTATGAATACGGGCACCAATCACCTAGGGTCTATATTACAATTGCAGCAACTTACACTAAATTCTTTAAAAGTATATACGTGCCGTCTATGGTTTGAAGACTATTTACAATTGGAGACTAAAGCGTCATGTTTTTCATACCATTATGCTATTTCTATACTATTATCATTGTTTATACATTTAACAATGCTATTATATAATGTCTCGGATTGATCTGGCTCTAAGGTCGAAACAGATAGGTCCCGTTGCTGACGACAGCGCAAGTAAAGAATGGCGAGTTGGTACGTGGAATGTTAGAGGTATGCATGGTAAGGAACTTGAAATTGCTAATATGATAAATGAAAGGCAGTCCGATGTTCTGTATCTATCGGAGACAAGGCGCAAATGAAAGAAGTTGGAGTGATCATGACTGAAACAGCGAAAAGATGTGTTAAACAATACGAATTGATATTCCTTCGGGTAATGTGAGTTAGAATAAAAGTGGAATTTCGAAAAAAATTTCTCATTGCATGCTATACACCGGCGAATGCAGAAAGAGGCCAAGAGAGTAAGAACCTCTGGAATGATGTAGAGAACGTGTTGAACGTATGTAAGCCAAACGAAAGAGTGGTGATATTGGGAGATATAAATGGATGAGTTGGTATACAGATAGAACATACTGAACGCGTCTTGGGAAAGTTCTGAGACCAAAGAGTCAATGAGAATAGTGAACGCCTGATGAACAGCTACGTGGGGAGAAACCTGTATCTAATACGTGGTTTAAGCATAAAAATGTGTATATGTATACTCGATAAAGAGGCGAATCTAAAAGTATGATTGACTCGATAGTGTATGATGTACGACTTAAACACCTGGCGAAAGATACAAAAGTAATGCTCGGATCGGAGTGTGGTTCGGGCCACTTTTTGGTTGTGTCGAGGGTGTGTTTAGGGCAAAAGTGGGTCTGGAGAAGAAAAACAAACGTAGTGCGAACGTCCGGAATTAGGTAAATTGGTAAATGATGGTGCGAGAATGAAAATGAAGTATGCAGATGCTGTGAGTAGAGAGTTGAATGTGAATGAAGCAATGTGGAACGAACAAATAAAAGGCAATTACGTTGAAAGTGCGTGAATAAGCTTGAAAGACTGTGTTGTCAGTTGTGGCGTACAGATATGTGAAAGAGCGATTATAGGTAGACAGAAGAAATGTCTTGATGGAATAAACCGGTAAAAAAAGGCAGTATGTAAGAAAAGACGCTCTGGAAATCGGTTAAAAATACAAAGTGTGACCCAAAACGGAACGTTGCAGGAGTGATGAATAGGACTAATAGGAGCAACGAATAGTAGGGGACGATTGTGAATTGAGGAAATGCTGGCAAAGTATTTCGGAAAGCTGTATGGTATTGAGGAAAATAACATTGAAGATTTTAATAAGGAGAATGTCGAATAGTGAATGAAACTGAGGAGGATATTGGGTTTAATGAGATAGAGAAAACGGTAGGAAAGTTGAACAACGGTAAAGGAGCAGGCGTAAATGAAATAACAGGTAAAATGCTTAAATATGGAGGTGCAAAGCTTATGCGCGAAGATTATGTGAATTATTCAACGCGTCTTAAGTGAGGAAAACTGTCGAGTGGTTGGAAGTGCGCGATCATTGCACCACTGTGTAAGGGTAAGGGGAACAAGAGTGATCGCAAAAACTATAGAGGAATAACTCTGCTCAATGCAGTACGTGGAACTACCCAAACTAAAATTTGGTATGTGCAGGGTGGTTTCATGCCAGGGAAAGGATGTGTTGATTAGATGATTGCTCTCCAGCAGGTGATCGAAAAGTGTTTAAGGGGAAAAAAGTTGTACTATGCATTGTTTTGATCTTGAGAAAGTATATGACCGAGTGAATAGAGAGAAGCTGTGGGAAATATTAAATGAATACAGCGTAACTAAAAGTTTAATAAATGGAATAAGGTTAGTACATAATGGTAGCCGGGTATGTGGTAGGGTGAGAGGAGGTGAGTGAATACTTTAGTATTGAGCAAGGAGTGCGGCAAGACTGTGGATGTCACCGTGGTTGTTCAATGTATACATGGATAATTGTGTTAGCATGTACCCGTACAAATGGTATAATGGTTGATGACGCAAACGTACAAGTTCTGGTGGATGCAGATGACAGTCCTATTAAGCGAGAATGCGGATGAGCTACAAACACCTCTGAGAAAGTTTCAAATAGTCGGTGACAGTATGGACCTGAAGGTAAATGTTAACAAAACAAAGATTGTGGTGTTCAATCGGGAAAGTAAAAAGGAGAGTAGAGTATTTACCCTGCACGATGAAATTGAGGAACAAGTGGAAGGGTTAGTATATCTGGGTGGAATGTTCACTGTAGATGGTACAATGGAAGGGGAGATTGGAGGGCGGGTCAATGCTGGAACGAAAATCATTGGAAGTATGTGGACGAGGACGATAATGAAAAACCAAAGCATGGGCATAGCTGCCAAACGAGCAACCCATAATGATGTGTTTGCCCGTGAGTACTGTATGGAAGTCTCAAAAAGCACGAACGCAAAATAAATGCCGTGGACATGGGATTCCTAAGGAGCGCATACGCTAAAATGAGGATAAGACGAAGAATGGGTGTATAATGTAGGAGTATAGCGAAGAAAGGAGGGCGACTGATAGGTTGGGTGACCATATTTATTTTCAGAAAAATAAGTACAGAAATAAAAAGTAACAAAAAGTTGTATTAGGAATAGATAAAAACGGACAAATCAAAGAACTAAATGTAGAGTGACATAGCCAAGCATCAAAATGAGAATAAAAAATAAAATAATTTTTAATGACACATGCATATACATAATATATGTACCTATATTCCTATATTAGAAAAATACAAACACATAAAATACTCTGGCAGAAATGTGTAATGTTATTAATTATTTTGACGTGCCTACAACGCCATCAGTGGGGTCACCTTTGTGCCAATCGTATTTTGAGAGCTTAGGATAGATTCCAAAATTTGCTTTCTGGTCTTCAAAACTGAAACATTTCACTGCAAGTCTCATCGAAGTTTGTGTACACTTGCATCACAGCTTCTAGTGTCGATATTTTCATTTGCGATTTTTTGCACTCCAGTAGTTATTAATATTAGAGAATAGTCGCTCAATTGACGCACTTGTTCCAGGAAGACAAAAATAAACTGACATAAAATCTCACAATTTTGAAATCTTCACTTGATCCAGACCCTTGATTCCATTTAAATACTTCAACCCATCGATCTTCGGTAGCTATATTTTCGAGTTCCACTCGGCAATTTTATCTTCTGACAGTTTAGCTTGTAATAGACTAACTTCATCGAAGAGTTCGTCCTCATTCAGTGTCGAACCCAAGTAGTCTTTAAAAGCAGCACATGAACACAAAATTTGATTCCATGAAACTTGGTTTCTCAAATTTATCCATTCAAAGAGCCTTAATTCATTTAAATTTGTACTCCAATTCTTCAAGTAACTCAAACAATTTGAATAAAATAATCTTACCTGTGAGATGAAGTCATCTCGATAGTTTAAACTACCTTCCCAATTGTCAAGTTGTAAAAGGGATTCTCTTACTTTAAGCGGCAAAAATAATTCATTCAAACGATTTTCAAGCTTATTTTGAAGATCGAAATACTCTAGAGCGACCTCTGTTGCGCATATTTTGTCACCCTCTACCTTTAATATGACTTTGTGAAACATAGAAGCAATGTTGTGTACAAACCACATCCAAATTTCGCTGGTGCGACACTCAAAAAATTGCTTCAAAATCATTGGACAATTTTCAATAGACAAAAGTATGCTTTCAACGGTTCGTACATTTGTAGAATTCGTTCAATTGCGGGCATCAGACTTAAAAATCTTGTTTTAGAAAATGATAACATCTTTTGTATTCAACATTAACAAAGTCGCATAATTGTTTAAGTTGATTTACTCTCACTGTATAAATATAGAAATGCTTAAATAACTTAACAACAATAACCTCAACGTCAATTGGTACGACGTCCGTAGCATTTTGTACGCAATTGTTCAAAATGTGTCAACACAACCAATGCCAACCAGAGGTTTGCCACGAGAAGCATTCAATTTTGCAAATAGGTTGTTCACTCCCTTTCTTTTCATTCCGCCAAAATTTGTATTGGTATTATCAGCAGCTAATCCAATACACTTGTCCACTAAATTGTGGGTTTTCAAAGTATTAAACACATAACTATTTAACTGTTCTGATGTTTCACCAGGTAAGTCTTGCAACTGAAGTAATTTCACTTGAATACCTTTTCACAATTAAAGTATCTCACCAACAAAGGTACTATTTTAATTTCTTTGTGGTTGGACGAATCGATCATGATGCTAACAAAATGTACTTTGTGTAGATCAAGTTCCAATCGCAACTGGGATTCTTTAGCAAAAACATTTTTTACAATGGCTTCAGTTTTGGTTCGAGCTGCCGTAAATTTGGGCTCAAACATGTTCGCTATTAGCTTTGATGTGCAATCCAAAGATCTAAAACTCTGCTGATGCTTGATCGTATGATACGCGAAAGTACCTTCCTTGGCTGCAATTAACATATTTTCATAGCTGAAGTTTTCACTTTTGAAAAAAGTGTTTAGTGTAGCGCTTTTAGACTTCGTATTTGCAGCTAATGTATGCTTTTTCTTGGTTAGATGAGCCTTAATATTGCTGCGACCACTGTTGGAAATATCAACATCATTTCTACAAATTTCACAGTACACAATATGCGGACTTAATTTATTTTTTATTTTCATAAACGGATATTCTTTCTGTAACTCCATGTTTCGGTGCCATGTTTACGCAAATAATGCACAAGTAGGTAACTGAAATCAAACGACGTTGCTTTTTAGTAAGCGAAACCAGCACAGAAAACCAGACTGCATTCAACAAAAACAATTAACAAATAATATGTTCGCTTGCTGTCGAACGGTAGAACTCGTGTAGAATTGAACTTGTTTAGTCTTAGTCCGAGCGCTGTCGCTATTTATATGCGGCTCGCTAAACTTCGCTTCGATTCTCGCACGTTACAGTCGCGGAGCATTCTGGGCTGTGCGTCTAGGATAATCGAGGGCGGACTGGAACGTTCGGGAAACAAACTACGCGAACATTCTCAACAACTTCTTAACGTCGTTATTGAATCATGATCAGTGAATCACCGATAAGCATTCTTTTTAAATAAAAAATAAATATTTTGGTATACCTATTTGCGATATTTGCATCTTCAAGAAAAAGAAAGTACATTTTAGTGTACTTCATGCTTCTATTAAGGACCTTAGGACACTGGCAGAAAAGAAAGTACTGTCCTACTAAAATAAGTACGTATGGTCACCGTACTGATAGGTGTAAAAGTAGTACTCTACATTGATTTGATCACATTGAAAGAATGAACAATGTAAGGTTAACAAAAAAAAAAGATATATTTGAGTGAAGATAGCGGTAGTGGTAGGCCACATAAAACTAGGTTGAATGCAGTAGAGTGTATGATAGAAGAAAAGAAGATGAGTTTTAAAAATAAAAGGGCGCGTCAGAGATAATGTATGAATCTTGCGGAAACTATGGGGGTATGCAGGGATAGGAAAGCATGGAGAAAAATTGCAAATGAAAAATAAACAAGAGGCAGGGATTGTTTTGCCTACCACGCAAGGGAATTGCGTGACCGGTATGTTATATATTCTAAGCTGTATGCAGATCACAACTTTATTGTTTCATGGTAGTGATATTAATCACTTAATTTTCGAAGCACAGCAGTTCTCTTAACAGATCAAAAAGTGAACAGCTAATTCTTTCTTGAGACCTCATAATATACTGACTTCTTCGTATGTAAAATTTCTGGTTTGCACTTTGCATATCACTTTGAACTTGTTCTTTTAAGCTCTAACTTGTTCGTTTTGCGCAGATTGTCTGATAGTGTTTCTAAAGATGTTATAATTAGCTTGTTGTCATACGTCATTATTGCCTGGGGTAGAACAATTTGTTGTAATCGTCCAACGTAGAGTGGTGTAAATTGTTGCCAACTTTCATTCGTTTAGAATCCTAATGTTACCATGCATAATTATATTGGCAACTTTACATTACGGATAACAGTACATCCAACATCATGATACTTGGAATAACAATAGTTTTCACTTTACTCTAGTTGAAGCTAAACAAAGTCCAGAAATGTCCAGTCTGTATGTCATTAAAATTTTATAATTGTGTGCACAAATGGATAAAACCATTAGATTATGTTACATTTATTAAAGTTGAAGCATTTTATTCTTATAATTGATTTAATAATTTTTATTTTTCTATGTTAAATTTAACTCTTTCTGAAATTTTAAACAAATTAACTAACATTAATCAGTACAGTATAAAAGATACCAGGAATATAAAAAATGAGAACACATTCTCCTTTCTTTAGATACACAATGTATGTACACAAATATATTCCATGATCACATTGATCTCATTTGTATACATAACTTGAAGAGTGATTTCCTACAATGAACAAAGTTTTAACTGATGAAATTTAAAACCATATTTGCGACGGTTTGCATAAGCACACTGGTCGCATTTGAATTCATAATTTGAAGTGTTCTTTAATAATTTTTATTACAATCAATAAGACTAATACAGATATTGTTTAGTACAATAACTTTTTATTTAATCCAATAAACAATTATTAAGAACTTATTATTAGATTAAAACTATATCAAATCTAACATCTATCATCAGTCCTTACAACTTAACAACAAAAAAACTTAAAAACTATCATAGTTTCGTTTTCTAACATGAATGAGTTTTTAAATGATGCATTTTAAAATGATATTTACAGTGTTGCATAATCACATTGGTCACATTTAAATTCATAACTTGAAGAGTAGTTTTCAAGATGAATTTTTAACCTAGCTTTGGGATGGGACACATACATTGGTTGCATTTTAATTCATAATTTGAAGTGTGAGCTATTAAAGTATGTTTCAAATGTGATACTCACACTGGTCCCATTTGAATTTATAACATGGGAGTGTTTTTTAAAATGAATGTTTAAATTTTGATTGGTATTTGTCACATAATCACATGGTTGCATTTAAATCCATAACTTGACGAATGTTTTTTAAGAGGAATTTTAAAATAAGATTTGAGATATGTTGCAAAACGACATTGGTCAGATTTAAATTCATAAGGTGAAGTGTTTTTTAAGATGAACTTTAAAATTACGTTTGGCATTTGTTTCATAATCACATTGATCACATTTGAATTCATAACTTGCAGAGTGGTTTTTAAGATGAATTTCTAAATAAGCTTTGCGATGGGACACATACTCACATTGGTTGCATTTGAATTCATAATATGAAGAGTGTGTCCTACGGTGAGATATTAAACGATGTTTCGTATGTGATGCATACTTACACTGGTCACATTTGAATTCATAACTTGAGTGTTTTTTAAGATGAATTATTAATTTATCTTTGAAATGTGTTGCATACTCACAGTGGTCACATTTAAATTCGTAACATGAAGAGTGTCTTTTAAGATGATTTTTTAAGTTACAATTGAGATGTGTTGCATAATCACATTGGTCGCATTTAAATTCATAACTTGAAGAGTGTTTTTTAAGATGATTTTTTAAATTTCTATTCATATTTGTTGCATAATCACATTGGTTGCATTTGAATTCATAACTTGAAGAGTGTTTTTGAAGATGAATTTGTAATTTATATTTGAGATGTATTGCATAATCACATTGGTCACATTTAAATTCACAACTTGAGTGTTTTTTAAGATGAATTTTTAAGTTACATTTGAGATGTGTTGCATAATCACATTGGTCGCATTTAAATTCATAACTTGAAGAGTGTTTTTTAAGATGATTTTTTAAATTTCTATTGTTGTTTGTTGCATAATCACATTGGTTGCATTTGAATTCATAACTTGAAGAATGTTTTTTAAGATGAATTTTTAATTTATATTTGAGATGCGTTGCATAATCACATTGGTCACATTTAAATTCATAACTTAAAGAATGTGTTTTAAGATGTTTGTTAAAATTAGATTTATGATTTGTTACATAATCACATTGGTTGCATTTGAATTCATAACTTGAAGAATGTCTTTTAAGATGTTTATTAAAATTAGATTTGATATGTGTTGCATAATAACACTCGTCACATTTAAATTCATAACTTGAAGAGTGTTTTTTAAGATGAATTTTTAAATATCTCTTGGTATTTGTTGCATAATCACATTTGTCACATTTATATTTCAAATTTATATGGACCTTTAAAACGTTAGGTTTTAAATTTTCTTCCGCTGTTGTTAAATTATTAAATTCATTACATTCTCCCTGTATATTTGTTATGTGTTCGACATTGTTTTCCTTTACACGATCTGCTTCACTTGACCTAATATCGTTTATTTGGTAAGAGGTGTCTTCTCTCTTAATATTCACATTATCAGTAAAAATAGTGTCAAATCTTGTACTACCTGAACCGTAATTAATTTCACCTTTTATTAGATTATTATTTACAACAAGATGTTGAGTTAGAAGTAAATCTATTCCTTTTTCCTCTTTGGGTTCGACTTTAATAAGTTTCATATCAATTTCATACGACATTTTTTCTAAGAGGTATTGCTTAATTAAACAATAAATAATTCAAAACCACAGTAGTGTACAATACAAACGGGTAACAAAGATTCACGCCATTATATAAAGCAAATTATTCCAATATTGTGCATGATCACGATAGATGGATAGATAGATATAGTTAAAAAATGTAAATTAAATCTATGGTTACTGTGGTAATAATGATTGTAATATTATTTATATGTTTATTTTATTGAACGGTTACATTAAAGTACATCAATGAGTTGCTGTCTTGTTTGCAGATGATGGCTGGTGGCGTTGTTGCCATTTTTGTGAAGTGTCACTTACCTATGTGACATCTCCTTTTTTTTTTTTTTTTTTTTTTTTTTAATTGTATTAATAACTAAATTAACATGCTAGTTTTACAAACACAAAATTTTAACATACAAAGTCCTTAAATCTACTTGGTTTCTTATTTCTCTCCTATTCTAGTCTTACTAATATTGTCAGACAATATTTGGTCTTTTAAAGCATCATTATTATTTTCAATACATTTATCTACTTCACTATTACTATTAAGTTTATTTGTTACAACGTTTGCAGGTTGTATTTTACTTTCTGATAAATATTTGTCAAATAATTCATGTACATTTCATGATCAGTTATGTCACAACCATTATTTATGGGATTAAGAAATTTCGATTTCTTGAGGTAATATTTTCGTTTCTATTAGATTTAATCAAGTATGATCTAGGTCTTAATGGGTCTTTTAATACTTTTCCGGTTCCACGTTTTATCCATTTTTGGATCATAACGTTTGAATTATTCGATATCAGGTAAGTGTTTAGTCAGTTTGTTGTAATATCTTTTTGTTTTGTTTGATTATTTTTATGACATTTTCATAATTTTTGGTTTATATTCTGGTATTAATAATTTTTGTTTACAGGTATGTGTCCTGCTAAACGTCTACCAAACGATAATTGCGCTGGAGAAAGTAATTTATCTGATATAGGGTGTTTCTGTATTCCAATAAGCATAAATAAATGTCTTTGTTATCTTTATGGGCTTTGTGTAACATATTTTAATAGTTTGAACATGTGTTCGATAAACCCATTTGACTGTGGATACTGTGGGGATGATGTTTTGTGACTAATTTCCCACTCTTTTAAAATTTATGAAATTCGTTGCAATAAATTGTGGTCCATTGTCAGTATAGATTAAATCTGGTTTTCCATGTCTACTGAATACTGATTTTAGATACTCAACAATAACATTACTGGTTGTGTTGTTAAGACAACAAATTTCTGGGAATTTGGAATATGTGTCAACTACTAGAATGTAATCTTTTCCTTTAAGGCTGAATAGATCTGTAGCTACTATTTCCCATGTGTGAAGGAATTTCTTTACTTATGAGAGGTTCTTTTGATTTGAATTTTGTATTTCTTTGCAAGTAATACAGTTTTTATGATATCCGTAATTTCTTTTGACATGAATGGCCAAAATATTAGTTCATTAGCTTTTAACAAAGTTTTATTGATTCTGAGTGATTATAGTGTAATCGAGTTATCATATCTTTTCTATGACATTTCGGTATTACTATTTGTTTACCTTTATAAATTAAGCCTGTATTAATTGTTAGTTAGTCCCTATAAGTCCAATAAACTTTGACTATTTGGAGTAAATTTTTATTGACTGGCCAACCATTTAAAATAAATTCTTTTAAAGTTCTTAATTCTAAATCTTCATTAGTGTTTTTCTTTATTAGTTCAAGTTTTGTGGACTAATTGCCTCAACATTTATTAAATTTAACTGCGCTTCTAAAATATCTTCTTGATTGAAAATTCTTTATCATTATAACTACGTGATAATGCATCTGCAAAATATAATTGTTTGCGGGTTTGTAAATGACGTTAAAATCATATGCCTGTATTGTTATCAATAGTCTTTGTATTCTTAAAGGAACTTTAGCTAAGGGTTTTGAAAATTATTTCTAAAGGTTTGTGATCCGACTGACAGTGAATTTTCTACCGTATAAATACTGGTGAAATTTTGAATTCGAACACTATAGCTAATGTTTCTTTTTCAATCTGTCGTATCTTATTTGGGTTTCTGTTAGTGACTTTGAAGCGTATGCTACTGGTCCTCCATTTTGCAGAATAACTGCACCTAACGTATTTAGAGCTATCTACAGATAAAGTTATTGGCAAATTGTCATTATAAAATTGCAATACTGGTTCCTGTGACAAAATGTCCTTAAGTTTTTTAAATTCTGTTTCATGAATTTTGTTCCAATCAAATATCACTTTTTTTTATTGTCTTAAATTTACAGTTAGTGTCGATAAATTGGGGATAAATCTGGATCAATGTAACCATACCTAAAACTTACTTCCTTCGTGTTATTAGGAGTACCAATTTGTTTGATTGCTTCTACTCTTTGGGGATCTAATTTTATTCCATCTTTAGAGAAAATATGCCCTAAGAATTTTACTTGTTTTACATAAAAATGCATTTTCCTTATTGAACCTAATTCCTCTTTCATCGGCTCTATTAAGAACTGTTTTAATATTGAATTGTGTTCATATTCGATTTAGCATAAATTATAATGTCGTCAATGTAAATTTTAACACCGTTAATTCCTTCAAAAATGTCACTAAAGATTCAAAGAAAATTTCAGGTGCTATTGATATACCAAAAGGAAGTCTTAAAATCTATACCTTCGAATGGCGTCAAAAGTAGTTAGCAATGAAGCTGCCTCTGTTAACTGAACTTGCCAAAATCCTTTATTAGCATCAAGTACTGAAAATACTCGAACCGTTCAAGTTATGTGTAATATCATCAAATGTGGGTAAAACATAATGTTCACGCTTTAGAGCTAAATTTAAGTTTTTGGGTCTAAACAAATTCTAATCCGTTTTGACGGTTTTTAACAATTAGCATTGGGTTAACAAACTCTGTAGGATCTGTAACCTTAGTAATGATTGAATCATTAACCATTTTGTTTAATTCAATTTGTAGTGGTTCCCATAACTGATAAGGAATGTTTCTACAAGGTACTACAACGGTATATAATCAGACTTTAAATTGAAATCAACTGCATCTGTTTTAATACATCCTACTCCCTGAAACAGTGTTCATGTTCCTTTATTATGTTATTGTAATTATTTGATAAAGTAATTTCTTGCACTGCATTTCGTGCTATTAAATTTAATTTTGTATCGTTCAATACCTAAAATTGGAGTTGCTGTTGGTCGTTTCAATTACTACAAATTGTACTTTGTTGATTTCATTATTTATTAATAAGTACAGCCAACAACATCCCACAACTTTTAATCTGTCTCCTCCATAATTTTTACACTTATATTACTACATTCTAATTTACCTGGTATTTTATCGAATATATACTTTGGTAGTACATTAACGTGTGCTCCGTGTCCAACTTACATTTTATCTTTATGTAGCTATTTGCTATTTGACACATTACCAGTCCGTTTGAATTGTCATTTATAACATTAACCTCTATAGATCCTAATAAATATTCCACTGAATCAGTTACCTCATTATTTTCAGTACGATCTACTTCTAAATTACTACTATTTAAAATTTCATGTACATTTTCATTCTACAAACTCTAGTAAAATGGTTGAGTTTTTACAGTTACCACACCGTGTACCATCGGGCATTGAAATTTTACATGTTTTGTACACCAACCACATAAACGACCTGGATTTGAATGGTGCCTGTTTGACTAATACCTGGTGTTGTTTGTTGTTTTACACCTCTAGCTTGGTATGTTTTATTTGTTGCGGCATTATGACGGTTTGTCCTTGTCGTTACTGCTGCCACTTCCAAGTTATTTAGATTTCCATTTAATTCTTTAATATGTGCTTCAGTTTGTTCCGCTGCCTTGCAGATTGTAATTGCCTTGTTTAAACTTAAGTCTTCCTCACGTAACAGTTTATCTTTTGTTTTTGGATTAAATATACCACACACTATTCGGTCTTTGATTAAACCATCTTTTAATTCTTGGAATTGACAGTTGCTCGCTATTTTCCTTAAATCGTTTAAGTATTGGTCAAATGTTTCATTTTTTTGTTGGGTTCTCGTGTTGAACTTGTGTCGTTCCACACTAACATTTGTTTTTGGTAGAAAGTAACTATCTAATTTTGTAATAATTTTACTCGGATCCTTTTTTCTGTCTCCGTTACACGAGTGTTTCGATTATGTCCAATGTTTCTTCACCTATACAGTGTAGTAATACAGCTGCTTGTACATCTGTTCCTTTTGTGTACATCCAGTTGCAATTGAATATAAATTGAAAGCATTTTTAAACTTTTCCAGTTAATTCCTTGGTCTCCATGCAGTGACATTGGCTTAGGTTGCTTTAAGTTTTCCATTTTCCATGAAAATATCCTCGTTTCTTTAGTAACCTAAAAGTAATGCACGTGGTCCTAACCTCAAAATTGAAAATCTTCTAATATTTCGTAAATTCTTTCCTTTCTTTCACTTTTTTCAATTATTTAATATTTTCCGACTGCGCCATGTGGTAATAATGATTGTAATATTATTTATATGTTTATTTTATTGAACGGTTACATTAAAGTACATCAATGAGTTGCTGTCTTGTTTGCAGATGATGGCGGTGGTGGCGTTGTTGCCATTTTTGTGAAGTGTCGCACTTACCTATGTGACAGTTACCTAGGTTACCGTAGTTTTATATGATCAGATAAAAAAATTCAAAGAAATCTAGGTTACCGTAGATTTAATTTCCATTTTTTTACTCCTTTTTATCGGAATATTTAGCTTATTGCGCACATAACGTAAGAAATAATTTGCTTTGTTTAGTGTATCTAACTACTTCAGGGTAACCAAATTAATAATTTTTAATGTCCCTTTAACTCATAGCAAAGAATAAAGTCCCTATTCTTTACTCATATATACAGCGCGATCATTAATTTTTGCCCGTGTCGCTCCTAGAACAGTACTACTGTTCCGCATCCGAAAATTGTGCCATGTCCAGTGGCGTAAATGCAGATATTAAAATAAATACTACCATAAATCACAAAGCTTTCGTGAATGACTAATTGCCAATTATGTAGGCGTACAAAGACTTGAAAAATTGTAATTTACGTTTATTTTGAATTAACACTTAATTTTTTTAAATTTAGCTTTATTTCATTATATTTACGTACATAATACGGTAGGTATATGTTTATTATTACAGTTAAAAATAGAAAAATAAAATCACATAACCAGATAAATGGAACCATACTTCATCCGTAAAGAAACTTAAATTCAGTATTTCGTCATCTCTCAAGTTGTTGTTGAACCATTGGCAATATTGTAAACGATTTTGAAAACCTAAAGGTAGCAATTCTTGCACAACCGTTGTTTTGTAAAGATGAAAATGTAATTGATGTTTGACTGCTTTATGGCATGTACCATAAGAAAGACCTGTAACAATTGCTTATATTGAAATATACACAATGTTGTCAATCTAACTTTAATTATTAATGTTTTGGTTTTTAAGATTCTTTTTATTTTACAAGTCAATCATGTTTTGTATAATGCAAAATTACCTATTTGTTGGGCCAATTCTCTTCAAGGTTTTGTCGGAGTTCTTTCCAAATGTGTACGTACATTTTTCACTACTTCCTCTGTAAGTACAGTCGTGCGACCCATAGATTTTCCCTTGCAAACACTACCATGCTCATGAAAACGACTAACAATTCTTCGAATGTGTCGACATAAAGCATCATCATCTAATTCGATGTTCTGAAAGTGATTTCGATATTCTTCAACACATAATCGTACTGAATACTTCCAGTTTCCATCTACATCTTTTTGACGGTTTCGGAAATAAGCTTCTAAAATAAACATGTCTTGTTCGACAGTAAAAGGCGATATAACCTAAAAAAAATTATTTACGAAAAAGGCATGAAATACACAAATTAACTTACCTTGAAAGTTCTGGTTAATTTATTAATAAGTTTTGAAAAAAACTATTTTATTGTAATAGAAATGTAGATAAAGGAATAATTGAAAAAACAAAAATCTATGTACGTTTATAAAATGTCAATCGAAGTTGAAATAAATATTTGTGCCTAACTTCACCAGTAACTTGGAATAAACTTTTGATAAAAATTCTGTAAAAGCAGTTTTTTTCGGTCAATCATTGTTGATATCCTTATATATATATATATATATATATATATATATATATATATATATATATATATATATATATATATACCGAGCTGTGGTGACACCACCTGCTTAGAATTCGGGAGGTAATGGGATCGATTCCCGTTACCTTGTATTTAAACATTTCTACTATTATTTTTCAAATTAATTCGAGGCCCCGATAATAGTTCAGCGGAACATTATTGGGTTAACTATGAGTAGTAAGGCTTCCCCACTGGAAGTTGCGGTTGGAGGACCAATGGGAGGCACCTACCGGAAGGAGCAATAACGTCAAGCCAATGGGATGCGAGGATGGGCCTCGCCCCTTGTTGAGTTCAAGAGTGGGGATGGCCCATTAGCCTGACCAATGAGAGACGTGGCGGCCATATTGGAATTTTTCAGCGGCCTCTGGAGTCTTCGGCGGTTTCCGGTACCGTTTGATAGCTTCTTTGGATGTCTTCTGCCGCTTCCGGTAGGTTCTTCGAGGGCGCGGCTGTCTTTCGCCGATTTTGAGGGCTTCTTTAGAGGTCTTCTCCGGCTGCTGATAGGTTCTTTGTTGAGTTCCGGCGTCGCGTTGTTGAGATGTCGGAATCTGCGGGGCCTTGCAGACTTGCCGCTGTTGAAAAGAAACTTCCGGTTGCAGTATAAAGTCTGAAAAAATTGCTTGCACGGGGATTCGAACTCGAGCAGGTCAAGTTATGAATATGTGCATACGCATATAGACAACTGAGCAATCTCGGTTTAGATATGGAAATATAAAAAGTGTGATATAAACATAAATATTTAAGCTGATGTCACAACGTGGTAAAGAAATAATTAATGTACACCATATGTAATTACATTTTACCATTAAAATACAGATTTTATTAATGTTTTGAAGTAATAAAATAATAGAAAATAATGTTGATAAATATGTAATACAAGTAAAGTAATAAATTAGACAAAAGACTGATGTTATGCATTACAATTAAAACTATTTGCATTTGTAAATAAATCATATATAAAAATTATATTGAAAGTTTGCAATATGTAAATATGTAATTATATTTTCTCAACTCAGAATTCTTAATTAACTTTTAAAATATGATTATAAATGCGAATTTATGCATTCCAATGTTAAAAGATATTACAACGTATTAAAATAATTGACATCAAGGTTATCGCAAAAGAAGGAAATATATATTTATCAGCTGTAAAAACCTCGGACGCATCCGGATTTACAAAATTTCTTATCAGCGCTAATCGAATAAATACGAAATTACATTTTAAAATAATGCATTTGATAATAAGCAGAAAATAATGTTGTTGATAAACATGTAATACTAATAAAGTAATAATGTGGTGCATTACAATTAAAACTATTTGCAATTTTAAATAAATCATATATAAAAATTATATTGAAAGTTTGCAATATATAAATATGTAATTACATTTTCAACTTACACCACATTCTAATACATAAAAATGAAAGTTTGCAATATATTTTCAACTTATATTCTAATACATAAAAATTATATTGAAAAAATTTCGAATAATAAAGAGCTTTTCGTTTTGGTTGAAACGAGAACTTGCCATAGTCAGTGTTAGAGAAATAACACATTCGAGAAGCAACATCCGGCGCGCATTCTAAATATAATAGTTTGCTAAAATTGAATAAATACGTAATTACTGCATTTGATAATATTAAATGTGTAATTACATTTTCGACTTCCATCATATTCTAAAACATAAGTTTTAAAGTAATAAAATAGAAAACGGAATTTGCATTTTCAAATAAACATTAAATTTACATTGAAAAATTTCAATATAATTCATATAAATTTTATCCAGAAATAACATCCTATGTGATTTATTTATGCATTCCAATGTTAAAAGATATTATAATGTATTAAAATAATTGACATCAAGGTTATTGCAACAGAAGAAAATTGATATTTATCAGCTGACACGGACGCATCTGGTTTTAAAAAATTTCTTATCACCGCTATTCAAAATTTATATGTACACTATATCATTTTTATTAAGGAAGATAATGAGTTCAATTGAATAGACCACCTAAACTTAATAGGTGAAGGTGAATTCAAACCTGTATTAAAAGTTTCCGTTATGGTTATTGATTATAAATATCGGCTAAAAAATATTAAAATTATAAACAGTAAATATGGTAGAATGGTAGCGGTAGAAACAGAAGAACATACTATATTTCTCCCAGAGAGGTTAACAAAGGAGCTAACGAATGAGCAGGTGCATAACCTTCAGCAGTGCATTGAACAAATTGCGCTGGTTTATGGAGGTAGCGTAGATATTGGTAAAGCTAAAATGACGGCTAAACTATCCTTAATTAATTATACAGGTAAGTCATCATTATTATTATTCTGCATTTCAAAATTAATGAATTATGTATAAGGATAACCTACCTAATCATCATTGTCATCATCCTCGCCGTTCTATTATATTAATGTACTATTATATCTATATCTATCTATATCTATATCTATATCTATATCTATATCTATATCTATATCTATATCTATATCTATATCTATATCTATATCTATATCTATATCTATATCTATATCTATATCTATATCTATATCTATTATACTAATGTACATATTATATATATATATATTAATTATAATAAAAGAATATTTGTAATGTATGAAGTTGTATATTCCTACAGCGTATAGGAGTTAATATGAAAGGTAAATAAAAAAATTACGTCATAATAATTAAACGAATTTATTTATTATTACATTGAAAACAATCAAACATTAGAAGAGGTAGTTCATCTATATGATCAACATCGGTTGATTTATTCCAATGCTTCGTACATCTTATTTTGGGGCGTAATAGTTTATCCTCCTGATAATAATGAGGCAACTTATTCCATATTGCAAGCAGATTTTCAGCATTTAATTGTTGCAATTCATCTTTATTACACGTCGAATAATTTCAATCATCACTTCAAACTCAGAGATTTACGATCCATCTAAATATAACAATAATGAGTAAATGATTAAAACAGGTTCACATACACTACAATTTCCGCATGCACTTCCTATCGCTATCACAGGTAATAAACGAGTGGCATGCACTTCCTGTCGTTAGCACAGGTAATAAACGAATATAAGATAGCTTAAGTGAGATGCAACTAAGCTTCCTTCTCATTATTGTGACGTCACACTCGCTATAAATAGGGTAGTAACGTAGTTGAATAAGTAGTTAATTGAAATCAACCAGACAATATGGATGCTGAACAAACGAATATGCCTGATATAGGAAATATATGGGATATTGATGAAAAAGGACTCATGGACTGATACATCTGAAGCGGCGTCTAAAGGTAATTAATATTGCGGAATAGACATCTTATTAATACCTTTGTTGTAGACCGTTTATTATTAACGTGGGCGTTATTTATCGAAAATTCTACCGTACTCGAAGTAGGAAATTCATTGAAGAATAATGACTTTAAACCTGTAGTACAATGATTTTGGACGATATTTACTGACATATGCTGTCTGCACTTTGATATCGAGGAATGCGCGAAATCTCGAACCTTAAAACTGAGCATCTAATTAATACGTTAAACTCTAAAATCTCACAAACGCGGGAAAGCTATCTATATAGGTTACGGTATAAAAATTGAATTTTTGTTTATTACCGACGAAGAAAAGCGAATCAGAATAAGCAGAGGAAACAATAAAGTATTATTATCCGAGCAGGCAATCAACCTATTCTTTTCGCTGTAGAGGTGATAAATCAGAAGCTGAGTTATATTAAGGATTATCGTAATTATTCGATTTATGCAGATTTTATAAATGAAGTAGCAACGAATCTATACAACGAAGGTCTGAGCGATGAAGAAAATATATTATATATCTTTCTGTCAAAATCTTAGATTACTTTCAACATTATTAGGTCATAGTTATAATGTAAAAGATTATTCATTTTTAACTGAAATTGTGCACATCTCCCGCAAAAATTTATAAAATATGTAACTTTAAGCATTAATAGACCATACTTGTAAAATATATGTAAAAATAAACGTATATTATGTAAATCAGTATTTTAATAGAGATTGATAGAGACCCACCTAGTGGTACATTTTTTAAAGCGTATTAGAGGTTGATCACGGCTCCATATAATGGTATATTTTTTAAAAGTAGATCTATGTTCCTGCAATTGTTATGGCGGGAAAACTCGAAATTTGAAATAGGTTCTAATAAGGAAGGTTTGCATGCTATACTTTCGGTTGGAAATTATGTTTCCAGACGCCTACCTTACGATTCCAGACGCCTACTTTCAGATTCCAGACGTCTAGCTTCCGGTACGTAGATTTTCCTATAAAAACAGGTGTGACAAATAAAACGCGCATTATGTGAAACAGTATTTTATTAATGTGATTCAATATACAACTTCATTCAGCTTCATATGATAATTACATTTTACGTACAGTGCTAGTAAATGGTTCATACTCAATTAATACATTGTGCAAAATAACGCAACATGCCGAAGTATCGACGGCAAAGGCCGAAGATGCTTCAACATCCAATTTCAAATCAATAACTACATTATGAATGCTCTCGTTTTGAGTGCACTTAATTATAAATATCAGTTGACTCTTAAATTGTTCGTAACTAAGCATAACACCTTGCTGCGGATTATATTATTGATTTCGGAAGTTTAAGTATTCTTCGTAAGCATCCACGTATTTGTTATCAGCGAAAACAGATTTTGCTGCTCGTACGGATATCTTCTATTGTTATTTGCTTTTATATTCCAGATATTTAAGTGATCGAATTTTGCTGTACTCTCTTCCCTATTATTTCGCTTCTTAGTATGGAAAGCAACCAGTAACCATTGAGGATGTTGAAAGCCAGTACTGATCTTCACCGCCCAAACCATCGACGTTGATGAGGGTTAAGGATGGGTATATGTACAAATCCCGAGCGTGAAACGCAACTTGTATCGGTGAGTTTGTATTAATCTTCTGATAGACAACTTCATAGCAACATTCGGAATTGCATACGGAACTTTCCACATAACCTTCGTCAAGTTGATCGTAACATCCGTTACACCGCTGTAGCAGTCTACATCGGTCTTGGATCGAACCAATACCAGCTCTGGACGTATGTTGACTAGAGGCTTCGTGTAACCCTCTGCAAATCCCAACACATACTTGAGCAGCATGGAAGCGCAGAAGGCGGTCTTGGTGCTGTTTAACAGTTGAAGAGGCTTGTTTTGCGGACTCCATCCTGCATGCGATAAACAAGTACTTTGATCTGCAGTATATGAGCAATATCCTTTAATGGCGCTGTTAATAACAGGTAAACGTACGGTTTCAATACCTGGTCGCCTAACATGAATCGAATCTCATCGAAGAGGAAGAGAGGTACATTATTCGTAAGATTATACGCTTTGTTTGCTTCATTAGGGTTTAAATCGCCTTCTAAATATATAACACTATCGCAAGTAGCTGTAATGTGATCGGCTTTTCTCACAACCAGATTAATCTCATCAGAGTTGCTGTATGCGTTTGTTGTGTACGGATGATAAGTTCGACGATCGCATTCCACGATCATATCTTCGTACCTCACCCCGGTGAATAAACTTTTCAGCGCTTCTTCCATATCGTATTAATACTTTAATAGCCGAGATAGTCGTCTTCGGTTAACGATGTGCTCTCGTCTGCAGATAGAGACCTCTACCGAAAATCTTAAGGCCCATACTTCTTCAGTTCCAATCTAGTAATTACTTTCTCGTTACCAAAGTCCACTAATCGACCCTCTTGATCAACCAATTTCAAGGTTATGTTATCTATACGTCGTGTAAGTACGGGTAAATAAATAATTGTAGACTCCTTGATTAATTTATAACCTTGTTCAACGTGTACATCAAAGATTGTATGCGACTGCTCACTGTTCCTGTATGCACCTCCAGTTAAATTACACTCCACATGTATATTTGTAGCGTGAATGATCTGAACATCCAAATCAGATTCGTGGGTGTGGCCTGCTCTGTACACGTTAGGTGAGAAGCCGAGCATGCGTCCAATAGAATCCGCCTGCCTAAAGTCTACGTTACGTATAGATTTAACTTCACATTGTAGCGTATTATTGTTTACTCTTAATATAATGTCGATCGTGTTATGCGGGTTAATCTTACGCTGTAGAACTTTGTTAATTTCTACAATTTCATATACACCTCTCGGAATCGTAATCTCTTTATGCTCACCAGTTTGCGTAATATAGTAAAACTTAATTCCATCAATGCCACGTAGTTGTCGAAAGTGAGAGCCAATAATAGATATCCTATTCATTATTAACTTCCTACAGTATTGTATCGTTTTTTGTGTCGTCAAATAGAATAAAATTTATTTTCACAAAAGTTGCTTTACCTTTATCGCTCTAGCATTATGTCGTGTTTAAATACACTAATTTTTGCTTGCCTATTTATAATGTGAAAACAAATTCACTTTACCTACTACAGTAGTCTACTAACACCTTAGGAAATTGTTATTAATTTATTCGGCTGTCAATTTTATCTTAGGTATATAAGAATTTAATTTTACTTTTACGCAGTAGTATAGTACAGCTTAAGAGCTTCAGGTTGTAAACGAACAGAATAATGAGTTTATCTTGACAATATTTCCATTTATCAAATTAAATGACATGATTTAAATTATTTAAAGCGTGCTCAGCTAGAGCAGCTTTCTATGGTTGGCCTAATCTACAAAAACTCATGTTCCTTATGTCTTGCATCAAAGTTACGTTTTGTGGTTCCAATGTATACTTTTCCACAAGGATAAGATAAGCTACTTTACAAACTCGTTATGTAATATACTATTATTTATTACTGTAACAGTCTACCAGTTACGATAATATTACTAAATGCACATACATACAACATTTGGCTTTATCATTAATTGCGTTCACAATATTTGTTGCACGTTTAGATGATTCAAAGCCAGAATACCGTCAAGTTAATTCTGATCAAGTTACTTCTCACTGATATGTTCGTGGACTATTAATAAAAGGTTTTACAAACATAATGTGCCACTAGGGTTAATTTAGCTCTAGTTTTATGTTGTATAATTCACAATTCACTTAAACATTTCGCTAGTATGAGACTGATAATCAAAAATCAAAGGTTTCTTCCTGTAGCCTTAGACGTATGAAAATATCAACTTTCACGATTAGTACACATAATTAAAATATTTAGTTTATTTGGGTTTTTAATGGTGTATTTTTATATTTATATTTTACATAAATCGATAACAATTACAGTTATGTTCACTAATTATTTACGAGGTAAATTGTAATTGTCGACCAAGTTTTATTGAACGTTCTGTGCTACAGGCATATGATTGAACAGCAAAATATAAATAAATCCATATTCTAGAACTGCACTAGATATAAACTGGAACAAAGTGTTCAAGAATTGAGCTGAACACGAGTCTGGAAAGCCGAGTTTCTTACAAAAAGAAACAGTAGGTATATAAATTAATTAATTTAAATACAATATAGCTCTGCCAGAAAAACAAAGTCCCCGGAAAACATGCGAACTAAAAGTGGCGCGAATTCAATTTGCTCAATCACACGTTAGAACTCTTAGATGTACAATCATGTACAAAATCACTAAATTGTCATTGTCATTGTCAATATCCTACTAAACACATGGCTGCAATTTCGAGAAAATCGGTTCGTTCCGAGGTCAGAAATATTATTAAAGACGTTATTGAGTTCTTCGATAGGCAGAAAGCCGCAGGTGTGTGATCCTTTCCTTTGAAAAAGGCAACGGAATTAGCAGCTGCCGCAACAGGGAAATCGACTACTTTTATAAAAAAATCAGGTAATTTTTTTAATTGCCTAACTAAATCTGTAAATAACGATAATTATTATTAGAAATGAAGTTAAGTCAAACGACGAGAACATTCTGAATTCTCCATCGAAAAAAAGAAGTTGCCGTTCTAAAAAATCGTGTTAGATCATTGCGACTTGGGAATATTGAAGAGAACAGTACATGAAACCTACACAGAAAATTGGCTATTCTGGTATGGTTTAGACAAAATAACTTATTTTAATGTTCAAATTAATCAAAGCGGAAAAAATTAAATTATAATTGAAGATTAAAAGTGAGGAGCCAGCCACTGGGTGCTAAGTTTTGTAAAAATTAGGCCTTATTATAAACATATGCGATCACGGCAAATAACGCTAAAGCGTCATTTACATTTCCGAGTATCTACTCGTATTCGAGTATGTGTTTTTTATATTCAAATATGACAGAAACTCAATCCTCGGATCCTAGTAAATCCGAGTACTCGTAAATGTAAAAGCCGCTTAAGCGAGGCAATATTAATCTAGCGAAGCTTAAAAACAATATTTATCTTCCCTCGGTTTTGCTTTGTTTTGATTCGAGCGAATTCTTTGCTGGAGTAAGCCCAGTCGTTTGTCATAGTTTGACGAACTAAAATGAATGCAAAGGGTGTGGATGTGAACAAACGAGAAGAATGTTACCTACGTCTTTCTTGTACTTTTACAAATCAACTGCACATCTCGCGTTTAATTGCCGGGGTAGCTTTATTTCACTTAGTTTAGTTTATCTCAAGTTAGTTTCGCTTAACTTCCTTTCGCTTCACTCTCAGTGGCCCCTTAGTTTTAGGCTCGGCCAAACCGAGCGCTAGCTATGTACGCTACGTTCGCTGCTTATGTTATGCTCACATCTGTGCTATACCATGTGGCCACACCGATAGCCATATTATGCAAAAATTTGTTGACGGATTTGACACAACAATTAAGACAAAATAAATAAAAATTTAAAGAATATTTTCTATTGAGTGCAATCAATTTTAGATTAACTATTATTCATTATTAACGGTCATAACACAACAGTTGTGATAAATTTTTAGTCAATATAGCGAACATAGCGCTCTTTCTGACTCTTCCTTTAAACAATTACTTTAAACTCTCGCAGTAAAAATTAATCAATCATTTTATACTTTAAAGAAACACCATGTTTTTAACAATTTTTTTAACTGTTATAGGTGGTCGCGAAACGCTTTGCAACTATCTCCATCAGATCGGCTTTACATTTAAGAAATGTCATAATAAGAACAAATTCTTAATGAAAAGAAATGACATTGTTGCATGGCGCTCTCGTTACCTACGGATATTACGGGGGAATAATTCTTTAGGGGATAACAAGAAACCAGTTACTTATTTAGATGGAACTTTCATTCATCCATCCTATGGAGTCAGCAAATGCCGACAACCAGAAGAAGAAGCAGGAGCAGGTCAACGGCACATTACAGTTCATGCTCGTGGGCCGTATCTATTTGTAAATAATGGATTGTTGATCTTTAAGTCAGATAGCAAGTCAGCAGATTAACATCACAACATGAACCATACGAACTTCATGACTTGGTTACAAAAACAACTAATTCCAAATCTACCACCGAATGGTATTGTCATCATGGACAACGCTGCTTACCACAGGGTTCTAATTAATAAACCACCAACGCAATTTGCCCGGAAGGCAACTATTCGTGAGTGTCTGGAAAACAATGTGGTTTCTACAACATGCGAAATGCGAAAAGCAGAATTGGTAGAATTAATGAAAAAATGTAATTACAACAAAACTTTCTATGTTGACCAGTTATTAAAGCAGCACGGCCACACTATACTCCGCTTGCCACCGTACCATTGTGAGCTTAATCCGATAGAATTAATTTGGACTTTAGCAAAACACAAGGTTGCGATGAACAATGTTTTATCAACGTGGTAGTGAAATTGAAAATTTAGTTCGAAACGCTCTCGGATTGGCAAAAGAATTGTGCTCACGTTGACAATGTAGCACAAGAAATGTCCGAACGTGTTGCATTGCTGGATGAAGCAGTGGAAAGTTTGTCTTTCAACGTAAGCACAGGTTCTCCCGATGACGAGGAAACAAGTAGTGATGACGAAAATGAACAGGAAGGAGGTTCAATTTAATCCTTTTCATAAAATTAATAATGAACTTGCCTGTTATTAATTTTTGTTAGCTTTCATAAAATTTCTAAAATATATTTTATTAATAACGTTTAAATAACTTAGTTTGGATATTTATTTGTAAATTCTCTTGAATGTTTTGAATTATGAGCTAAGCGGTTTTGCTAATTATTTGCCGGTTATTAATTTTTGTTATGTTTGCATACAATTTCTAAGTATATTTTATTAATAACTTTTTTAAATAACTTAATTTCGGTGTTTATTTGTAAATCTCTGTACGTTTTTCATAAAATTAATTATGAGCTAAGCAGTTTTATAGTTGTTTGCCTGTTTTTAATTACTGTTAGCTTTCTATCTCTAATTAATAACTTTTAAACAATTTAATTTCGATGTTTATTTGTAAATTTATCAATAGTTTTCATAAAATTAAATGAGCTAAGTGGTTTATAATTATTTCCGTTAATAGTAATTTGAATACTGAGTATTCAACTGACGTTACTGTTCGAATTATTTAATATTTTGAACTTAATAAAATCATAGTTCATGAAATACAAGAAACTCAAAAGTCTCCCCAAAAAGCAATTTTTCTTAAATTCACGCTACAAATATTTGATTCTAAGCGTCACCTTAAGAAAAATTGTTTTTTGAGGAGACTTGAATTTTGTATTTCATGTAATTACACCAAATGTGAGAAAATTATCGAATATAGTCAATTAAATTCTAGTTAATGCAAATATCACCAGCACGTCATATTTAAATTTACCGCCTTGATACTTTTTAACCCGAATGTACCGTTCAGACAAGGGCGACATCAAAGCGATACCTTCAGGGACTTTGTTTTCTTGGCAGGACTTTACTAACCAATTACATTTAAACAATTACAATAGATACGTATACCCTCGTGAATATTTCGTATGGAATTGCAACCGTAAGATCCTAACAATCCTAACCCATACTGGTAATTAGGATCAAGTTCGATTGGCGGAAAATACGTTGCACTGAGCACATTTTCCTCACCCGTTAATGTGAACGTTTGAGACATGACTACAAATAAACAAATTATATTTCAAGCTATTTATTATATAGAAAATCTAGACATGAATGCCCACATATGAATGTATTATAATTTTGTTCCTTACCATAATTATATCTAATTTTACAATCTCTTAAATATCTAATTATTTCAAGTGGTGGCGCTAAATCTCCGAAGCTATCGTAGTAGATGACATCATGACTGCGTTTCTTGAAAGCAACCCAATGAGTAGCTCTTCCTCTAAAATCGTCAAGGTTCACGATAGCACACTCATTAAGATGTGGTTTATGGGGTAAATCATCACGCATAAACACTCCTCTAAAGAATGGGACATCTTTAGCATACTTATTTAGATCGGAATCGGTTAATGCTCTCCAAGGCAAGTTTATAAGTTTTTTGGATATGGTTTCAAGTATAAAGCACATCCCTTATGAGGATGCAAATAAAGTCCTTTGCACCTCCATTGTTTGGTTATGACGTTGAGCCTCCTCCAATGTTTCTTCGCCGCCGAAGCGTGGTTGACAGCTTTAGCTATACCGCTCGCACCACCGGCGAGAGTACCTGCAGCTGAGAGGCCAGCGAATAGAGGTATTAGGAATGGGAGAAAGTTTTAGGTATCGGAATGATTTTAGGTACTTGCACCTTCTTCTTTCTACCGGCAATCTTAATAGCCTTCTTAGCTGCCGATAGACTGACATCAACAAGTTTCTTCAGATTACCATCTTTGTGCAGACGTTTGACGGATTTTCGAATAGGTTTTAAAACTCCACCTCTACAGGAGCACGTCTTCGGCTTCTTCTTCTTAGCACCCATACCCAACGTGGTTTTAACCTCACGGCCTTCGCTACGGCAATGGCTGCTGTTTTCTCACCAAAAATTGAATCTTTCGAGCGTACACGATTCCAGGCTTGATCTCGAAGCACTTTATCTGCTTGATGACGACTTGTTAAATCATTAGAATTATGATAGGCGATATCGTGTTGTTTGCAAGCTTCGTCTAGAGGATTTATACCTCGATCGCTGCGAGTTAAGTTTCTGTAGGTTGGTTCCTGCTCTGCAATGTCGATGACCCGGAATATGCAGTTCAACAGGTAATTTGTTTATTAAGGTGATTAATACTCCACTCCCGAGCAGCATGTGAGCTTGTTAGTATATTATCAGCAACTTAATGATGCAGTTTACAAAACAACCTCAAGCACTATCTGTGCATGTTCAAGATTTCCTGAAATCCGAAGTTGCGGGAAAAAACATGGTCATCTCTTTCCGACATCAATTAGAGCAATTATTTGCGGACCTTCCGGGTGTGGGAAGATTAATGTGATGGTTAGCTTATTGGAGAACCGCATGGCTAAAAATTCGAAAATGTATACGTTTACTCTAAATCGCTCGAGCAACCAAAGTATAAATACTTAGAGCATGTACTTAATTCGATAGGAGGTATTAGGTATAATGCATTCAACGATAAGGCAGATATACCCATGCCGGAAGAAATCGATAAGAATTCTATAATGATCTTCGACGACATCTCGTGTCTCAATCAAGACATAATTCGCAATTATTTCAGTAGAGAGCGACACTCAGGCGTGGACTCTTTCTCTATTTCTGTCAAACATATTCGAAGATCCCGAAGCAATTGATTCGCGATAAAGTGAATATGGTTGCACAGATTTGAAGCATGTATACGATGGGCATGTAGGTGCATATATGACCTTTGATCAATTTAAATCAATGTGCTCGCAATGTTGGCAGATAAAATACGATTTCGTATGCATTGTAAAAGACTTTGATTACGGCAGATACCGAAGCGGATTTGATTTCTATATCACCTGCTTATAATACTCATTCAGACGCAGTCGCTCTCAATGGATGTTCGAGATAAGGTGGTTAAGCGGAAGCTAACGCAGACTCGTAATGCAATCAAACGCAATCTAGAATTATTAAAAAGAGGTGAACTTGAAACATATCGTATAGCGGAAACTGTATATAAACCTATAGTGATTCCTGTGAAGAGGAGGAGCAAGAACAGGTGGAGCCAACTAATTTAACGCGATTGCTCGATGACGCAGGCATTGCCGATGAATTCTTAGAGAAGTATGATCCTTTACCTCGCCACTATGTAGAATTACTGATCAAATTAACCTGGGATGATGATTACGACATGCAAATTAAAAGACTGTGCAATGTCTCTGAACCCATCGTAGAAGATGATGTTGCAACTAGGAGATACGTAGATGAGATGAATTTAAAATTGACCGAAGATGGTAATTACGATGCGCAAGGTAGAAGAGTCTGCAACGTCGTCGATCCAATCCTAGATGCGGATGTAGCCACCAAAAACTATGTTTATAAGTGTAAGGAAGTACCAGAGCTTAAAATAAAGAGTGATATCGATTTATCGATTGCAAAATTATTGGCTGAGCGGGACCGTAAACTTGAGGAAAAAACTAAAAAGTAAATATGGTTATATAAGCATTCTCAGCAGGGATATTTATAACATTGAGAAGAAGTTACACTAGTAATATGTCTTTAAAGTTGGCGGTTGTCGAAGAATTGTATAAGCCTGCGCGGAAGAATTTCGTGAGGAAACGAACCATCGTTCAGCATCGGGATGATCTCTGGCAGACGGATTTAGCCGAATTTATTCCGTATGCTAAAGATAACCGCAACATAGGTATATTCTAACAGTGATACACTGCTATTCTAATTATCTATGGACACGCCCTCTAAAGTCGAAGAATGCCGACGAAGTTTGTTGAGCAATGACTTTTATTTTGGAGGAGGGTAGAGCTCCGGACAACTTACAATCGGATCAAGAACGCGAATTCTATAATACACATTTTTAAGGGTTGATGAAGAGTTATGAAATACATCATTACTCAACGTATAGTGTCAAAAAAGCGCCATTTTTGAAAGGTTATAAGAACGTTGAAAAATGCGTTGTACAGGCGATTTAGCTTTAGAGGTAAATACAAGTGGCTAGATGTGTTGCAGAAAGTTACATCTGAATATAATAATAAAGTGGATTCCACGATAAGAATGAAGTCTAAAGATGTAACTGGATCAACATATTTACCGATGTTTCATAATATTAAGGTAATGGTGAATACGTTCTGATTTTTAATGTAAATCAATATTTGCAAAGAACTGCACTTCTAATTTTTCCACCGAACTGTATAAGATTGCTAAGGTGAAGGTTGGTAATCCAGTTACATACTTACTGTAAGATCTCCAAGCTGAACCGATACTAGGTTAATTTTACGCAGAAGAACTACAGAAAACAGCTCATCCGGATATATTTCTCGTTGAGGTGTTAAGGCGTAAGGGGAACCAGCTATATGTTCGATGGTTTGGTATGGATAAAACACATGATTCATGGATTAATAAAACATATTTTGTATAAGATGTATACAGTGAGTGCCAGAAGTTATGTCTAAATTCATTTAAAGTTCAAGGGTCTAATTTTTGGAGAAACACTCGGACACATCGATTTTTATTTTTGACTGCGGTTTCTTTAGTGGTAATAGTTTGTGTATAGGGTGGCCTAAAAATTAGTTACGACCGCCAACTTGGTTTTGTCAAACGAAAACACCTGTTTTTTATTTCATTTTCTGAATCTGCTTTGAATTCTAAGGAAATCTCATGTCCTATACCTAAAGTCAACAGATCTCGAGGAATTTACAATTGAACGTATCAACAATTAAGACCGCATCAAGGAAGGCGGCCTTTGTTTTCTGTCTAAAGGAACAATTTATTCAAAAAATACAACAACAAATCAAATCAAATGTTGAACATGTGCACCATTTGAGGCTTGACAATAGCTAAGGCGATGAATAAAACTCTCTTTGCACGTTTTCAACCAGTTCTGGGGTTATGGCACGCACTTCACTTCTGATTTTCTTTTTCAATATCTCCAGATTGTTTGGCCTGTCAAGGTATACTTTTGATTTGAGATAACCCCACAGAAAGAAATCCAAAGAGTTTAGGTCGGGTGACCTAGCAGACCATTCTATAGGTCCTCTCCTTCCTATCCGCCTATTGGGAAATGTTTCAGCCAAAAATACACCATTTCGGAAAGGACAAATGTTGAAATTCGACATCACAAATAAATTGACATACACAACGAAATGAAAACATGTACCTATTGTTTATGGATCACCTTGGATACGATTATTTTACAAGTGTTTTTGATAACTTTATAAAGACAATATTTATTTTTTTTCGTAAATATCTCGAGATCTGTTGACTATAGGACAAAAACTAGACCCTTGTACTTTAAATTAATTTAGACATTACTTCTGGGACTCACTGTATATATTTTCATACAATAAATAATTTGTTGCTTACAACATAATAATAATAACAATAATAATAGTAATTTGTTATACAATAGTAATAAATAATTTCTTAGCATAACATAATAACAATAATGATGATGATAATAGCAATAATAATAATAATGATTAATAGCTAATAATAGTAATAAATAATTTCTTAACCTACGATGTAATAACAATAGTAGGTAATAATAGCTGATTTCTTAACCTAAATCCATAGTAGCGGGGATATTGAAATGTCCCCAACGCAGTATATCGATACCATTAGGCAGCAAATACGTCTTGCCGTTGCGATTGTTAAGAGCGACTTTACGCTGTTCTATACTATAAACGTAGTGGCTTTTCGATATGATACTGCATTGAGCGACGCTTGTAATAACCTCACTACTTACGCGTTTTAAATAATCATTAAAACTAATCCTATCTCTAACAACATAGTATCTAACACCTTCAAACTTCCTTACCTCATAATCCTTAAGTCTGAAGCTGTACATTTTAGATGTCAAACCCACCCATTCATTAATTACTATTCCACTCATTTCATCTTTCATCAAGCCAATTACTTTGCCATTGTACCTTGGAATGTTATAGGGGTTGTCTACAGGATAATCAGAAGTGTCGAAACGCGAAATGTTATTGAGTATAGAACCGTATGCATCCTCACATTTCATCTCGTACACCAGGCTATCGGTATCCATATATAATTTCATGCAATCATCATTAAACTGATGTTGCATAAAATTATAGTGGAAATCACACATTACTGTTTTAGAAACTTCTAAAATACCCATTTCCACATATAGTGGCTTATTAAAGTAAATTTCCACCTTAGATAGCTCGATGGTCATTCAATTCCTCATCAAATATCTCTCTGCTATGGAAATTCGGTTGGGCATCTAATAATTAGCTCAATACCTACCACTTCACCTGGTGACAAGTTTGACACTAACATTTTCCATGGTTTTGCCGAAATTTGCGTTATTTAAAAGTGTATACAAGTTTTTCTCGAAAGAGTTAGTGGATTCTGTTCGCAAACTTGTATTCAAGTCTACATCTGGTTTGAGCCAACGTGATTGGTTAAAGCAAATCGCGCGATGAACTTTCTCAGGCACAAGGCCAGATTCCTATTTTTACTACCAGGTGGAGTACCGTGTTCAACCCAGAATGGAATGCATTTATGACGATCATGCGAATTATCCGGATATAAGACCCACCTCTAGGATTAATCCTTTGCATGCATCATCCGATAAATTGCAGCGCCACTTTCTGTCGGCAGATTATTTCCGAATCAATAATATATGAAAATTCATAAAACTTACATTGGACGGCCGACTTTTTACGTTCTTGTGTACCATACGGTATAGTATATTGTGATCATGAAAAAATTCGATCTCGATATTTTTGACGGATCTTCACGTTTTAAGCGCCCTTGCAACCATTTATTTTGACCATTTTAGGCTTACCGTCTGTGTGTGTGTGTGTGTGTGTGTGTGTGTGTGTGTGTGTGTGAGAGAGTGCTGGTGGGGTGCGGGTGTGTGTGCGTGGGTGTGTGTGTGTGTGTTTGTGTGTGAGTGTGCGTGTGTATGTGTGTGTGTGTCTGTATGCGTGCGTGCGTGCGTGTGTACGTGCGTGCGTTTGTGCGTGCGTGTGTGTGTATTATATTATAGCAAAATCGTAGATCCATATCAACTTATGAGACATATATGACTACCGCAAGTACCTGTTAACCTACACAGTTTTCAGATTTTTTCAAGTAAACTTGTCGTAAAAATGGCGCTATCAATTTGAGACTAACTTACACGCATGAGCTATTAGATATGAACTTTCAAGCTGATTAGGGCATCCAAAGTGGTATTTAGATAAAAAATTGTTCTTATATGAATTGAGATTTTGAAGTTCCAGCTTGATCATTGAACTAAAAATGAACAAAAATGGTAAAAATTATAAAATCACTTACGATTTAATAATATATTACCCATATACATTAAACATAAAAGTACCAAACCTCCATATGGTTAAGTAATTGGACTGATCACGCAAGGAAGGAGAGTTCTAACGCCCAACCAGGAAATTAATTTTTTTTGTTAAAATCGTTTTTAAATTTATTTTAATTTGCATTTACACTTTAAAATGGCGCACATTATTCAAAATTTTGGATACGCGTGAAACATTAGAAACTACTTAGAAATGTATTTTTAATTTCTTGTTTTAGATACAGAAATTCATTTTTAATTTCTTGTTTTAAATACAAGGCGTTGGACGTTATCTAGATTAATACTTTAAAGTGCATCTTAAAACAATATTAAAATATGTATTAAACGAAAAGTCAAAATTTTCAAGAAACTTATTATAATTACTTCCACAGCCAACAGATGGGAAGTACTGTATCGCAAATTTTTATTTGCTGAATCGTTTTAAATGTTCGAAAACGTCTAAAAACAAAATTTAAGCAAACAAAAATCTTGTCTGTGTGTCTGTGTGTGTACTCCATAACTTTCGAAGGACTTAACATATCAACTTGAAATTTGGCACACGTATAGATAGATGTCAACTACCCAAAGCGACTGATTTTTGGGGTCAATGGGGTATGAGGAAAGGAGTAAAATTGGGGGATAAGTACCCCTTTTGTCAAACTTTTATTTTTTTATATTTTTTTTACTTTTAATATGTAAATAGTAATATAATTGTGAGTATTTTTCACCCCTATAATTTTTCTGTATAACAAACGGTTTACAATATATTAGCAAAAAACCGTCACTTTAAAAAACAGGTTTTTCCTAAATATCTCCGGAACTACTTAACATATTCAAAAAGTGAAAAGACCATTAGATAGGAAATAATATTTCCCACAAAAAGTGTTTTTGGAATTTTTACGATAATTTTGTCATTTTCGAAATATTTACAAAAAAACAGATTTTGGTACCCGTCCACACGATTTTTTTTTTAATTTTGGCATTACATAGAAAATCAAATTTCTGATCCAAAAAAATTCTTGTAATTTTTTTTTAAGTTAATAGTTTTCGAGTTATTTACAAAAAAAAACGGTTAAAAAGAGGTTAAAATATTTTGACGGTATGTTAGTTTAAAAATAAATTTGAACAAATTATATTTTAGAATTTAGTAACAAATTTAACAACTTCACTTAATCATAACTCCATTCTTCTCTATCAGGAATGTTAATGGTCTAGGCATAGACGCAACCAGGTTTTGGCAATACTGTTGTATTATATTCTTCCATTCCATATTTATGGCATTTAAGTTGGTATACATTAAATGACATTGATCGAAATATTTTTGATGGGTATTGTCAAGTAGACAGATGACAAGTATAACCGAATTTACGATTGAAAAATTTTCATTTCCATTTTTTTCTTAATTCAGCTGAATATGACCATTTTACTTAATTAAAACAAAATGTAAGCGTATTTTTCTATACAACAAATAGCGTAAATGCCATTTTGACAGCATAATTTAAATTTTTGATGTGGAAGTATTGATACAATTTGCAGCGTTTTTTTCCTTTAGAATAGAATTAAAGTGTTGAAGGCTATGTATAATTGAAAATTTCAGTTTCTTTTCGCATGCACGTAGTTTTATATATATATATATATATATATATATATATATATATATATATATATATATATCTATATATATATATATATATTGTATATAAATATATATATATATATATATATATATATATATATATATATATATATATATATATATATATATATATATATATATATATATATAAAGTATGGAAAAATATTATCGGGTCTGACTTATAATAAGTAAAACAAAGACAGTACAGTCAGTTCACGTGCTAAGTGAAATAGAAACCACAACAAACTAAAAGCGCTGATGCCATACATGCGTCTTTTCAGTAGGCTTAGTATCAATGACATTTAATTGCTACTGTCAACGAGAATTGAAAATAAGTTTTTTTGCAAGTTCCGATTTGTATATTTTTGTCCAAATTATTGAGTTAATTAATTATAGTAAAGATAATAGAGCCTATAAGCTCTTTATTATATTTTCAAAGTATATAATTAAACAAGTTCATTAACGTAATTAAATATAATTTTATCTCATAGTTTTGATATTAAGTATGTAATTGGAAAAAATAAAAAATAGAATGAAGCTAAAATTTGGCCTGTTAAAATAAATGGATCTTTAACTGTTTAGCTCCTATTCATGTTAATATTAAAATGATTACCTACTAAAAATGATCAAATTAAGATTTATTTATTGGATGAAATGAATTTCTTTGTATTGGTTTTTTGAATATTGGTATAATAGATAAAATTATAATTGATATGAGAAGTGTAATTACTCCCCGGAACTGAATTTTATTACAGATTGGGTTATTGCCTTGCGCAAAGTGGAGATCTTATCGAAACTCTTATAAAGTAGTGTTCAAAAAAGTGTATTCTGCTCATTTTTTAAACTAATTGGTTTTTCAATAAGAATTACAATGCTACAGTTAAACCTTAAACGTAAGTTATACTATCAATGTAAATGTTAATGTTCTTGTTTGTAGCTCTCGTAAGTTTCTTCTTGGTTCTTCTTACGAGTAGTAATCGAACCATATCATAAATTCGCAATTACAATAAACTTCGATGTTTGAGGTATTATCTATCATTCAATGATTAAGTGTAAAGTATTTACTTAATAGATTCAAAGAACACGCGACTTTTCAACATCACCTTAATTGCTTTGGTTTCGTTAGAAATGTTGAATCTAGATTGAAGGAAACTTAAGTAGTTCATATTTCATGCCTACATGCAAATATGTACAAATGGCAACATCGGTGAAGTTATGTCTCTCTTACACTCATATAATGCTTATTGAGTTTCTTTCCAGCTTATTATAAGCACAACCTTCTAATAGAAGGTTGTGTTATAAGTCAGACCCGCAATAATGTTTTTCCATACCTGCACACACACACACACACACACACACACACACACACACACACACACACACACACACATATATATATATATATATATATATATAATAATATATAATTATTAATAATAAGACAATGGTTTAAAAGTCAAACACTATACAAATTGGAATTGAAATATAGGAAAATTTATCCAATTTGTATAGTGTTTGACATAATTAATCGGTATGTTTAAGGTCTAATATCGATTAATTATGTTCTACGTAATTTTTTGGTACGACACGTAATTTAGCTGCAAAAAAATTCCTAAGGCTCGATTTAATTGTTAGTTCAATTTTTTTCAATACCTAATCAATTTTCAAGAACAAAGGGGGTCCATTATTCAGGCCGACGCTTCAAAGTTTATGCTTATAATTTTCAAGGTCACACCTTTGAGAAAAGAACAAAGGCGATTAATTGTTCCTCATAATTTCGAAAAATAGATTGTTATCTAGATACCCCCACCTCAATTCTGAGAAGTCAACTTTCAAGAACAAAGGCGATCCATTGTTCAAGACAACGCTTCAAGGTCTATGCTTATAATTTTCAAGGTCACAACTCTGATAAAAGAATAAAAGCGATTCATTGTTTTGGTTGAGTCATAGCTTCTGAAATTCTGAGAAATCAACTTTCAAGAACAAAGACGATCCATTGTTCAGACTGATTCTTCAAGGTCATCTAACAAGTCAAATATTTTTTATAAAACTTAGTGATCCTAACTTATCCGACCTTACCCGATCTTATCTCTATATAAGTAGATAAAGAACAGTCCCACGTCAGTTGATACATTGCAATCGTTACAACAAAATACCTAAAGTGAAGAGAAAGTATTTTTACATAATCACCAGTGTGCGCGTCATATTTTTATACATTACAATCGTGACTAGAAGTTTTATTGTAAACCGTTGTGAAGAGCAATTTGCTAAAAGTTCATTATTACGTGTGTGCTTTATATTGTTAACTATGAATATGCCAAGTAGTAGTGAGGTAGTTAATTTAACAAGGCGTGTTGTTCCCTTATTGAAAACAAAAAAGTAATTTTCGAGGCACATCCGTATAGTTAACACCAATATTAAGCTATTTCAAGATATAATTAAAAATAAAATTTATTGTGAGGCTAATGAAAGTCTGCTTAAGCTTGAGAGCAATTTAGCATTGCTCAAGTGCTATCTGGTTAGATTGAGACGGTTAAAGAACGCTTCAGAGAAAGTTGGTAGTGGAATTGTCAATAAAAAAGGTATGCATAAATTACGTTGGTACCCCCTAGACTCATGTTTTAATGGTAGGTTGCTTACAGGAATTATAATCAATATGTCAAACATTAAGGACCCTTTGATATTTTTAAACACGTATAATAGTTTTGCACGTAAAGTGAAATTAATGTTAAGGCAATCTATGCTAAAGGTGAATATGGTCTTAGCTGCACTTTCATGCAACCCCAAAATCATAGTATTGAGTTGAAGACTTTTGCCACAAAAAATTGCGTCATTGATATTTCAACCGATGTACGTGTCTGGTACAATGAAAACGTGTATGATAAGTTACGGATAAAATTAGAGGAGTTTTCCGAAAGGGATTCCGGTTGGGCATTACACGAAGTTTTACATTTAAAAGTGAATATTAATAGCTATGTCCCATTTAGAGGTGGTTGTTCAACCTATGTTAAAGTTCCACGCTTCATAGAAGTAAAGCATGCTGTTGTTAATGTTAAAAATAACGATGAGTATTGCTTCCTGTGGGCCGTTGTTTCAGCATTATCCCGCGCAGCGTAATACGGAAAGGGTTCAAAGGTATCCTCATTTTCTAGATGTTTTGAATTTTGATTCAATTCACTTCCCCATTCAGCTGGATGATGTAAAAAATTTTGAGAAACTAAACAACCTCGCAATTAATTTGTACTGCATAAGTAAATGGTAAAAAAGTTGTACCCTTTGTATTGAGTAATCAGCAAAGCGGTAGAGAACCCATAAATCTTTGAATACTTCCTGCTAATGATCAGACCGGGGTTGGTATTAACACTGTATACCATTTCACATGGATTAAAAATATGTCAGCTTTATTTTCAAAACAGATATCAAAGGATGGTCATAAGAAAGTAATTTGTAACCGGTGTTTGAATAATTTTTGGTCAGATGTAGCTTTAGAAAAGCGTTTAACATATTGCAGTCAACTTAATCAATGCTCAGCTAGGCTGCCTACCGAAGCAGAAATGAATTTGCAGTTAAAAAATTTCGCATTCCAAGAAAAGGTGCAATTTGTAATTTATGCCGATTTAGAAAGTATTTTAGAGAAGTGTGCAAATGGTATCGAAAGTAATACTCTATTTCACTCATATGATGATTATTTATCCCGATTTAGGCTTTATAGAGGAAAGGATTGCATTCAATGGTTTGTAACGAGCTTCAAAGTATTGCACATTGGGCTACCGAAATAATCAATCAAATAATTCCTATGGGTACTTTAAGTATCAGTCAGGTTGAGCAATTTGAAAGCGCCACGATTTGTCACATTTGTCGAAAACCATTTACTAATTCTGATATAAAAGTTAGAGACCATAATCATCTTACAGGAGCATTTCGGGGGGCAGCGCACCAGGCATGTAACCTAAACTATACAGACTCCCACATACTACCAGTTGTGTTCCATAATTTATCAGGTTATGATTATCATTTCATCATTAGATAATTGGCTAGTGTTCCCGGTTCGATTTCACTGTTACCCATAAACAAAGAAAGATATCTCTTTTACGAAGGCAATAGAAGGCACCCAAATTAAGTTTAGATTTGTTGACTCTTTCAGATTTATGAGCAGTAGTACTGAAATGTTGTCAGACTATTTGGAGGATGGTAAAAAAATGATTACCCGCGCTAGTTGCAACAATGATGAGGAATTTTCTCTAGTAGTTCGCAAAGGTGTTTCCTTATGAGTATATTGATACGTGGGATAAATTAAACGAGACCACGCTCCCGCCCAAAGAAGCATTTTTCAGTCATCTTAATAATGAGGGAATCAGTGATGCGAGTTTTGCGCATGCGGTTAACGTATGGAACAAATTTAGTATTAAATCGTTAGGGGAATACTCGGATTTGTATCTAAAAACAGACGTTCTACTTTTAGCAGATATTTTCGAGAACTTTCGGCAAACCTGTTTAAGTACTTACGAGCTTGACCCTCTGCACTATTATATAGCTCCCGGTTTAGCATTCGATGCTATGTTTAAAATTACACAAGTACAGTTAGAACTATTTACTGACATTGATATGTTAATGTTTATTGAAGGAGGGATTAGAGGTGGTGTAGCTCAATGTTCAAATCGGTATGCTAAAGCTAACAATAAGTACATGGGGGAAAAATTTGATCCCATCACCGAAAGTGTGTATTTAATGTACTACGACCTAAATAATTTATATGGAGCCGCCATGTCAGAATTTCTACCATTTGGCGATTTTTCTTTTGTTGAGGAAGCTAATTTTGAAACTTTAGATCACCATCCCGATGATTCGGAAATTGGTTATATAGTCGAGTGTGATTTAGACTATCCTATAGAATAACATGAGAGTCACAGTGATCTACCACTAGCACCCGAACATATGGTTCCACCCACACCTGATTGCAAAATGAAAAAATTACTGCTTACCTTGTATCCAAAACGTAATTATGGAATTCATTACAGAAATTTGAAGGTATATTTAAAATATGGATTGAAGTTGGTGAAAGTACACCGTATATTACGTTTTAAACAGTCCCCGTGGTTAAAAAAATATATAGATTTAAATACAGCCATGCGTCAGCAATCTCAAAATGAATTCGATAAAAATTTCTGTAAATTAATGATTCATAGTGTTTTCGGGAAGCTGATGGAAAATGTACGTAAACATAAGGATATACGTTTAGTAACGAAATGGGAGGGTCGCTATGGTGCTCGTGCTTACATAGCAAAACCAAATTATTATGATATGCTTATCATTCAAATGAATAAGCTAGAAGTATATTTCAATAAATCTATATATGCAGGATTCAGTGTTTTAGACGTTTCAAAAACTTTTTTATATAATTTTCATTACGGTTACACGCTACCCAAGTTCCATACTAGTGCTAAGCTCTTGTACACGGATACAGATAGCCTCATATACGCCTTTTCGGATCCCGATATCTATGAATGTATTAAACAGGACATTGATAAATTCGATACATCTGATTATAAAGCAAGCGTAAGGCAGATCACGATTAATGATTATAAACAGGTTTTGTTTGATGGTGGCGTAATAAGGCGCTATTATATTAAACAAAATAAAGTCATACTTAATCCTTATGACGATAAACGCTTAGTAAATTTCGATTTCACTGATACTAGACCTTGGGGGTATAACTTTCAATAAACTATGAGCAGTCTTCAAGACAACTTGCAGGAAGAACTGCAGTACAGTAGTGATCAAATCTACAGAAAGTATCTGAAGCGTACAAAATATTGTTTATAAAGACACTTTCTCTATTATAAGAGAATGTATCTAGACATCAGCATATTATGCTAATTACAAGTGCCTCGCTATTTTAATTGAAGTATTATTAGAACAAAATATTACATATAAGTTCCAACCGTGCGAAAATGAGGAGCGCCACAAAATTTACCTGGATTATGGAAAACATTGAGAAAGGTGAAGCAAATTCCTGCTTGGGATGGACATGTGGACCAGATTCGGAAATATGGCCATCTAGTAATTTAAACGATTATAGAAATACTTTAGGTTTACTATATAAGATGATGTAATATTTAAAAAAATACAATTATAATTTTTTATGTGGTTTTAATTCATCTGAAAGTTACAAACAATCCCTATAGCTGTATTATAAAACTAAATCGTCTTTATTGATCCATGATCTTTCATCCAATCCTCACCACTTTACGAATAACTTATTATTCTTGGAGCGAAGCACTTTTTCCACAAGGTACACATCCGGATACTTTGTTTTCTGTAATTCGTGTTTATAAAAGCCTCCCAGTACAGGTGATCCTTTCATGTCTTCTAACATGTAGGTGGTTGGGTTAGTAATGCGAACTTTCACAATCTTGAATAGTTCACTTGACCAATTGAGGGTGTATTTTTTAGCGAAATTACTTTTAAACTTACTGATTCGTACTGTCACCCACACAATAACGATTCCTATCAACTGTCTTTATGTGAGTGTAAGCCTCTGGCTTTGTATGATTACCGACATCTTTGGGCTTCGTTCCTGTAGTTCTAAGCTTACGATTGTTATAATCCATCGTTACAGTGTCAATTGTATCAATCCATTTATATTTACCCTGTAGGCTGAATGACTTATATAGAGCAGACTTAACGGTCCTAATCACACGTTCCGCAATTGATGCCTTCTTTGTGCTATAGGTGGAGTAATGGTTGACTCCATAACGCTGCATTAGTTTAGTGAAATGATCATTTTAAAATTCTTTTCCTGCATCTGTCTGCAAATTTGGAAGGTTTCCGGCCCGTTTTGAAGATTGCCTGCATGGCCTTGGCAACTTCCATGCCCGTTTTCGGTTTTAATCCTTTGGTCCACAAGTATTTCGAAAAACAGTCAATAACCACTAAAATATACTTGTACCCCTTATTTTGTTTGGCATATGTGTTAAATTCGGCCAAATCTGCTTGCCAGATGTCATCATATCCCTTAATTATTGTGCGCCTTCGTTTAAAATTTTTTCTTACGGGTTTGTGCAATTCATTGACAAGTTGCAATTTGGACATGGTACTAATTTATCCACAATTTCTTTAAGTTGATTTAGTTTTTCCTTCCACACTAGATAAGCGTTAAAGTTTCCTTTAACAGCTTTCTGAACTGCTTGCAGACAAAAATCAAGGTATCCTTTACTTATAGCATCACCATCTTCTTCCGGATCCGCCAACTGTGTCAAACGGTTTCCATCCAAATTCAACCTTGTCGATAAATAGTATTGCTTAGTGATGACATCTTGAGGATCTGTGGGGTTGGCAACATTGCTGAGTCTCTTATTCTCGATATCGAATTGATTATCATCAATAAGTTGAAACTGAGGGGTTAATTTCTTAAATTGATACTGGGCATGTGACCGTCCAAATTTATCAAGGGCATTTTAGTTATGATATGTCGACATCAATGCATTCTGATTTATATTGTTCAGAAAACTAGTGTTTGGTCTTTCAATGTATCCATCTTCATACAATTCCTCTACAATTGATATATCATTTACGACACCTGTGTTTCCAGCCAATTTTTCTGCCCACAATACTTCTAGATCACGAATTAGTTCGTGTACATCATTCCAATACTTATATTCAATCGGTCTGTTTGTTAATTCCTTAAAAAACATAGCTCCACCTCCCTGAGTTGTGGGTGATGATGCTGACAGCAAGGGTTTGATTATTTGTGTATACTTTTTGCTGCGGCTTCCTCGAATCTGTCCACTTACATCATAATCTCGCCTTGCAACATTCGTAGCTTCTAAAATACGTTTATAATTCTTTCTATCCTTTGAATTTACTAGATTTAAATCGGGTTCATTCATAATAAGCAGATCATATAAACCTGGAGTCCCTTTATACGTGACACCATTAATGATCATATCGTTTCCTTTAATTGTGATGGGGTATTACCAATTGTCCATTTGTCTGTTTTGGTGTCGTAGTGGACTCCATAAGTGTGATCAATAGCACCTTCAAGATCCCTCATAATACGTTCAACATATATACGAGGTAATTCGTGGTACTGCTCGAGAAATTCTTCGGAGATGGGTTCATTACAGGAATCACCTGCGATACTAAGAGGTTCTTCTTCCTCGGTAGTAATCTCTCCTACGACAGATGTTTCTAGGAAAGGTGGTGTACGAGGAGGGGGATTTATTTGAAAAAACGGAAGCTGGGCTAGGGGGCTTGTAGCACTTTTCCTTGCTAATGAGGGTGAAACGAAGCGTGGAGCTAGCGGGCTAGTAGGAGTAGTAGCATGCTTTCTTCGAAATACGAAGGTGGGTTTTTGGGTTTAACGTCAACGGACTCCTTTACGGGTGTTTTTTTGTCAGGATGCATTTTATTCGCTATTTCAGTTAGAGGTTCTATTAGAGGTTAAACGTAAGATGACATACTTAAGTGTTTGTTACCACAAAACTACGTCTATGTAAAGATAAATACAAAATTTTATTGTAAAGTGGTAACTGGTATTTTCTATGATGTTAGGCACTAAGATTACTAGTGGTATAAAGCGCTTTATTGCAAGTACAAAAACAAAATTATTAAAACCATCTGAGTCGGGCAATATGAAATACAAGGCAAAACTAAAATAGCTACTATGCTACTCAACAAACAAAATAAGCATCACTAAAATATTAGTCCTTAATTTTACAGGTCCAAATAAAATTTTTATTTTCGCGACACATGACTCTGCAAGTGGCCATTTTTTACAAAATTGGCACCGTAACACGATTCCTTAGATTTTGACCTACTGAAGAGTTCATTACAATAGATACATGCACAGTCATCTTCTTCGTCGCTACCACTGTAGGATCTTCTTCGCCACTTAATTCATCTTTCATTAGTTTTTTCTTACCACATTTCTGTTGCTCTTCCTCTGTTGCTCTTGTTTCTCTCATTTTCTTTTCGAGAAGGCTTTTGAGGTAGGGACTTTCGGTTAATAGATCTTGATAGCCACCAGTTTTGTGCTTAATAGCTTTCTTTTATTACTGAGGAACTGGTGACAGATCCTTCAGGATAGCCTCAATATCCATTTTTCTGAAGTGGATGGACAACCTTGGTCATTGTTTGCTGACTCTTGCATGTAGTGATCATCAACATTTGGTAGTTTTCTTTCAGCAGCAGATGCATCTTCAGGCAAATCGGTAGTTAGACTAGGCAAAACATATGTTCTGGAAAATATTGAAATTAAAAGGTGATATCGTTGAACGAAAACCACTTGATGCGTTCTCTAGTGTTGCTGTTTTTCATATGCTTGTTTAAAAAGTTTGATATTTGATAAATGCTAACAGTGCGACCATTCTTCTCAACCATTGTGTACTGCTTGGTTGTAATAATTATGGAGGCCAAAAATACAACATCCAAAGGTTGGAGGCGATATGTACAGTATGCAGGCAAGCAAAGAGTATCAAAATTTTTGAAATTCCAAATTCTTTTATGACTTGAATGACCGTCAAGAATTAATAAAGCTTTATTCTCGAAATTTGGTCTGACATGCAACAAAATGTCGCATCCATATTTGGAACAAATTCATGTAGCCAGATTCATTATGTAGTTTTAACGTCCCTACTGGTGATCATACAAGACAGGATTAAATTTTTTCCTGGGAAATATTATTGCGTGGTAGGATGCTCCAGAACTAAAGCAGGCCACAACGTTGTATGGACACTCTCTGCATTGTGAGAGCGCCTTTTGCCTTTTCTGGCGAACACCTTTGAGGACGTGAACAGTTGTTAGCGCAGATTCGTCCATATTGAAGACCATTGTGTTATGAATTTTATGTTCTTCGATAACTTGTTCAAATTTAGTAAAAATTTTCCATGTTTATTGAAATCAGCTCTAGCAAGAGATGGCTTCAGGAGACGCAATGACAATTCAGTTACGTTGCGAAACCACATAAACATTTCCTAGCCATCTTATTCTCTTTATTAAAAGAATGTTTTATCTTCTTTTTTCAGCAACCTCGTATGCAAGTTTTCTTCGTCTGTTGTCAATCCAAAAAACGGGATTCCATGTCCAGAATATGGTTAACTATTGCAGCTTCCACCTTCCATTGAGTACTGATTGTAAGGAACCCAAATGTTTTGTGGCATTTGTTGCAATTTTGTTTTTGTTAAGACCTCGACGGCGGATGGCAATTGGTACGTTGAAATGTTTACTTGCTTTCAACCAATCCATTTCTCCATTACGAACGCTTCTAAAGCTCGCTCCATGTCGAACATTATACTAGTCGTCTTTCGTTTATAGGAGTAAACCATCTGAAAGAATTCTTCATTCTTCATAGAAAAGAGCAAGATGAGATAGTAATTCATTTTAGCCATCTTGCTATGTCGTTTTAGCCTTGTTGTTTCTACTACTAATACTGTAACAATTAAACAACAAATAAAAGCAAAAAACAATTTACGTTGTCTGTCGTGAACATTCGTACTATTACTCTAACCTATTCAAGTAGTGTAAAAACAATATTTATTGGTGAAATAGTAATTTGAACTATTACTTACATTGGAATCACAAACACCGTTAACACAGATAAGCACTAACTAGTCAAACGTACATTATGCGCTTCAGACTACACTCAGCACATTGCAATATTTATACAAAATGGTAAGGATTAGGGAACTTAAAGTTATATTTTTAGGAAATCATTAAAGCCATTTTGACTATGTCGTATTAGTTTATAAGTACTTTCAAACGTTCTATCATTATCAATGCGGGCAGTTCTAAGACTGTTGTATTTCTGCTGTATTATTTTACGAGCCTGAATAATTTTTCGCTTTAATATCATCTCCTTATTATCCATTGTAGCAAAATTGGAGATAGCTGTTAATACCTAAACAGATGAGTAACTACTAAACCTCTGAAAGCAGGTTAAGGTATTCTATAGGGTGTAGCAAGACATGTTACAGTTTACTCTGAGCTACTTAAACTGAGCAGTTAAGGTATTATATATTCATCAAACCTTTTCCTATAGTGACCATTAGTGACTTAACATCCTTATTTATGACTATGAACCCAAACGGATCTATCCAGCACTTTGAACACATATCTGAAACAATGTCATTCTTATGGTGGAGCTTATATGATCTCAACATGTTTTAGGTTTAATTCATCTTGCTCAAATAATATAATTAGATTCGCATTATCACGAATTAATTGCTTGGAATTTTACTGTTAGTTTGACCCAAATGAACAATCAATATCGTTATGTCTACCATAGAAAAATATGCCCTTATGTTATTTTGCTTTTACATGATATCATCAGAGATAAAGATAGCGTTTGCTTTTGCACAATTGGTTAATCACATCTTGATTATCACTGAACGTAAAGTGACCTATATCCTTTATCGGAAGTAGGATTTCCTGTAAAAACATGTAGATTAGTGTGTTTAATTATTTGGATGTATGTAAGATATTCGCTTCTAATATTTTAGGCTCAAAACCGAGCATGCGGCCAATGCTGCTCTCTTTAGTAAAGTCGATCTCAAATGAACTGTTTATCTCACACTTAAGCGTATTGTTGTTTGCCCTAATGACAAATTTTTCTGTGGGTATCTTTGATTTCAAGTAATCACTAATTTCATCTAACTCATAGGCACCGTGTGGAATATTAATCACTCGTAAATGAGATGAATTTGTTCTAAAATAAAATCTATCGTTGCCCGTATAAATGTTTCTAATGCAGACGTAAAATCCCACCAATCCAACAACGTATTTCTTCTCCAAATCTAGCTCTATCGGTGGATAGAAGTTGCTAGCTATGTTACCAACACCTTCTAAACTGAATGTTATTGACATAACTGAGAAAATTTAAGGTTATGTCGATTATTTATATAGAAATTGTAGGCATAGGTGCCCACAAATAATGCTATTAAATTCCTGATCTTGATTGTAATTATAATAAATTTTACATCCCGAAAGTAGTTAATCACTTCAACTGGTGGTCGAAGATTACCGAAACTATCGTAATACCATACCTTTTCACCACGCTTTTTGTAGCAAACCCAATGTGTACCCGGTCCGCTTTGACTATCTAAGTTGATGATTCCAGATTCATTTTTCTGTGGTAATTTAGGCAGGCTATCTCTCATAAAAATACCCCTAAAGTATGGTACATCTTTTGTGTATTTCTTTAAATCAATATCTGTTAACGCTCTTTCGGGTAATCTACTCAGTTTTTTGGAAACGGTTTTAAGTATAATGCACCACCGCCACTAGATTTGTATGGTTTTAGATAAAATGCGCCACCAGCGATCGATTCCATCATGCGATTATGGCGCGATGTCTCTTCTTGCAATTTTATGGCATTTTTTGCATCATTGACCGCTTTAGCAATTCCCGATGTACCGCCAGCTAAAGCACCGATTGCTGATAATCCTACGAATAACGGAATAAGAAATGGTAAAACACCTCCTTGTTTAGGTAAGGGAATTACTCTAGGAACTTTAATGTTTTTCTTTCCCCAACCTTTTACTACACGTTTTGCCGTTGACAGTGCTGACTTTATTGTGTCGGTGAAATCTCCGTTAGCTTTCATTTTTTTAGCTATTGTTTTTCGTACATGCAATAAACTTCCACCATTCTTCTTGGACCGACGTTTACACCCATTCCAAATTTTCTCTTTGCTTTCATGGCGGTACCGACTGCTAAAGCTGCAGCTCGTTCACCTAATGTTGCGTCTGCCGATTTAAAGCGTTCCCAAGCTTTTTCTTCTAAAATTTTATCTGCTCTATGTCTACTTTCTAAATCTCGGTAGTCTCTATAACTGATATCATGCAGTTTGCACTGAGCATCTAATTGATTAATACCGGGGTCACCGCGTGCGAGTCGTTTCTCTAATTTTGTACCGGGACCACAATACTGGTAACCGGGTAAATGCAATTCACCGGAAGTTTATTTATTAGGGTATTCACTAAACCACCTGCACTCTTCCGCTTCTTACCTACCATTGTTCACCTTAAGGGATAGGGCAGGGTATTTATACCTAAATCGAGAGCGTAAAAACTTATTTTTAGTAAATGCTATACATTAGATAAGCAGGGCGATAGTACAATATTTCCATTAAGCATACAGTGTTATGTGAATTAATATTATACTTGGCATTTATAACATCATGAATGTCTTTATAAATGTCATCATCACCGAATTCCTTCTCACGAAAACGACGGTAGTCAACCACTTGTCGTATGAACTTTTCATAGAAACACGCCAGATTGTAAGATTCAAGAAATTCCAATCTATAGCTTATTATATCCTTCAAATCGAATAGTTCTTCTACATGGTGGGCATTGAATGTACACCAACAACAGTTGTAGTTTTCTATCATAACAGTTTTCAAAATTCTCTCATATCCTTTAATCAGTTCTCAATTGTAATAAATACCGAGATTGCTAGATAGAGATTCGTAATCTTGCTCATGTATTATATCCTCCTTGTTTACGTGTGACCAGTCAATTTGGCTTTCAATTTCTTTGGATCGTAAAATTTGTATTTCTACATATGAATACCATCTTAGAAGTTCATTCTATTCCTTCACGTCTAATACCACATTATCGCTGTTGCCACATCCCATAGGCACTACTGGTGCAAGGTTAAGATGTGTACTGTATCTAATTTCAATATGCGTATCGTTCGATAGTTTATAGAAAGCACAATCGATTAAGTATTCATTAGCTGCCTTTTTATACACCTCATCTCTACGTTGAAATGATGATGACCAGTTGGAATAACCTTCATCTTGTTTCTCTTTATTTTTGCTACTACTACTAGTACCAGCACTATTTTGGCCGCATGAACAACAAAATGTTAAATTATTATTCATATTGTTACTACAGCGGTATGAAGTATCCGGCAGTGAACTTCGTTCCAGGAGTGACTTTATTGCTGCTTGCATGACTTTACTTGTCCACAACCGCACTACGACTAAACACTATTTTCGAAATGAGCATGTTTACATATGGTTGGAGGCACTAAATGCTATATGATCCAGCAAAGGTATTACAAAATGTTAAGTGACAGTACATCAAACTTCCCATAATATGTATATTTACTTAAATCGATTTTTTATCTGTATATATAGATGAATATTGTGGCTAATAAATTATAAGTTTTATAAAAAATATTTTACTTGTTAGATGACCTTGAAGCATCAGTCTGAACAATGGATCGCCTTTGTTCTTGAAAGTTGATTTCTCAGAATTGAGGTGGGGTGTAGCCAGATAACAATTTATTTTTAGAAACTATGACTCATCCAAAACAATGGATCGCTTTTGTTCTTTTATCAGAGCTGTGACCTTGAAAATTGTAAGCATAGACTTTGAAGCGTCGGTTTGAACAATAGATCGCCTTTGTTCTTGAAAACTGATTTCTTAGAATTGAGGTGGGAGGTATCTAGATACAATCTATTTTTATAACTCGACTAGAACAATGAATCGCCTTTGTTCTTTTCTCAGAGGTGTGACCTTGGGGGGAACGGTTACCTGTGTTACGAAACAGCTATCTGTTTTGGGAAACGGGCCCCCTGTTTTAGGAAACGGCTACCTGTTTTTAGGAAACGGCTACCTGTTTTGGAAAACGGCTACCTGTTTTGGGGAACCACTTGAGTGCACTGGGGGGCGTGACCAAAGTAAACTTCCAAGAATTTCTTGATGACCTTGAAGCATGCATAGACAACAATGATTGAGACAGAGCTTAATGAACCTCCTGGCGGCGTGACCAATTAACACTCAGCCAGAGAATTGATTGGTGACCCTGGCCTTGAAGACTAGGGAACGTGGCCTTTAGTTTTTAGGTAGGCAATGTGATGACCTTGGAAATCACGTACTTAAACGTAAGTAATGTGTACGATAACCTTGAAAACAATTGACGTGGCCAATCTGCTTCAATGACCTTGAATAACAATCTAGTAGCTTTTCTAGTGACTTTTTCAAATCTAGTTACTTCAATGGTCTTGAGGAATAATGCACGGAGCGTGTGACCTTGAAGGGAACGTGCGAATGACCTAAGCATTATTGAAGAGCCTTTTAAACCCAGTTTAAAATTTTGGTACCCAAATTTGTTTTTTCATTTTTCTTAAATAATATTTTGAATAAAAAAAAAAATTTTTAATTGTTAATACCTTGAAATAGTTTTCATGATTTTTTAAATTGTTTTCAATTTTGGAAAAACAATTTAAAAACCGAAATATAACAATGGGGGCTTTTACCAATTTTAAAATTTTGCTAAACTTTAAAGGGTTTTACAAAATGTTTTTTAAAGGAAATTTTTAAATTAAATTTAAAATTTTTTTTGGTGACCCTTTTTCCAAATTTTGACAATTTATTTTAGAAACGTACAAAAATCCGTTTTTGGGTATTTTTGAAACTTGTTTTAAAATGGTTTTTTTCTTTGTTTAAAATTATTACTAGTTAAATTTTTTATAACTGGACAAAACCCTTTTTTTATGGTTGAAGTTAGGGAAACTATTTTTAAAGTCTTTGAAATTTTCTAGTTTGCCACCTTTTAACTTGAAACTGTTTGACCAATAAACCATTTTTTATGCTTTTAAAATCAAGGTTTAAAAGCCGTTTTAAAAACGCGAGAAAGACCCGGCAAGGAGGAAAAAAAAAAAAAAAAAAAACCCAAAATAGAAAAAATTTAATTTAAATATTTTTTTTTTTAATTTAAAAAAAAAAATATTAAAAATTTAAATTAATTTAAAATTAAAATTTAAAAATTTTTTTTAAAAAATTAAATTAAATTTTTTTTATTTAAATTTTAAAATTATAAAAAAATTATTTTTTTTTTTAAAAAAAATTATTTTTAAAATTTTTTTTTATAATTTTTTAAATTTTTTATAAATTTAAAAAATAATATTTTAAAAAAAAAAAAAAAAAAAAAAAAATAAAAAAAAAAAAAAAAAAAAAAAAAAAAAAAATTTTTTAAATTTTTTTAAATTTTTTTTTTTTTTTTTTTTTTTTTTAAAAAATAATTAAAAAAAATTTTTTTAAAATATATTTTTAAAAAAAAATTTATTTTATTTAAAATAAAAAAAAAATTAAATTTTTAAAAAAAAATTTAAAAAAAAAATTTTTATTTTTTAAAAAAAAAAAAAAAATTTTTTTAAAAAAATTTTTTTTTTAAAATTAAAAAAAATTTTAATTTTAAAAAAAAAACAAATTTATTTTAAATTTTTAAATAAATAAAAAAAAAAAAAATATTATTAAATAAATAATTTTAAAAAAATTTTTTATAAAAAAAAAAAAAAAAAATAAATTTTTTTTAAAAATATTATAATTTTTTTTTTTTAAATTTAAAATAAAATAAATTTTAAAAAATTTAATTATATATTTTTAATAAAAAATTTAAAAAAATTTAAAATTTTAAAAATATAAATAAAAAAAAAAAAATTTTTTAAATATAAAAAATTATATTAAATTTTTTATTTTTAAAAAAAATTTTTATAATTTTTTAAAAATTTTAAAATTAAAATAATAATTATATAAATATATAAAAAAAAAAAAAAAAAAAAATTAAAAAAAAAAAAAAATATAATAAATTTTTTATAATTTTTTAATTATATTTTTATAAAAAAATTTAAATAAATAAAATTATTTTTATAAAATATAAATAAAAAATTAAAAATAAAAAATAAAATAAAATTTTTTTAAAAAAATTTTTTTTTTTTTTTTTTAAAAAAAATTTTTTTTTATATAATAATTTTATTATTTAAAAATTTATAATATATATATAAAATTTTAATAAATATTTTAAAAATATAAAAATATATTAAATAAATTTTTTAAAAAAAAAAAATATATTTTTTTTTAAAAAAAAAAAAAAAAAAAAAATAAATTTATAAAAAATTTTTTTTTTATTTTTTTTAATTTTTTTATATTTTTAAAATAATTTATATTTAAATAAATTAAAAAAATAAAAAAAAAAATTTAATAAAAATATATTTAAAAAAAATTTTTTATTTAAAAAAATTTAAATTAATAAAAATAAAATAAAAAAAAATTTTTTATAAAAATTTAAAAAATTTTTTAAAAAAAAAAAAAAATTAATAAAAAAATTTTAAAATTTTTTTTTAATTTTTTTTTTTAAAAAAAAATTATTATATTATAATTTTTTTAAAAAATTTTAAATTTTTTAAAAAAAAATTTTTTTTTTAAAAATTAAAATATAAAAAATTTTTATTTTTATATTTTAAAAAAAAATAATTATATTTTAAATTTTTTATTTTTAAAATTTTATAAATTTATATATATAAAAAATTTTTAAAAAATATTTTATAAAAAAAAAAAAAATAAATTTTTTTTTTAAAAAATTTTTTTTAAATTAAAATTTATTTTAATATTTTTTTATATAAAATAATATATATTATATATATATATATATATAAAATATATATATATATATATATATATATATTATATATAAATATATTATATAATATTAAAAAAAAAAAAAAAAAAAAAAAAAAAAAAAAAAAAAAAAAAAAAAAAAAAAAAAAAAAAAAAAAAAAAAAAAAATTATAAATTAAAACACATTTTAAGTTTCTTTTTACTTTTGAATATTTTGTTTTTTCAATTTGATTAAAATGCATTAAAAAAAAAGACGGACAATAGAGTGATTTTTTTTAAAATCCTGAATTTTATTTTTATAAATTGAAACTAAAAATTCTGAATGTGACAAAATTTTTATGAACAATAAAAGTACAATTGAACAAAATTTAATATATTTTCAAAAACAAAGAGCAGTGTTTTTTTTAAATGAACAATGAATTTTATTTTTAATTATTTAATAAATTTTATTGTTTTAAAAAATTATTTATCACTTTAAATAAAAAAAAATGGGTCATATTCAGAATTTTTATTTCAAATAAATAAAACAAATAAAGAAATTATTGTGTTTTTTTTTTAAATTTTTAATCAATTGAAAGATCCCAAAAAATTACTTAGAAATTATTATCAAAATGTAAATATCTTGATATTAAAAAATTGTAATGCAAATTTACTGTTAAAATTCAAGATATGGAAATTAATTACACGAAAAAAATTATAGTTTGTTAATAAAATCCTAAAGTATTACAAATAAAAAAAAAAATACAAAATTAATTGATAAAAGAAAATTTTAAAATTTAAAAAGCAAAAAATATTTTTAAAATTAATTTCAAATGATAAAATAAAATTTTAATAAGTTGTTTTAAAAAATTGTTTTATGACATTTTCTAGTTCAATTTAAGCACTAAATTTAAGTTTTTTACAATTTTTTTAAAGAGATACAATTCTAAATTATATCATTATTGTATTGATAATAAAAACAAATTTAAAATAAATGTGTTTACAATATAATTTCGAATATTAAGTCTTGTTGAAACTGTATGAAAAATTGTATTTTTAAATTGTTATTTCATTCATTGAATTAATTTTTGTACAATACAACTTTTTATTTTATTAAAAAACATTTAGGAACAGAATTCAAGAATTTTATTTTTCAAATTGAACGATGAATTAAAAATTTTGTTTTCAAAAATCAGTGCGTATAATTTTATTTTTAAAAATATAATATTAACTGCAGAATAAATTAACTTTATCGAAAAAATATCCACTTTTTGCACTCTAGTTCTACTAAATTTCACTGGAAAAATTTTGGGTTTAAAGATATCAATTAATTTTCGTATTTTCGTGTAGATTCATATTAATATTCATATCATTTAAAAATTTATTTATATATATATATATATATATATATATATATATATATATATATATATATATATACCATATGTGTAAAAGTACTAAAATAATATGTTGACAATAACTTAATAATAAATATTTTACTGCGTCGTCTTTTTTAGGTGAGTATTAACACCCTTCCTTCTTGTGTTAAAATTTTTTTGAATTTATGAACACCCTGTATATACAATTATATGGTTCTTTTAGCAACCCATTTCTTTAAAAGGAGGGTTAAATAAATTAGCGTAATATTTTTATTTATTTAGAAATGGCTAATTTGGGCCTTTACTTTTATAGATTAAATTTAAAAAACAAGATTAAAGTTTTTATTTTTATAGATTATACAGTTTTTAAGATTTATGATTTATTTTTTAAACTGGTTAAAATGGGACGATTCGTGGAGAACTTCCTTTTAGACAAAGTGTGTCCAAAATGTAACTTCAAGGAATATGTTTAAGTAAACTTGTTAAATTTATATATTTTGTTTTAGGATGAAGCCATTCGTCAATTTATGATTAATAGCATAAATGGAAAATCACGTTTCAAAAAGCAAAACTAAAGAAGAATACTTTTTGTAGATTAATTTTCATGTTCTGAAATGAGTAATAAAATTTTTTTATTTGTAATTATTTTTCTTATTATGTAAATTTAACATTAGTACTATATTAGTAATTTTAAAGTTCTTTTTATAAATTGTACTGACCGAAAATAACAACACCCAGTAAACGCTGATTATTTTAATGAAATTTTAAAACGTGTATTTGATTCTAAAGAAAATAATTTCAAGATACAAAGAAATCAAATAATCATACAATGAAACAAAATTTTTTCATTTGACAAATTTTTGTCAAGGAAGTATGTTTTAATAAGTAAACACATTAAATTGAAATAATGTTAATTGCAAACCATCAGTTAAGAGTTTGAACGGGCAGAATAATCGGCAAGCCAGATTATAATTATGTTGGGATCACAATGTTGCCACAATTTCTTTATTTAAGATGTTCAGAAAAAATATTAACACGCTGTTTGTCAAAATATTGATCATGACCATTGTTATTGTTACTTTTTAATAATGGCATTATTTAAAAAATTAGAGAATTTAGGTTGTAATTTTATATAAGTAGGTATGTTAGGTTTTTATAAGTACATTGGTCACTTTAGTGGTAAGATAATTGGTCATTAAAAGAAAATTGTTTAACCTCACATTAGAAGTATGTTAAAAATTAATTTAATTAAAAAAACTTAAACACTAGTTCAGGTATTCAAATTATCTTTTAATTATAGTAATCATGAAGATCTGCCATTTTGTCAAAGGTATAGGTCATTCAAGAAATCAATGTAAATCGGATAATGGCAAGAAATATTAATTTTCATTTTGATTTAAAATCTACATGCTTGTTCTTACATAGTCCCTAATAAATAGAAGAGTGAATGCAAAATCTCCAATAAAATTTGACCCAAAGAAATGGAAAATGAATGTATCAAAAAAAAGTATATTTTAAAAACAAATTTTGAACTGATAAGATTAAAAAGGAAATGGCATTTTTTAAAATGTTTGTATATTTACTAGCTGCCTAGGGGAATGATTGGTGTTTGTCTTTCACCCAAAAAGGGTTCAAACCTGACCGAGGTAGTTTTTTTTGAAAATGAAGATAAACCAAACCACCTTCTTCTCGGATAAAAAAACTGTAGGTCCTGAAATTTGATGAACACGATAAAGATCTCTTTACGGTTGAATTTTTACAAAATTTAGGATTAATCCAAAATTATAGAGATGCAAATTCGTGTGTCTAGATCTCGCCCACCAATACAAAAAATATTTTACTTTAATAGCAATGCTACATTGAATTTATATGAGTTGAGAAAAGGAAATAGATCTTCATCTGTAGATATGATGAAGTATAAATATAAAAGGAAAAAATTTTATTGTAAACTTTTTGGGAATTATGAATGAGTTTAAACAGTATAACAAATTAATCTGGGTTTTAGAATTAATTAAATTTTAAAAGATATCACATATTTTTAAGGTTTTGTAGCTTGATTTAATTCCAATATAAATTCTTCATCCTTACTAATGGAATAGTGAAAAATAGAGTTTTTAAGTTCTGTGATAAAACTGATAAGGTATCTAATTTTGATTAAAGGATGTATGAACAAATAGTCATGATTAACCATATACAAAAAAAATTGTATAAAAGCTAAAAATCAAAATAAACGACTAAAGAATAATAACCTCAAATCCCAAAATCATCTCATCAATTAAAGTTCAACAGAAATAACTAAAAAACAGAACTTTCAAAAATTTAATTACAAATTGGCCAAATAATTAACAAAACAGAATTTTTTGAAAACCAAAGCTAGAAATTCATTGAAAAGAAGAAATAAAACAAAGTTGCAAACCATTCAAAAAATTTAACATATAAAGGAAAGTATACAAAATACAAATAAAAATAGAGCAGTTAACCAAGAAATAACCAGTTGAAAGATACAATTCCAAACTAGATAAGTCTAAAGATTTGAGAAAACTGAATAAAAAGAACTTAATATTCAAAGGAATAGAAGAAGAGAGGAAAACAAAGCCAAGAACAAAACACCAGAAAATAGGAAATTTACTAGCAATTTTGATGAAAATATTGATAAAAAAGGAAATAGACTACATTAAAAGACTGAAAATACAAACCAGGAAAAAAAAGTATTAATTCATGATGTCTTAACAAAAAAAGCATTACTAAAAACTTAAAAGCCTCAAATAAAAGGCAATGACTTCATGAAGGAGAATGAAAGAGAAAATCAACTGTTGAAATATTGCAAACAAATCAGAAATAACGGGCAAGAAGTATTTCAGAAAGAACAAGTTAGTGATTAACAGGAAAAGTTACATTTGCGATTTAAAAAATGATCCCAGACGAAAGCAACGAACTCC
>JARFJB010000090.1:197500-243708 GCA_036346205.1 Vesta saturnalis | reverse complement strand
AAATTCCTAAATTGGAGGTTAGGTGTTTGATCAAATTCTTTCAATATCTAAGTAACGATTAATTTTGTAAAAAAAAATTTGAAAACAAATATTTTATGGATAATTTAATTTCGTATGACTTTTCTTTATAAAGTATTTTAATACGAAGCCAAAATTCATTCAAATTTAATAAAATAAGATTGAAAATGCGAGCACATTGATGTGAATTAACCACTATCTGACATGAATTTTTAAACGTCTGTCTGTCGTAGATTATTGTTTTTGTTTTCACAAGGTTATCTATTTTCTTTATGAACGTATTAAAAAAAAGGTTGCATAATTACCCTAAAAGATTATTATTAAAATTATTTCATTTATTTCAATTTCCACTTTGTAGGTTGAAAGAACGTGTGTTGTACCACACCAGATAATTATTTATATAATCTTTGCTGGTGCAGCATAACAAGGGCGATTGTACTTGTCGCATTAGATTTTTATTCTCATATACTTTTGAATGTGTCAAAAAACACCCTGTATAAAACATGGAAGACTTCTTTTTTAAGAATAAGAGAATGCACGAAAAATTATTTTTAACCACAATTTATATTATTTCACATTTTATAAAGATTGGGCCAGTCTTTTTTAAAGTTCATTATACCGGGTGTCCACAAACTCTTTTCATAAAAAACACTGCAGATTCTAGAGCTGATTTTATGTCGATTTCACGTAAATTAGCTTAATACAAAAATACTTCTTAAGAAAGCTGAAGCTCTTGGAAGATGGCGCCCTAACATTGGTTTAATTCAAATAGCTTCAAAATGGTTTCCCTTCAAATGATAGCGTTAGAAAGTAAGAAATATACTTGGGTAAAAAATAATCGTTTTTTAATTCAAAAAAATGTTTCTGACACAATTAATAATCAAAAAATTGAAAATGGCAACTGAAAGCATGAAACACAAAACTGAATCGACAAAAAATGACGACCATCCGTTTCTATGCACAAATTTATTCGTTTATGTAAAGATTGCCGAATTTTTGCAAAAATTCCCCTATTGTTCCTAAATTCGTCGCAGGTATCTTAAATTCTTCTCTAAAGCTTATCGCGTGTTTCTATTGGTTGGGAATAAACCATTGATTTTAGATATCCTCAAACACAAAAATCGCAAGGATTTAAATCTGGAGACCATGCTGGCCAAGCAACCGGACCGCCTCTTCCGATCCATCGCTCTCGGTAATTGTTATCTAAAAAAGTACGAACAGTTCTGCTATAGTGAGCCGGACAACCATCATGTAAAAACCGCCATACGATTGGGCATATTCCACTAAATAAATGTACAGAACGCTATCATTTAAAGGGAAACCATTTTGAAGATATTTGAACTAAACCGTTGTTAGAGCGCCATCTTCTAAGAGCTCCAGCTCTCTTAGGAAGTATTTTTGTATTAAGGTAATTTACGTTAAATCGACATAAAACTCAGCTCTTCAATTTGCAGTTTTCTTTTGTGAAAAGAGTTTGTGGAGACCCTGTATACTATTACGGCAACGTTGGACGTATTATTGGTTTTTAGATCACATGATTGGATGATCATATGTTTTAAAAGTACATGTAGGTGTGGAATTAAGAGTACAAAACATATCGATTTAACAATGATAATTCTAGTAATACTTTCATTTGTATTTATTAGTGTTGGTAAGAAATAAACAATTTATTTCAAAACTCTTTTTGCCAAAAGTACACTACTAATTTCTCTTAACATCAAAATTTTAGGGCAACAAATTATAACTTTTTTATTTCTAGTTCAGGGCAATGGAGAGTTTACGGTAATAAATTCACCAAGTGGTATATTATTTAAAGGGCATGAACGTGTTGCCGAAGAGGATCTTTTAGAAGTGTATTCAGCTTCATTAGGATTTTCAATAGAACGAGTAAGTTGTAAAGGTAATGTGTGTTATGCTTTATAAAATTACTGTTATAGAGTTCTCCATGGACCGGCTTTTATATAACAGACCCATTTAAATTAGCTACTGCCATTGTTGAAGTAAATGTGGATGGAGTAACTAGTTTAGACAGTACCGAAGGCCATCAATTTCATTTAAAAACAAATGCAGATAGCGAAGATATCTTTTATGCATTGTCACAAAGAATTCAACATCGATATCCAAATAAAAAAAGCAAGTTTGTGGATATAAATTTGTCAGATGGACTGTCAGCAGTATTTATTAATAATTTTGTGCTATAGTTTTCCTATGTTATGTAATTTTAAGGTGCAAGATATTCCTTTTCTTAGTGGAATTAAAGAAGTGGAAGAATTGAAAGCTAAATATACCTACTTAAAACCCACTGTTAAAGAAGATCAAGCATTTTTACAAGAAATTAACTTACTTGATGTTATTTCTAAACAGGTTTGTAAAATGTATTTGTTTGTAATTATATACTACTTTTATTCAAACAAAATTTGAATCTTATTAATATTTTATTTTTGTAGATTGAGACTGGTGCTATTACGTATAGTTATGAACCTGACTATTTTAACATCAAATGTTTAGGGTTGCATACAATTTCAGATATGTATGGTGAAAATTCTAAAGTTACCAAAGAAGGCAAACGACTTTTGATTAATGCAATCAATCGTTTAAATGCAGCATTTAAAAAAGTGTATAAGAACAGAGTATTATTTACCATTGTTACAAGTGATGCAAGCCACACTAGGCGGGTTCGTGATGCTCCACAGGGGGAGACAAAACCTGAGAAAGAGACTAGGGTATACATTATTTAAATAGATATTTATAAAAATAATTCTTTATTTTTAGGATGAGTATAATCGTGCAAAAGCATACAGTGCTAATTATCCAGTTATATTCAATATTATATTGTGGTTTGGTGTTGTGATGGTGTTTACTTTATTGGCAATATCACTTGCTATTGGTAATATGGATCCAGGTCGTGATTCCATTATTTATCGTATGACTAGCACTAGAATGAAAAAAGATAATTAAATGTTCAAGTACTTGTAGTTGTACATATGTTGTCGAAGATTTATCTAGGTGTACTATGAATTAATAGAGAAAACCTACTTGAAATGTTAATAGTAAATTTTATCTCAATGTTTGAACACAAATTTTTTATACCTGGTAAGGGTTTAGGTATCACAGTTTGCATATATATTTCCACCATTGACATGGAGTTTATTTGTTACAACAAAATTTCACAATGTATGATTTATAAGTTATGTATGTGAATGGTTATACTATAGTCAATGCAATAGCGTATCAATTTTATAATTCCTTGCAACGTAAGTTTGGAATAAAATTAAACTTAGTTGTGATAAACTGTAACATAAATTATAATTAATATAAGTTTTAAGTTTAGTTGGTACATAATTATTGTTTATCTTCTTTATAGTAGGTACTTTAATGGTTGCAAGTTCTTTAAATTTGTTTTGTAAATAAAAGGTCATGTACTGGTATGGAATAAATGTGTTGTTAAAACTATAGTTGAAATTATGAGAGAATTCTGATATCGGATTAGGACATTTATACATATATGACTAAGGTGGAAAACAAATTTGTTATGTATAACCCTACGGGTGTTGAACTGAAGCTTACACTGTAGGTTCAATTTAAGTACATGTGTTCGAATAAGATGCAAATGTGCATAAATGGCAATTATCGACTCAAAATCATTTACACATCGGTACTTCAAATTTTTTTTACTTGTATCATCTTTAAAATGTCCGGTCCTGGCGACATTGAAGGTTTAAGCAAATAATTTCGGTAGAAAGAAGGGGTTTAATGTGAAATAATTATAAGCTGGTGAGTGGATAGGTAAAATAAGTGTGATATGATAGTATATACTAGCAGAAACTAAGGTTGGTTTAGAATTTTATACATTTAAGATTAAGATGGCAGCACTATCGTGGCCAAGAGCTAAAGCTTTCTAAAGTATTAATCTTTTGAGTGTTTATGTAGGCCAAATCCGATTTTTTGTGTATAAAAGTTATTATTTTATGTTTATGCTGTAAACGGTGTTAATTTAGTGTATATAGATTAGTGTAATAAGCAAACAATAAAAGAAGTAAGTGCATTTTAATGAAAGAAATATGTATTAATATAACCTGTTTACATTTAGGTTATGGAGTGCAGATTTTCTATATGCGATTATTTTCTATATGTTAAGGGAATGGACAATTCAAGAGTTGTGTATGAAGTTGAAGAGGTATTAAATGCAGGACATGTGATACTTTGTGGCATAACCCAAAAAACTGAAAATGCCATTAATGTTTATGCATTTTGTTTGCAAACTACTGCTCTCCAGTCTTTACCGCATAAGATTCATGGCACTTTTATTTTGCAAGAAGGTAGATGGTTGATACAGAGTTTTGTTTGCTCTTACAAGGCAGGGAAAAGTGGCAGATGTAAACATATATCTGCTGTTTTATTATTATGTACAAGGTATTTCATCAAAGTTATAATATAAACCATTTGCAGGAACGTGCATTTCACATTCTGGTTTTAGGACATCACTAGATAAATTGGAAATGATTTCTCAAACGGAAATCTCTTGCACATGGTCCATTCAAAAGGGAAAGACACAACAGAAGTATCGTCCAATTCCAATTAAAGAAATGGCATGCATAATAAAGAAGGTTGATGCTCAGCCTAGGACGTTTGAACGCGGCTCATTGAACACAGAGACGTTTGAACGCGAGTATGTTTGAATGCAAGGCCGTTTTAACGTAGAATTATTCTTAATGCAGAACAATCTGTGAAGTTTAATTCACAATTCTTATTTCGTATTTACTAATACATAAAATTTCCTGTGCTATGCCAACACTGACAAATACAGTTTATTTAATAAAATGAATTTAATTATTCAGGTATATCAATCTATTTTAAAAGAAAACTCTATTTTATACTTATTACATTTGTCATCTTTGGCAATTTAATAAACAAGGTTTTTGGTTATTGTAATATATCACTCGATTTGACGTAAAATCTAATTGCTTTCAGTTGAAAGTGATCCTGGACTTATAAGCCCTATTCCAATTTTACCATTTTGTTCATTTTGAACAAAATAAATTGACATATAACAATTGTTGGTGTTGTCTCTAAATTCTTTAGATACTCAACTCACAAACTGCTTGATATAGATAACATAAAATTTTATAACAAAATTAAACTATTTTTTAGGGAACGATACCTTTGCGCGACATAAAATTTTGTATGTACCACGGGCATTAATTGATGTTTATTAGTGATGGGAATAATCGAGACATTTCCATAATCAATTATTAGTAATCAAGATATTTTAATTTTCGACTAATATTAGTAGTTTGAAAATTTCTAAACTAAAGGATCATAAAAAGAGCTACTAAAAAATTGCAAATTATTGAAATTAATTAATTTTATTTTTCATTTCATTTGTTTGAGTAGGTTGAAAAAAATATATCTTTAAACTTTTCATATATGCATTACCTATATTGCAATTGCTTATTTACACTAATTTAACTGGTGTTGTATTCACTGATTTACAGAAATAATCTCATTAAATTGCTATTTGGAATTTGGATAACAAATGTAATTAGTGAAAGGAACAATATTGCCAATGACCCTAATAACAATAACCTATTGAAACTGAAAGATTTATTGCATTCTACCTTAATGAGTTTCCTGTAGATAAGTATTAAATATGCAAGAATATACATAATTTAATATAATTCCATTGAATCTCCAATAATGACTGAATTACAATAAAGTAACTAAACCTGATAATGAACTTAATATCTAAACATTTATTAATAAAATTAAATTTTGAACATAAAAGTTAAACTTAAGACTTAATGATAATAATGGTATAAACCTAATGCTACTAAATACTACTTATTTAAAGAATTTTAAGAAATGTAGGTAAATGCTGCTAAGAGGAAAATTTCTAGAAATGTGCCATATAAAAACGAACAATGAATTTTAGAAGTGACATTAATAATCTTGGCAGCATTTACATTTATCTGTTAAAATTCTGTAAATAAGTAGTATTTAGTAGCATTAGGTTTATTCCATTATTATGATCAAGCCTTAACTCTAACATTCAAAATTGAATTTTATAGATAAATGTTTAGATATTAAGTTCATTATCAGATCTAGTTACTTTATTGTAATTCAGTCATTAGTGTCAAGAAATTTTTCTAGTGTTGGCTTGTATTTTTGGTTTTATACCCTTAAATACTGTTTGTTATTTTTAGCTTATTTAATAACATGTTAACTTACACAAATTTTTTTAGTTGCCCTGATGAAGTGTTAATTTAACACGAAATATATTGGCATAAAGTATATTGGGAGTTTTCTGTTAAAATAGACCTATATACCTGAATAATTAAATTCATTTTATAATCAATAAATTAGGTTGTAAAAATAATTATTACATTTTATTTTAATACGTACATTTTACTACATATAATACATAATGTAATATAATGAAATGATTAGTTATTACGGGTTCATTTGGTAATTATGGGAAATCCCTCTTAAATATTGTATAATATTTCTGTTATAATCTGTGACAATATTCCGAATTCTGTTATCCGCTTCCACATACTTCTGTAGTTTTTGTGGTGGAGGAAGTCCTGAAATCAGTTGTTCTATAAAGAGGTCTCTCCCTTTTTGAATGTTTCGTGAAGCATCAATAAACTTCCAAATTGTTGGATTGTTCATTCCTAATTCTGTTTGAAGACGACGATGTGCTGCCTCGGCATGATTATTAGTTCTATCGGTATTATTTACAATGCGATTATAAACTGACCAAGTTTCGGGTGGAAAAATTGCCGCTCTTCTACCATTGCCGCAACGATTTGGTCGTCCCACATACGTATCTTCAAACCATTGAAGCGCTGGTTGTAAATCGATTGGCAATTCGGCCGCTAATATATCAAGAGCTTCATCTAAATCTTCAATCGGTATGAAAGCGAGAGATGTTATCATTCGCGATTGCATAGAAAAGTTGGCATCGTTTCTGTATCGTCCCATTAAATTGTTAAACTGTTTTTTCAAATTTTTAGTCAGATGGAAAAAACATCCTACAATGTCCGCATTGGGAAATCCTTGAATGCGTTGATGGCAACTAATTCAAAGTCACACGATATTTTTTGTGGATTTAAATCGTGTCAATTGTTTTAAACTATTGTTCATATAGACCATAAGTTGCTGTTTGTTTGTTTTGCAGAAGGTTGTAAGCAATAGGATGTACAGCTCCAAATCTCTCCTCCAAAATAACATAAACTTGATAAAACAGTTGAGGAGCTGATGTGAATGTCCCATCGGCAAACCAGTGGCGCGATTCTTTTAAAATCTGAAATAAATTCATAATAGGTTATCAGATTCACCAATCTTAAAACTAAATATTATTTGCTTTATTATAAGTTTTTGTTATGAACGAATAAGTTCAAAAGTAAATATGCATAGGTATAAAAATTATTACTAATTATATTAAATGCATAATTAAAAAGTTTACCTCGAGGTAAACTTTTTATTTATGTATTTAATAAAATTAATAATAATTTTTATATACATTATTTGCTTTTAGTTGTAACGGTTTCTGTCACCGTTAATTGAAGTTTATGGGATGATATATACTTTCATTTTCATATTTTTCGTTTTAAACTGGTAATTTAATAACTAAGTTGATATTACTTGAATTGAAGAAGTTAGATTTTATCTCAATTAAAATCTGTCTGTTTAAGTTAGATACATTTTCCACATTATAATTATTATATGTATAGTATTACCTGTAAGTTGTGTTGACGTCCAAAAATTAAAATTCTGTTTGCTGTCTGTCCACTATCGTACAGTAAAAATGGTTCTTGATCTCCATTGACCTCATAGAACCTGTATAGTTCAGGAATAACCATATCTTCAACCATGTGAGGGGCGGCAGGGGCTGCATTTATTAGATTCCTTCTTTGTCAAATCATTTTCTTGAGAGCATATGGTTAGGTAACGGAACTTGTCCTGCTTCTGATAATTGGGTTACACAAGCAGTAATCAACTGAGCTGGCGGCTCCATTGTAGCTTCCGTCCTCCGTTTAATTGCAGTTTTTGCAGATTGTGCTTCTACTTGAGCCACAATAGTCATGAAAATGTTCGTTTAATATTTTCACAACTTCGCCGTCATGTGCGCTATACATCGTGTTTTTCCAATGCTATCCCTTTGATCGCATCTCCAAAATTGCTTTGTTCCGCTAGCACTTGTTCTGTCGAAGATATATAAACATGCTTCATAAGTAAACTTTTGTTTTCCCCTCTTAGTTAAAATGTTCATTTTTTGGGGGCGTTCAAAGTAAATAACCGAAATACCGAATGCAGTGGTTTAAAATCAAATTAAACACAACACAATGAAGTGAGGATACAAATACAACTATATATATATATATATATATATATATATATATATATATATATATATATATATATATATATATATATATATATATATATATATATATATATATATATATATATATATATATATATATATATATATATATATATATATATATATATATATATATATATATATATATATATATATATATATATATATATACAGTGCGTTCAATATAATCGGACGCACTCAATAACTCTTTTGTATTGCGTTTCACAAGAAAGTGTTTAAATAGTTTTTTATTCATTTACAAATACTCTATTAAGTGCTTGGTTTCGATAATTTTTTAAGCTTCCGGTTTGACCGGAAGCGCACACTATATATATTTTTGCATTTTTGCATTGCCTATTTTTTTCTCAATACATGCGTATAAAATTCTTATATAGGGTTTTATAAAACAAAATTAGAGAAAAATGCCATCGAAAGTTTTTCAATTTTATTATATGGTTAGAAAAATTAAACAAAATCAGTTATAATACATACGTATAAAATTCTTATAGAGTTTTATAAAAAAAATTAGAGAAAAATGCCATCGAAAGTTTTTCAATTTTATTATATGATTAGAAAAATTAAACAAAATCAGTTATAATTAGCGAATAAATTTTTCAAAGTTGCCACCATTCTGTTCTAGACATGCTTCGCCTGAGTTCATGGTTAGTTGCTTTTTTGATTTGCTGCGTAGTTAAATTAACACATGCAGCTGTAATTTTATTCTTTAAGTCTTATAACATTTAAAGGTGGATCGGCATACACCACTGTTTTTAAATGACCCTACAAGAAAAACTCTAACGGTGTAAGATCCGGTGATCTCGCAGGCCATTCTACCGGGCCGTTAGTTCCTATCCATCGTTCATTGAATGTTTGGTTAAGATATTCTTTTACTATCAAAGCGTTGTGAGCTGGAGCTCCATCTTGGTGGAAATACAATTGTCGCAGAAGCAGAGGAAACTCATCGAACATTGTTGGTAGCACGTTATCTAAAAATTCAAAATACCTATTGGCGTTTAGATTACCATCATAGAAATAAGGCCCTAGTAATTGGTTTCCAATTAAACCGCACCAAACATTAGTACCCCATACGGTTTGATGGTTAGTTTCCGTTGACCAATGAGGATTTTCGTCAGACCAATAACGATTGTTTTGTTTATTAATAACTCCATTATTTGTAAACTTGGATTCATCTGTCCATAAAATATGATCTAAAAATAATGGATTGTGATCACATTGCTCAACTATCCATGTAATGAAAGTTAATCTCCGATCAGTCTTGAGGTCGCAGGTGTTGAACCAAATCGACTTTATACGGCAGCATTTTGAATTTTTTTTTAATGTCCTGTAAATTGAGCCAACTGATACACCTACTTCTTGCGTACATGTCTAATAGATGACCGTGGATTTACTCTAAAATAACCCAATATTTGTACTTCAATATCTTCGGTCAAAACATTTCTTTGTTGTTCTAATTTTTTTAATGTCCTGTGAATTGAGCCAACTGATACACCTACTTCTTGCGCTACATGTCTAATAGATGATCGTGGTTTTTCTCTAAAATAACCCAATATTTGTTCTTCAATAGCTTCGGTCAAAACATTTCTTTGTTGTTCTAAATTCTGATAATTTACTCCTGGTAATGTTCCACGCATTCTAAGCGATTGTTCAATTTTTCGTATGTAACTTTCGGAAGGATGGTATCTAATTGGGATATCTTTGAGCGTATAATTCTACCGCTCGTCGAGAATTACGTTTACATTCACCGAAAATTAACAACAGGTCAACTTTTTCACTGTTATTCATTTTAAACAATTATTTCGATTGAAATCAAATTAAACTTTGATCTGATTGTCAATTGCAATAAACGAAAAAACAATTGCGATGCGATTTTGTTGACGTACGCTGCCTACGGTTTTGTTTGATTCTTCTAATCGTATAATAAAATTGAAAAACTTTCGATGGAATTTTTCTCTAATTTTTTTGTAAAACCCTATAAGAATTTTATACGTATGTATTGAGAAAAAAATAAGCAATGCAAAAATGCAAAAATATATATACAGTGTGATTTAAAAAAATAAAATTATTTGCACTTCCGGTCAAACCGGAAGCTTAAAAAATTATCTAAACCAAGAACTTAATAGAGTGTTTGTAAATGAATAAAAAACTATTTAAACACTTTCTTGTGAAACACAACACAAAGAGTTATTGAGTGGGTCCGATTATATTCAACGCACTGTAATTATATATATATATATATATATATATATATATATATATATATATATATATATATATATATTGTAACGGTATAAACGGGTGGTAGAACGGGATTACAGATAAAATTGGCCTTTTGCACCGACCAGTCAGCGTATGGGAGTGGGTAAGATGTTGATAAATTTTGCACACCTAGAATAGTAAATCGTACTAAGTCAAAGTAGGGGAGAAAGACGTAATCAGATCGGTTAAGGGCGCCAGAATGTTTGGTAGTCAAAATAAGGGACGTCGTGCCAAAATTACGAATACATAGCGTGTCTAAACATACAAAAAGCATACGCATATCTACCCGCAATCAATCCCAGGTGTCCTCGACCGCAACTCAGCAAACCACCTGAAATAGGGCTTCAAAATAGCACTACACGCCTGACAAATAAAAGCGTGTTAATTACTCAATAATGTTACGTTGCGGTACTACACCTCAGTGTAAATAATTAGGCATTATATAATAATCTTAACAAAACAAAAAAATCACCCTTAATGAATGCACTGCACTCTAAATGAATTAATAGTCAACTAAAACACTGAATATCATTAACGCTATCACTCAATAAAAAAACTGTAACTTCGTTACGTTAAAACTTAAGCTCCTAAATTACCGGTGAATTTGCAATTTAGAAAAAAACTTTTATGTAACAAAAGGGGTTTTCACAGAATTAAAACAAATTTATGAAACCTAAACAAAGCTATAATAAGATAAAAAAAATAATATAAATGTAAACATATGATAATGCTTATAAAAAAATAAATGTTTAATTGGCGACTGGAGGTCTGGCCAGAATTCTGCGTAACGCCGTTCTAAATTGCTTAACCTAAATATTTCGTGGATTATTAAACCACACTACTTCAGGGTCAATTGCCCTTTAATACAAAGATGAAGAGTGTGAAGGCGGAGCGTCAGAATTATGATTACTAACAATAATTAAACCAAAGCAACAACTTAATTTAAAAGGTAACCGACTCCGCTTTCAAACTTCGTTAACCAAAAAATAATTTGAGGCACACACACAAAAGATCTTGAAAATACTCAATAAAACACAATGTTATAGTACCTTAATGTCTAAGTTAGCACCTCTTCTGTGTTACCACAATCGAAAATGAACCCGGTGACCAATTACTGCTATTACGGATACGGAATCTCCCTGGTCTGACACAAGATGATGAGTGATAATGTTGACTATTTCTTTTTTTTATTTAACTCAAACGGTTCCTTGATTGAATCTCGATAAAGAGTTACTGCATTAATTAAAAACTTCTTTTAAAATAATGAATTGTGCGCTCAACTTGCTCGATAACTTTTATCTTTTAAATAGTTTTCTTTACACTACCAATGCAAAAGGTTATTAACTTTATTTATATAAATATAGTTTTAATATTCTGCGAAAGTTTCTTTGTACTTCAACACGCCCTGCACGGCAATTAAGTGGCACTCCAAGAACGTTAATTTAATAAGTCCGCAACAGCGACATAAACCAACGAGGTCACAGAAGCACTAAAATAACACGGCGGTGATCCCCAGGTAACTTGATTACGTAAAATCGAAATCGACACTCGGTCTTGTCCTTTGGTGATTGAACAATTTCACTTAAAATCCCTTCACAGGTTTTCTTCAAAAAGCAGGTAACTACCCTTACAACACGAAAGTTCGTTCGTTAAACACCAAAAGGTCCAATCTATCAACGTTCTAACCAACTCCTTAAGCCGTAACAACAAACGTCACAGTAACACTTCTCAAGAGCCCTGTCAGTTGCAGAATCCCCAAATTACTACCAAATTCCATCTTGGATTGTCGAATCCCACCACTTACAAAAAATTCATTTATTCTAGTCCCACCAATTAAGAAACGGAAGGAGAAATGATACCCCTACCCACAAATTTCGTTCTCAAACGTAAGGGCTCGATAATTTTCAAAATTCTAAACGCCAGCAGAATCAACGTGAAAAGTATCTCGGTATTTTTATTTAAGTTCAAACAGTTAGTCCCACATTCTATCTTTATGGCTCAAAACCAACATACTCAATATTAAACTGAACCACTGCAATTAACCGACTCCATGTCGCCAGAATGATATCAAATACATTTAAATCTACGTTCTTTCTTTAAGTTACTTAATTTTACAAAACTTTCTGTTAAATTTTAGGAAAATCAAACATTCAATAACCGGGGAACAATAAGGAAAACAATCTCTCAAAATTTAAATGCAATATTACGAAAAACTCAATAAATTTAGAAACCAATTATCGATGATTTCAAACCTCATTCCTTAAATTACGGAATAGTAATTCACAAACAAAGAAACTTAAGCTCGAAACACACCATTCTGAAAGGTCGCGACACACGTAAAACAAATTCATCCATACAGCTCAACTCAACAGCAAAAATTTGACGGTAAATAGCTAGAAAATCGTGATCCTATCACAATATATATATATATATATATATATATATATATATATATATATATATATATATATATATATATATATATATATATAATCAAAATCTCTTCTGCCGTTTCCGGCGTAGATGGGTATTTCCCTGTTTCACTAAGTCTATATGTTCGCGATAACTTTTCTCCATCGTTGTCTGTCTTTTGCACACTCCTTAGCTTCCTTCCATGTCCAGCCATTTGAGTTAGTGTTCCTACTACCATCTCGTTTCACTGTCTTCATGGTCTTCCTCTTCTTCTCTGGCCCTGTGTTCTGGCTTCCCACACTTTTTTCACTTGTCTGTTGCCCGAAAGCCTCGTTAAGTGCCCCCACCATCTTAACATTGCTTTTTCCCTATACTTGTTTGCACTAATTATTCCAAGCTCTTCCCTTATATCCTCGTTTCTTTTCCTGTCGAGTTTGGTGTACCCCGCAATCCTCCTTAGGAACTTCATTTGCGCTGCTTGTATTGCACTAGATACTTTTTTGTTCACTGTCCATGTTTCGCATCCGTATAGCAGAGTTAGTAGATACACTGTTTTGTACACTGTTAATTTAGTCTTTTTCGATACTTCCTTTTTGTTGATGAACCCGCTCTTTAAACTTTGATATAGTCTTGCGGTAGCAGCTATCCTGTTATTTATTTCATATGTTATTTTTCCCGATTTATCAAACATTACTCCGAGATATTTGAAATCGTCCACCTGTTGAATTTGGTTACCTCTTATTGTTATTTGTCTCTTAATGTTGTTGTTTCTGGATATCGTCAGTATTTCGGATTTACCTATGTTTATTTTCATGCCTTTGCTTTCTATTTCTTGTACCCATATATTTAGATTGTGTTGTAACATCTTTTCTGGATTTGCGATCAAGGCAATGTCGTCGGCATATCGGCATTCGCTTTTTGTAATTCTTTCCATTTTGTTTGTCCCTACTTCCATTCTGTGCATTTTATTTTGCATTCTTTTATGATCTCGTCCATATACAGTATAAACAGGAGAGGACTTAGCACACCTCCTTGTCTCACGCCTTTAGTTGTGTAGAAGGGTTCTGATGTTGTGTTTAGAGTTCTCACGTTTCTGCAATTCCTGCACATTGCACTGGCGGTTTTTCCTTGAGGTCAAATGGTCAATGACCCTCCTAAAATATTCAAATCATAATTTTAGTAAAAATATTTTTTAATAGTCTAAAATTAGTGCAATTTTAAAACCGTAAGTGTTCTGTATCAAACACGCTACAAGCAATACACACAAAGCTTGAATAATTCTAAATGGCCGTATTTGAAATTGACCTACAAGCTTCTTATGGGTTATAGAGAAAGACCTGTAAAGAGAAAACGAGACGCTAGATACGACTTTGCCATGTTGAAGTGAAAGCAACCTTTCGTTGCTATACTGTGCATTAAGTCGACGGCCGCATTGTTTAAATGCATACAAGCGAGGTTGCGGGTAGCGTGTTTGCAAAACGTAAACATCCGAAACTTTCTCGTGAATGCGTTATCGCCGCATTTTAGCCACCTACGCATTAAGTTATGTTAGTAATTTGATTATGTTACTACGATATTAATTTAATATTTAATACTTAATAGGTGACCTGCTGTTATTATTGTGTAAAGTGTAAACGCGGGGGCGTATTTAATATATGCGCTTGATGCTTGTTTTGGTTATTCTTGTGTAATGTTATGTTAATGTGTGTTAATCGTTTAATTTTGGTAGCGTGGGTGTTTTGAATTATTGTGCGATTTTAATTTTATGAAAATGAGTGTTGTCGAGGATATAATTGCTCTGAAATCGGCTGGAACATTAACCCATAACCGCATGCTTGAAAAAAAAGGAACTTGGACGACCAAAACCAAACATGAATTTGAAGCAAACAGCGAAGGATCGAGGTAAAGATATCCAAAGATATTTTAAAGAATCGATGTATGTTTTGTGTGATTGTATTTGTGGATGTAGTGTAAAAAATGCGTTTTTTTGCTACCTGTGTTTATTATTTTCCAATGACGCTGTATGGGCTAAAAGCGGTGTAACCGATATTAAACATTTAAATGACAAAATTAAAAAGCATGCTTCTTCGGCTACTCATATAAATTGTTCAATGAGTTATTCTACTTTAGGGCGTGTAGACATTAGACAACAACCTGATAGTGCGTATCGTAAATCAATTCAGGATTTTAATGAATCAGTTTCTAGAAATAGATACATTTTAAGTAAGGTAATTGATTGTGTAAATTTTACGGTATTTTCGAAATTGCATTACGTGGTCATGACGAAAGTGACATGTCTGATAATCCTGGAATTTTTCGAGGACTTATAGATTTTGTTTCGGAACTGTACTCGATATTTAGAGAACATCTAGAGAGAAATTCGGTGTTTAAAGGAATATCGAAAACAATTCAGAACGATATTTTAGATTCAATGCTGGCTGTTGTACACTCACATGTAACAAAAGAAATTGACGAGACAGATTTTGTGGCAATTCAAGTTGATGAGACAACAGATAGTTCCAATAAAACACAAATGATTTTTATATTTCGATACGTACTCGATGATGAACTCCACTTATTAAAAATTAACGAATCACCTCATAAACTAATTGCCCAAAGTTACGACGGTGCATCAGTTATGAGCGGTAAACTGGTAGGAGTACAAACAAAAATTAAACAAACGTATTCAAACGCACAATTTATTGATTGTTATGCTCATCAACTTAATCTCATCCTCCAAAAAGCAGCTAGTCAGCACAAGTCAATAAAAATATTTTTTGCAAATTTACAAGCATTTTCGTCTTTCTTCGGGCGATCCCCAAAACGTACAGCGGTATTAGATAGGGTGGTTAAGATGAGATTACCTAAAGCTGCACCCACTCGATGGTCGTGTGTTGAAACTGTACATACTTATAAAAATTAATTAATATGTTGTTTGGAGCAAATTATTGATGAGGAAGAAGATGGTAACAATATAAATCAAGCCACCGGTTTAAAAAAACATTTGGAAGACGAACTTTTTTTATTTTGGTTGAATTTTTTTCAGAAAATAATGCCTCATGTAGACACTTTTTAAACAATTACAAATGCGAGATATTGATGTTATATCAGTCAAGAATTATATAACGTCTTTCAACAGCAATATCCAAAAAGTGAGAAGTAGCATATTGGAGTCAGAAGAACCAAGCACATCATCAAAAAAACGACGGAATACTAATGAGGATCCTAGACGTTTAACTGCCTTAGAAGTTTGCGACATTATTATGTCTGAAATTCGCCATAGATTCGATTTCAATAATTATCTCATGATCGCACAATTATTTCTGACTGAGAAGTTTCAAGCATATAGTACCAACTTTCCTGAAAACATTTTCAAAATGGTACCAGCTAATTATCCTACAATAAATATTGCCAAATTAAGATCAGAACTTCAAGTAATTTATTTTCGGGAAGATTTTCGTAACAGTGCTGGTGCAATTGCCATACTTCAATTTTTTATTAACATGAATTTATCTGAAACGTTTTCGGAAGCAGTGAAGTTATTAAATATTTTGTATACATTACCTATGACTACCGTAGAAAGTGAGAGATGTTTTTCAACATTAAAGCGCGTCAAAACTTTTTTACGTAATACGATGGGACAGTCTAGACTTACTGCTTTATGTATGTTGAGCATAGAGCAAAAGCTTGTCAAAAGCATTCCAAATTTTAACGAACAAGTCATGGATCATTTTGCAGAACAAAAGGAAAGGAGGATTGACTTAAAATATAAACGAGTTTGAGGTATGTTATACTTTAACAATACATTTTTAAAGTCTATGTACATTGATGTTATGCCTCTTATTAGTTCCTTATTTACTTTTTGTTTTTCTAGTATTTCCCAGATATGCTCTCTACTCACTTTGTCAAAGGCTTTTTCTAGGTCTATGAAGCAGATATGTAGGTCTTTTTGGATTTTAGCCGATTTTTCAATCACTTGGCGTAATGTGAAAATGTGTTCTTGTACGCTGTAGGGGAAGGTGGGGAACATTAGGCTATAGGGAGCATTCGGCTACCACGTGTAACTATTAACAGTGTTTGAATTTGGCGATACCTTTGCATGTAACATGTTGGTAATATAATAAACGCAAACAGTAATATGCGTGGCTAGGTTTATTCCAAGTTTTTAGTGGTCTGTGGGCTGCGAAATATTGACTTAGTTCGAGGTAAGTTTTTTAATGTACTATAATTATCTGTAAAGATGCGAACTTTTACACTAGAATTCTCACATGTAACATAGACTTGAAGGCATCATTTACGTTGTATTTTCAGTATATAAGATAACCTTTGAAGTTTTGTCTTTTACACTCTCACCGCCAAAAGAATTTTTATAACAAATGGGAAACATTCGGCCAAGTGGTATGGTCAAGATTCGGCTGGCAGCCGAATGATCCCCATTCTGTCGCATTTTCGTATATTCAAAATGTGCAATTTAATTGCTTATTCATTTAATACAGATGCCTAAGGTGTACGTCAAAAAGACCAACCGTTGCGATATTAGTGAGGCGCGTATTAAATTGGCCATCAAAGATGTATTAACGAAGGGTCTATCACAGTACAAGGCTGCTCAAGAATATGGTGTAAAAAGACAAACAATACAATAACGAATAAAGATTCTCTTGAAGAAAAAGTCACGGGAAGAACTTGAACGTGAATTTGAAGATTCTGGTAGAAAAAGTGGCAAAGAAATTGCATTTCCAAGCAAATATACATCGCGCCAAATACCTGTGGCATATGTGAAACAATGCTCAAATTTGAATTATGGTTTGAATTATAAACAAATACGAGCACTTGTGTACGAGTTTGCCAGTGTAATAAAGGAATGCAAAGTACCAAAAACATGAATGCTGAATAAAATACCAGTGTCTGTGTCTGTGTCTGTTTCTGTGTCTGTGTCTGTCTGTTCTGTGTCTGTGTCTGCGTCTGCGTCCGCGTCTGCGTCTGCGTCTGCGTTTGCGTATTCGTCTGGGTCTGTGTCTGTGTGTGTCTGTGCCTGTGCCTGTGCCTGTGACTGTGTCTGTATCTGTGTCTGTGTCTGTCTGTGCCTGTGTCTGTGTCTGTGTCTGTGTCTGTGTCTGTGTCTTAGTCTGTGTCTGTGTCTGTGTCTGTGTCTTTGTCTGTGTCTTTGTCTGTGTCTGTGTCTGTGTCTGTCTGTGTCTGTCTGTGTCTGTGTCTGTGTCTGTGTCTGTGTCAGTGTCTGTGTATGTGTCTGTGTCTTTGTCTGTGTCTGTGTCTGTGTCTGTGTCTGTGTCTGTGTTTGTGTGTGTCTGTGTCTGTGTCTGTGTCTGTGTCTGTGCCTGTGTCTGTGACTGTGTCTGCGTCTGTGGCCGTGTCCGTGTCCGTGTCCGTGTCCGTGTCCGTGCCCTTGTCCGTGTCTGTGTCTGTGTCTGTGACTGTGTCTTTGTCTGTGTCTGTGTCTGTGTCTGTGCCTGTGAATGTCTGTGTCTGTGCCTGTGTCTGTGTCTGTGTGTGTCTGTGTCTGTGTCTGTGTCTGTGTCTGTGTCTGTGACTGTGTCTGTGTCTGCGTCCGTGTCCTTGTCTGTGTCTGTGTCTGTGTCTGTGTCTGTGTCTGTGACTGTGTCTTTGTCTGTGCCTGTGTCTGTGTCTGTGTCTGTGTCTGTGTATGTGTCTGTGTCTGTGTCTGTGTCTGTGTCTGTGTCTGTGGCTGTGTCGGTGTCTGTCTGTGTCTGTGTCTGTGTCTGTATCTATTTCTGTGTCTGTGCCTCTGTCTCTGTCTGTGTCTGTGTCTGTGTCTGTGTCTGTATCTGTGTCTGTGTCTGTGCCTGTGTCTGTGTCTTTGTCTGTGTCTGTGTCTGTGTCTGTGTCTGTGTCTGTGTGTGTGTCTGTGTCTGTGTCTGTGTCTGTGTCTGTGTCTGTCTGTGTCTTTGTCTTTGTCTGTGTCTGTGTCTGTGTCTGTGGCTGTGCCTTTGTCTGTGTCTGTGTCTGTGTCTGTGTTACTGTGTCTGTGTCTGTGTCGGTGTCTGTGTCTGTGCCTTTGTCTGTGTCTGTGTCTGTGTCTGTGCCTGTGTCTGTGTCTGTGCCTGTGTCTGTGTCTTTGTCTGTGTCTGTGTCTGTGTTACTGTGTCTGTGTCTGTGTCGGTGTCTGTGACTGTGTGTGTTTGTGTCTGTATCTGTGTCCGTGTCTGTGTCTGTGTATGTCTGTGCCTGTGTTTGTGTCCGTGTCTGCGTCTGTGTCTGTGTCTGTGTTTGTGTCTGTGTCTGAGTCTGTGTCTGTGTCTGTACCTTTGTCTGTGTCTGTGTCTTTGTCTGTCTGTCTGTGTCTGTGTCTGTGTCTGTATCTGTGCCTGTGTCTGTGTCTGTGCCTGTGTCTGTGTCTGTGCCTTTGTCTGTGTCTGTGTCTGTGCCTGTGTCTGTGTCTGTGTCTGTGTCTGTGTCTTTGTCTGTGTCTGTGTCTGTGTTACTGTGTCTGTGTCTGTGTCGGTGTCTGTGACTGTGTGTGTTTGTGTCTGTATCTGTGTTTGTGTCTGTGTCTGTGTATGTGTCTGTGCCTGTGTTTGTGTCCGTGTCTGCGTCTGTGTCTGTGTCTGTGTCTGTGTCTGTGTCTGTGTCTGAGTCTGTGTCTGTGTCTGTACCTTTGTCTGTGTCTGTGTCTTTGTCTGTCTGTGTCTGTGTCTGTGTCACTGTCTGTGTCTGTGCTTCTGTCTCTGTCTCTGTATGTGACTCTGTCTGTGTCTGTGTCTGTGTCTGTGTCTGTGTCTGTGTCTGTGTCTGTGTCTGTGTCTGTGTCTGTGCCTGTGTCTGTGCCTGTGTCTGTGTGTGTGCCTGTGACTGTGTCTGTGCCTGTGTCTGTGTGTGTGCCTGTGACTGTGTCTGTGTCTGTGTCTGTGCCTGTGTCTGTGTCTGTGTCTGTGCCTGTGCCTGTGTCTGTGTCTGTGTCTGTGTCTGTCTTTGTCTGTGTCTTTGTCTGTGACTGTGTCTGTGTCTGTGTCTTGTCTGTGTGTGTTTGTGTCTGTGACTGTGTATGTGTCTGTGTCTGTGTGTGTGTCTGTGTCTGTGTCTGTGCCTCTGTGCCTGTGTCTGTGTCTGTGTCTCTGTGTCTGTATCTGTGTCTCTGTCTGTGTCTGTGTCTGTGTGTCTGTGTCTGTGTCTGTGTCTGTCTGTCTGTGTCTGTGTCTGTGTCTGTATCTGTGTCTGTGTCTGTGTCTGTGTCTGTGTCTGGGTCTGTGTCTGTCTGTGCCTGTGTCTGTGTCTGTGTCTGTGTCTGTGTCTGTGTCTGTGTCTGTGTCTTAGTCTGTCTGTGTCTGTGTCTATGTCTTTGTCTGTGTCTTTGTCTGTGTCTGTGTCTTTGTCTGTGTGTGTCTGTGTCTGTGTCTGTGTCTGTGTCTGTGTTGAGTCTGTGTCTGTGTCTGTACCTTTGTCTGTGTCTGTGTCTTGTTGTCTGTGTCTGTGTCTGTGTCTGTCTGTGTCTGTGCTTCTGTCTCTGTCTGTTGTGCTTGTCTGTGTCTGTGTCTGTGTCTGTGTCTGTGTCTGTGTCTGTGTCTGTGTCTGTGTCTGTGTCTGTGCCTGTGTCTGTGCCTGTGTCTGTGTTGTGTCTGTGTCTGTGCCTGTGTCTGTGTTGTGCTGTGCTGTGTCTGTGTCTGTGTCTGTGCCTGTGTCTGTGTCTGTGTGTCTGTGCCTGTGCCTGTGTCTGTGTCTGTGTCTGTGTCTGTTGTCTGTGTCTTTGTCTGTGACTGTGTCTGTGTCTGTGTCTTTGTCTGTGTGTGTTTTGTCTGTACTGTGTTGTGTCTGTGTCGTGTGTGTGTCTGTGTCTGTTCTGTCCTCTGTGCTTGTCTGTGTCTGTGTCTGTGTCTGTATCTGTGTCGTCTGTGTCTGTGTCTGTGTGTCTGTGTCTGTGTCTGTGTCTGTCTGTCTGTGTCTGTGTCTGTGCCTGTGTCTGTGTCTGTGTCTGTATCTGTGTCTGTGTCTGGGCCTGTGTCTGTCTGTGCCTGTGTCTGTGTCTGTGTCTGTGTCTGTGTCTGTGTCTGTGTCTGTGTCTTAGTCTGTCTGTGTCTGTGTCTATGTCTTTGTCTGTGTCTTTGTCTGTGTCTGTGTCTTTGTCTGTGTGTGTCTGTGTCTGTGTCTGTGTCAGTGTCTGTGTATGTGTCTGTGTCTGTGTCTGTGCCTTTGTCTTTGCCTGTGTCTGTGTCTGTGTCTGTGTCTGTGTGTGTCTGTGTCTGTGTGTGTGTATGTGTCTGTGTCTGTGCCTGTGTCTGTGACTGTGTCTGCGTCTGTGTCTGTGTCCGTGTCCGTGTCCGTGTCCGTGTCCGTGCCCTTGTCCGTGTCTGTGTCTGTGTCTGTGTCTGTGTCTGTGACTGTGTCTGTGTCTGTGTCTGTGTCTGTGTCTGTATCTGTGTCTGTGCCTGTGTCTGTGACTGTGTCTGTGTCTGTGCCTGTGCCTGTGTCTGTGTCTGTGTCTGTGTCTGTGACTGTGTCTGTGTCTGTGTCTGTGTCTGTGTCTGTACCTTTGTCTGTGTCTGTGTCTTTGTCTGTCTGTGTCTGTGTCTGTGTCACTGTCTGTGTCTGTGCTTCTGTCTCTGTCTCTGTATGTGACTCTGTCTGTGTCTGTGTCTGTGTCTGTGTCTGTGTCTGTGTCTGTGTCTGTGTCTGTGTCTGTGTCTGTGTCTGTGCCTGTGTCTGTGCCTGTGTCTGTGTGTGTGCCTGTGACTGTGCTGTGTTGTCTGTGTGTGTGCCTGTGACTGTGTCTGTGTCTGTGTCCTGTGTCTGTGTCTGTGTCTGTGCCTGTGCCTGTGTCTGTGTCTGTGTCTGTGTCTGTCTTTGTCTGTGTCTTGTCTGTGACTGTTCGTTCTGTGTCTTGTCTGTGTGTGTTTGTGTCTGTGACTGTGTATGTGTCTGTGTCTGTGTGTGTGTCTGTGTCTGTGTCTGTGCCTCTGTGCCTGTGTCTGTGTCTGTGTCTCTGTGTCTGTATCTGTGTCTCTGTCTGTGTCTGTCTGTGTGTCTGTGTCTGTGTCTGTGTCTGTCTGTCTGTGTCTGTGTCTGTGCCTGTGTCTGTGTCTGTGTCTGTATCTGTGTCTGTGTCTGTGACTGTGTCTGTGTCTGTGTCTGTGTCTGTGTCTGTATCTGTGTCTGTGCCTGTGTCTGTGACTGTGTCTGTGTCTGTGTCTGTGCCTGTGCCTGTGTCTGTGTCTGTGTCTGTGTCTGTGTCTGTGTCTGTGTCTGTGTCTGTGTCTGTGACTGTGTCTGTGTCTGTGTCTGTGCCTGTGTCTGTGTCTGTGTCTGTGTCTGTGTCTGTGTCTGTCTGTGCCTGTGTCTGTGTGTATGTATGTCTGTCTGTGTCTGCGTCTGTCTCTGTGTCTGTGTCTGTGTCTGTGTCTGGGTCTGTGTATGTGTCTGTGTCTGTGTCTGTGTCTGTGGCTGTGTCGGTGTCTGTGTCTGTGTCTGTGTCTGTTTCTCTGTCTGTGCCTCTGTCTCTGTGTCTGTGTCTTGTCTGTGTGTGTTTGTGTCTGTGTCTGTGTATGTGTCTGTGTCTGTGTGTGTGTCTGTGTCTGTGTCTGTGCCTCTGTGTCTGTCTGTGTCTGTGTCTCTGTGTCTGTATCTGTGTCTCTGTCTGTGTCTGTGTCTGTGTGTCTGTGTCTGTGTCTGTGTCTGTCTGTGTCTGTGTCTGTGTCTGTGCCTGTGTCTGTGTCTGTGTCTGTATCTGTGTCTGTGTCTGGGCCTGTGTCTGTCTGTGCCTGTGTCTGTGTCTGTGTCTGTGTCTGTGTCTGAGTCTGTGTCTGTGTCTGTGTCTGTGTCTTAGTCTGTCTGTGTCTGTGTCTGTCTCTATGTCTTTGTCTGTGTCTTTGTCTGTGTCTGTGTCTTTGTCTGTGTGTGTCTGTGTCTGTGTCTGTGTCTGTCTGTGTCAGTGTCTGTGTATGTGTCTGTGTCTGTGCCTTTGTCTTTGCCTGTGTCTGTGTCTGTGTCTGTGTCTGTGTCTGTGTCTGTGTGTGTGTGTATGTGTCTGTGGCCGTGTCCGTGTCCGTGTCCGTGCCCTTGTCCGTGTCTGTGTCTGTGTCTGTGACTGTGTCTGTGTCTGTGTCTGTGTCTGTGTCTGTATCTGTGTCTGTGCCTGTGTCTGTGACTGTGTCTGTGTCTGTGTCTGTGCCTGTGTCTGTGTCTGTGTCTGTGCCTGTGTCTGTGACTGTGTCTGTGTCTGTGTCTGTGTCTGTGTCTGTGACTGTGTCTGTGTCTGTGTCTGTGCGTGTGTCTGTGTCTGTATCTGTGTCTGTGTCTTTGTCTGTCTTTGTCTGTGACTGTGTCTGTGTCTGTGTCTTGTCTGTGTGTGTTTGTGTCTGTGTCTGTGTATGTGTTACTGTGTCTGTGTCTGTGTCGGCGTCTGTGTATGTGTCTGTGTCTGTGTCTGTGGCTGTGCCTTTGTCTGTGTCTGTGTCTGTGTTACTGTGTCTGTGTCTGTGTCGGTGTCTATGACTGTGTGTGTTTGTGTCTGTATCTGTGTCTGTGTCTGTGTATGTGTCTGTGTCTGTGTCTGTGTGTGTCTGTGTCTGTGTCTGTGTCTGTGTCTGTGTCTGTGTCTGTGTCTGTGTCTGTGCCTGTGTCTGTGTCTCTGCCTTTGTCTGTGTCTGTGTCTGTATCTTTGTCTGTGTCTGTGTCTGTGGCTGTGCCTTTGTCTGTGTCTGTGTCTGTATCTGTGTCTGTGTTTGTGTATGTGTCTGTGTCTGTGTCTGTGTCTGTGTGTGTCTGTGTCTGTGTCTGTGTTTGTGTCTGTGTCTGTCTCTGTGTCTGTGTCTGTGTCTGTGTCTGTGACTGTGTCTGTGTCTGCGTCCGTGTCCGTGTCTGCCCTTGTCTGTGTCTGTGTCTGTGTCTGTGTCTGTGTCTGTGTCTGTGTCTGTGTCTGTGACTGTGTCTTTGTCTGTGTCTGTGCCTGTGTCTGTGTCTGTGTCTGTGTCTGTGTCTGTGTCTGTCTGTGCCTGTGTCTGTGTGTATGTATGTCTGTCTGTGTCTGCGTCTGTCTCTGTGTCTGTGTCTGTGTCTGGGTCTGTGTATGTGTCTGTGTCTGTGTCTGTGTCTGTGGCTGTGTCGGTGTCTGTGTCTGTGTCTGTGTCTGTTTCTGTGTCTGTGCCTCTGTCTCTGTGTCTGTGTCTGTGTCTGTGTCTGTATCTGTTCCTGTGGCTGTGTCTGTGTCTGTGCCTTTGTCTGTGTCTGTGTCTGTGCCTGTGTCTGTGTCTGTGTCTTTGTCTGTGTCTGTGTTACTGTGTCTGTGTCTGTGTCGGTGTCTGTGACTGTGTGTGTTTGTGTCTGTATCTGTGCCTGTGTCTGTGTCTGTGTATGTGTCTGTGCCTGTGTTTGTGTCCGTGTCTGCGTCTGTGTCTGTGTCTGTGTCTGTGTCTGTGTCTGAGTCTGTGTCTGTGTCTGTACCTTTGTCTGTGTCTGTTACTTTGTCTGTCTGTCTGTGTCTGTGTCTGTCTGTGATTGTGTCTGTGTCTGTGTCACTGTCTGTGTCTGTGCCTCTGTCTCTGTCTCTGTCTCTGTCTGTGACTCTGTCTGTGTCTGTGTCTGTGTCTGTGTCTGTGTCTGTGTCTGTGTCTGTCTGTGTCTGTGCCTGTGTGTGCCTGTGACTGTGTCTGTGTCTGTGCCTGTGTCTGTGTGTGTGCCTGTGACTGTGTCTGTGTCTGTGCCTGTGTCTGTGTCTGTGTCTGTGCCTGTGTCTGTGTCTGTGTCTGTGTCTGTGTCTGTGTCTGTCTTGTCTGTGTCTTGTCTGTGCTGTGTCTGTTCTGTGTCTTGTCTGTGTGTGTCTGTGTCTGTGTATGTGTCTGTGTCTGTGTGTGTCTGTGTCTGTGTCTGTGCCTCTGTGTCTGTGTCTGTGTCTCTGTGTCTGTATCTGTGTCTTCTGTCTGTGTCTGTGTCTGTGTTCTGTGTCTGTGTCTGTTCTGTGTCTGTGTCTGTGCCTGTGTCTGTGTCTGTGTCTGTATCTGTGTCTGTGTCTGGGCCTGTGTCTGTCTGTGTGTGTCTGTTTGTTCTGTGTCTGTGTCTGTGTCTGTGTCTGTGTCTGTGTCTTGTCTGTCTGTGTCTGTGTCTATGTCTTTGTCTGTGTCTTTGTCTGTGTCTGTGTCTTTGTCTGTGTGTTCTGTTCTGTGTCTGTGTCGTGTCTGTTTGTCTGTGTCTGTTCTGTGCCTTTGTCTTTGCCTGTCTGTGTCTGTGTCTGTGTCTGTGTTTGTGTCTGTGTGTGTATGTGTCTGTGTCTGTGTGTGTCTGTGACTGTGTCTGGTCTGGCGTGTCCGTGTCCGTGTCGTTCCGTTCCGTGCCCTTGTCCGTGTCTGTTCTGTGTCTGTTCTGTGTCTGTGACTGTGTCTGTGTCTGTGTCTGTGTCTGTGTCTGTATCTGTGTCTGTTCTGTGTTTGGACTGTGTCTGTGTTCTGTGTTTCTGTGTCTGTGTCTGTGTCTGTGACTGTGTCTGTTCTGTGTCTGTGTCTGTCCTTTGTTGTTCTGTGTCTTTGTCTGTCTGTGTCTGTGTCTGTGTCACTGTCTGTGTCTGTGTTCTGTCTCTGTCTTGTATGTGCTTGTCTGTGTCTGTGTCTGTGTCTGTGTCTGTGTCTGTGTCTGTGTCTGTGTCTGTGTCTGTGTCTGTGCCTGTGTCTGTGCCTGTGTCTGTGTGTGCCTGTTCTGTCCTGTGTCTGTGTGTGCCTTCTGTGTCTGTGTCTGTGTCTGTGCCTGTGTCTGTGTTTGTGCCGGTCGTGTCTGTGTCTGTGTCTGTCTTTGTCTGTGTCTTTGTCTGGACTGTTCTGTGTCTGTGTCTTGTCTGTGTGTGTTTGTGTCTGTGACTGTGTTGTTCTGTGTCTGTGTGTGTTCTGTGTTTGTCTGTGCCTTGTCTGTGTCTGTGTCTCTGTGTCTGTTCTGTGTCTCTGTCTGTGTCTGTTTGTTTCTGTGTCTGTGTTGTCTGTTGTCTGTTCTGTCTGTGTCTGTATCTGTGTCTGTGCCTGTGTCTGTCTGTTCTGTTCTGTGTCTGTGTCTGTGTCTTTATCTGTTCTGTGCCTGTGTCTGTGACTGTGTCTGTGTCGTGTCTGTGCCTGTGCCTGTGTCTGTGTCGTGTCTGGTCGTGCTGTGTCTGTGTTGTTCTGTGTCTGTGTCTGTCCTGTTGTCTGTGTCTTGTCTGTTTTGTGTCTGTGTCGTTCCTGTCTGTGTCTGTTTCTGTCTCTGTCTCTGTATGTGACTTGTCGTCTGTTCTGTGTCTGTGTCTGTGTCTGTGTCTGTGTCTGTGTCTGTGTCTGTGTCTGTGCCTGTGTCTGTGCCTGTGTCTGTGTGTGTGTGACTGTGTCTGTGTGTGTCTGTGTGTGGGCCTGTGACTGTGTCTGTGTCTGTGTCTGTGCCTGTGTCTGTGTCTGTGTCTGTGCCTGTGCCTGTGTCTGTGTCTGTGTCTGTGTCTGTCTTTGTCTGTGTTTTGTTTGACTGTGTCTGTGTCTGTTCTTGTCTGTGTGTGTTTTGTTCGGACTGTGTTGTGTCTGTGTCTGTGTGTGTGTCTGTGTCTGTGTCTGTGTTTGTCCTGTGTCTGTGTCTGTGTCTCTGTGTCTGTATCTGTGTCTCTGTTTGTTGTCTGTGTCTGTTCTGTGTCTGTGTCTGTCTGTCTGTTCTGTGTCTGTGCCTGTTCTGTGTCTGTGTCTGTTCTGTGTCTGTGCTGTGCTGTGTCTGTGTCTGTTCTGTGTCTGTTCTGTGTCTGTGCCTGTGTCTGTGCTGTGTCTGTGTCTGTGTCTGTGCCTGTGCCTGTGTCTGTGTCTGTGTCGTTCGTGCTGTGTCTGTGTCTGTGTCTGTGTCTGTGTCGTGACTGTTCTGTTCTGTGTCTGTGTCTGTTCTGTGTCTGTGTCTGTGTCTTTGTCTGTCTTTGTCTGTGTTCTTGTCTGTGTTGTTTTGTCTGTGTCTGTGTTGTGTTAGTGTCTGTGTCTGTCTGTGTCTGTGTCTGTGTCTGTGGCTGTGCCTTTGTTGTTCTGTGTCTGTGTTACTGTGTCTGTGTCTGTGTCGGTGTCTATGACTGTGTGTGATTGTGTCTGTATCTGTGTCTGTGTCTGTGTCTGTGTCTGTGTATGTGCCTGTGTCTGTCTGTGTGTGTCTGTGTCTGTGTCTGTGTCTGTGTCTGTGTCTGTGTCTGTTCTGTGCCTTTGTCTGTGTCTGTGTCTGTGTCTGTGTCTGTGTCTGTGTCTGTGTCTGTATCTTTGTCTGTGTCTGTGTCTGTGTCTGTGGCTGTGCCTTTGTCTGTGTCTGTGTCTGTATCTGTGTCTGTGTCTGTGTATGTGTCTGTGTCTGTGTCTGTGTGTTTGTTGTGTCTGTTCTGTTCTGTGTTTGTGTCTGTGTCTGTCTTTGTGTCTGTGTCTGTGTCTGTTCTGTGACTGTCTGTTCTGGTCCGTGTCCGTGTCCTTGTCGTGTCTGAGTCTGTGTTTGGTCTGTGTCTGTGTCTGTGTCTGTGTCTGTGACTGTGTCTTTGTTTGGCTGTGCCTGTGTCTGTGTCGTGTCTGTGTCTGTGTCTGTCTGTCCTGTGTCTGTGTGTTTTGTCTGTTGTTCTGTCTGTCTCTGTGTCTGTGTCTGTGTCTGTGTCTGGGTCTGTGTATGTGTCTGTGTCTGTGTCTGTGTCTGTGGCTGTTCGGTGTCTGTGTCTGTGTCTGTTCTGTTTCTCTGTCGGTTCTGTCTCTGTGTCTGTGTCTTGTCTGTGTGTGTTTGTGTCTGTGTCTGTGTATGTTCTGTGTCTGTGTGTGTTTCTGTGTCTGTGTCTGTGTCTGTGTCTGTCTGTGTTGTGTCTTGTGTCTGTTCTGTGTCTTGTCTGTGTCTGTGTCTGTGTTTCTGTGTCTGTGTCTGTGTCTGTTGTTCTGTTCTGTGTCTGTGTCTGTGTCCTGTTTGTTCTGTGCCCTGTGTCTGTCTGTGCCTGTGTCTGTGTCTGTGTCTGTGTCTGTGTCTGGTTGTTCTGTTTGTTCTGTGTCTTGTCTGTTGTTCTGTGTCTGTCCTATGTCTTTGTCTGTTTTTGTCTGTGTCTGTGTCTTTGTCTGTGTGTGTCTGTTCTGTGTTCTGTCTGTGTTGTTGTGTTGTGCCTGTGTCTGGCCTTTGTCTTTCCTGTGTCTGTGTCGTGTCTGTGTCTGTGTTTTGTCTGTGTTGTGTTGTGTTCTGTGGCGTGTCGTGTCCGTGTCCGTGCCCTTGTCCGTGTCTGTGTCTGTGCTGGCTGTGTCTGTGTCTGTGTCTGTGTCTGTGTCTGTTCTGTGTCTGTGCGTGTTTGGTCTGTGTCTGTGTCTGTGCCTGTGTCTGTGTCTGTGCCGTTCTGTGACTGTTCTGTGTCTGTGTCTGTGTCTGTGTCTGACTGTGTCTGTGTCTGTGTCTGTGGTGTTTCTGTGTCTGTATCTGTGTCTGTTCTTTGTCTGTCTTTGTCTGTGACTGTGTCTGTGTCTGTGTCTTGTCTGTGTGTTTTGTGTCTGTGTCTGTTTGTGTTCTGTGTCTGTGTCTGTGGCGTCTGTGTATGTGTCTGTGTCTGTGTCTGTGGTGGCCTTTGTCTGTGTCTGTGTCTGTGTTACTGTGTCTGTGTCTGTGTCGGTGTCTATGACTGTGTGTTTTGTCTGTATCTGTGTCTGTGTCTGTGTATGTGTCTGTGTCTGTGTCTGTGTGTGTCTGTGTCTGTGTCTGTGTCTGTGTCTGTGTCTGTCTGTGTCTGTGTCTGTGTCTGTTCTGTGTCTGTGCCTGTTCTGTGTTCTGCCTTTGTCTGTGTCTGTGTCTGTATCTTTGTCTGTTCTGTTCTGTGGTGGCCTTTGTCTGTGTCTGTGTCTTTCTGTGTCTGTGTTTGTTATGTGTTTGGTCTGTGTCTGTGTCTGTGTCTGTTCTGTGTCTGTGTTTTGTGTCTGTGTCTTCTTCTGTGTCTGTGTCTGTGTCTGTGCTGTGCTGTGTCTGGTCGTGTCCGTGTCCGTGCCCTTGTCTGTGTCTGTGTTTGGTCTGTGTCTGTGTCTGTGTTGTGTCTGTGTCTGTGTCTGTGACTGTTTTGTCTGTGTCTGTGCCTGTGTCTGTGTCTGTGTCTGTGTCTGTGTCTGTGTCTGTCTGTGCCTGTGTCTGTGTGTTATGTTGTCTGTGTCTGTTCTGTCTTGTGTCTGTGTCTGTGTCTGTGTCTGGTCTGTGTATGTTCTGTGTCTGTGTCTGTGTCTGTGGCTGTGTGTTCTGTGTCTGTTCTGTTCTGTTTCTGTGTCTGTGTCTGTCTCTGTTCTGTGTCTGTGTCTGTGTCTGTATCTGTTCCGTGGCTGTGTCTGTGCCTGTGTCTGTGTCTGTGCCTTTGTCTGTGTCTGTGTCTGTGCCTGTGTCTGTGTCTGTGTCTTTGTCTGTGTCTGTGTTACTGTTCTGTGTCTGTGTCGGTGTCTGTGACTGTGTTTCTGTGTCTGTATCTGTGCCTGTGTCTGTGTCTGTGTGTCTGTGCCTGTGTTTGTGTCCGTGTCGGTCTGTGTCTGTGTCTGTGTCTGTGTCTGTGTCTGGTCTGTGTCTGTGTCTGTACCTTTGTCTGTGTCTGTTACTTTGTCTGTTGTCTGTGTCTGTGTCTGTTGTTTGTGTCTGTGTCTGTGTCACTGTCTGTGTCTGTGCCTCTGTCTCTGTCTCTGTCTCTGTCTTGCTTGTTGTGTCTGTGTCTGTTCTGTGTCTGTGTCTGTGTCTGTGTCTGTCTGTTCTGTGCCTGTGGGCCTGTGACTGTGTTGTTCTGTGCTGTGTCTGTGTGTGTGGACTGTGTCTGTGTCGTGCCTGTTCTGTGTCTGTGTCTGTGCCTGTGTCTGTGTCTGTGTCTGTGTCTGTTCTGTTTCTGTGTCTGAGTCTTTGTCTGTGTCTTTGTCTGTGACTGTGTCGTTCTGTGTCTTTCTGTGTGTGTTTGTGTCTGTGTCTGTTTGTCTGTGTCTGTGTGTTCTGTTCTGTGTCTGGTTCTGTGTCTGTGTCTGTGTCTCTGTGTCTGTATCTGTGTCTCTGTCTGTGTCTGTGTCTGTGTTGTTGTGTCTGTGTCTGTCTGTTGTGTCTGTGTCTGTGCCTGTGTCTGTGTCTGTATTTGTGTCTGTGTCTGGGCCTGTGTCTGTCTGTGCCTGTGTCTGTGTCTGTGTCTGTGTCTGTGTCTGTGTCTGTTCTGTGTCTTAGTCTGTCTGTGTCTGTGTCTGTGTCTTGTCTTGTCTGTTCTTTGTCTGTGTCTGTGTCTTTGTCTGTGTGTTCTGTGTCTGTGTCTGTGTCTGTGTCTGTGTCGTGTCTGTGTTGTGTCTGTGTCTGTGCTTGTTTTCTGTGTTGTGTCTGTGTCTGTGTCTGTGTGTGTCTGTGTCTGTGTGTGTTTATGTTCTGTGTCTGTGCCTGTGTCTGGACTGTTCTGGTCTGTGTCTGTGGCTGTGTTCCGTGCCCGTGTCCGTGCCCTTGTCCGTGTCTGTTCTGTGTCTGTGTTTAGTGTCTGTGTCTGTGTCTGTGTCTGTGTTTCTGTTCTGTGTCTGTGCCCGTGTCTGTGACTGTGTCTGTGTCTGTGCCTGTGTCTGTTCTGTGTCTGTGCCTGTGTCGTCTGTGTCTGTGTCTTGTCTGTGTTTGTCTGTGTCTGTTCTGTGCTGTGTCTGTGTCTGTGTCTGTGCCTGTGTCTTTGTGTCTGTGTCTTTGTCTGTTCTTTGTCTGTGACTGTGTCTGTGTCTGTGTCTTGTCTGTGTGTGTTGTGCCTGTGTCTGTGTATGTGTTTGTGTCTGTGTCTGTGTGTTTCTGTGTCTGTGCCTCTGTGTCTGTGTCTGTTCTGTGTCTCTGTGTCGTTCTGTGTCTCTGTCTGTTCTGTGTCTGTGTGTCTGTGTCTGGTCTGTGTCTGTCTGTGTCTGTGTCTGTGTCTGTGACTGTGCCTGTTCTGTTCTGTGTCTGTATCTGTGTCTGTTCGGGTCTGTCTGTCTGTGCCTGTGTCTGTGTGTTCTGTGTCTGTGTCTGTGTCTTAGTCTGTGTCTGTGTCTGTGTCTATGTCTTTGTCTGTGTTTGTCTGTGTCTGTTTTGTCTGTGTGTGGGAGTCTGTGTCTGTTCTGTGTCAGTTCTGTTATGTGTCTATGTCTGTGTCTGTGTCTTTGTCTTTGCCTGTGTCTGTGTCTGTGTCTGTGTTGTTTCTGTGTCTGTGTGTGTTCTGTGCCTGTGACTGTGTCTGGTCTGTGTTGTCGTGTCCGTGTCCGTGTCCGTGTTGTCCGTGTCTGTGTCTGTTCTGTGTCTGTGTCTGTGTCTGTGTCTGTGTCTGTGTCTGTTCTGTGTCTGTGCCTGTGTCGGACTGTGTCTGTTGTGTCTGTGTCTGTGTCTGTGTGTTTCTGTATCTGTGTCTGTGTCTGTGTCTGTGTCTGTGTCTGTGTCTGTGTTGTGACTGTGCCTGTGTCTGCGTCCGTGTCCGTGTCCTTGTCTGTGTCTGTGTCTGTCTGTGTCTGTGTTGTCTGTGTCTTTGTCTGTGTTGCCTGTGTCTGTGTCTGTTCTGTGTCTGTCTGTGTTGTGTCTGTGTGTGTGTGTGTATGTCTGTCTGTGTCTGTGTCTGTGTATGTGTCTGTGTCTGTTCTGTGTTGTTGTATGTCTGTTTGTGTCTGTTCTGTGTCTGTGTCTGTGTCTTGGCTGTTTCTGGTGACTGTGTCTGTGTCTGTTTATTTCTGTGTCTGTGCCCTGTCTGTGTCTGTGTCTGTGTCTGTTCTGTGTCTGTGTCTGTGTCTGTTTATCTGTGTCTGTGTCTGTGTCTGTGTCTGTGCCTGTGTCTGTGTCTGTGCCTTTCTTGTGTCTGTGTCTGTTCTGTTTGGTGTCTGTCTTTGTCTGTCTCTGTGTCTGTGTCTGTGTCTGTGGGTGTGCCTTTGTCTGTGTCTGTGTTCTGTGTCTGTGTCGGTGTCTGGACTGTGTGTGTTTGTGTCTGTATCTGTGTTGTTCTGTGTCTGTGTATGTGTCTGTGTCCGTGTCTGTCTGGTCTGTCTGTGTCTGTGTCTGGTCTGTGTTTGTGTCTGTTTTGTCTGTGTCTGTGTCTGTGTCTTTTGTCTGTTGTCTGTGTCTGTGTCTGTGTCTGTGTCTGTCTGTGTCTGTTGTTTGTGTTCATGTCTTTCGTCTTGTCTCTGTCTCTGTCTCTGTCTCTGTTTCTGTCTGTGACTCTGTTTCTGTGTCTGTGTCTGTGTCTGTTCTGTTCTGTGTCTGTGCCTGTGTTTGTGTGTGTGTGCCTGTGGCTGTGTCTGTGTCTGGTCTGTGTCTGTGTCTGTGCCTGTGTCTGTGTGGGCCTGTGACTGTGTCTGTGTCTGTGTCTGTGTCTGTGCCTGTGTTTTCGTTCGTTCTGTGTCTTTGTCTGTGTCTTTGTCTGTGACTGTGTCTGTGTTGTCTTGTCTGTGTGTGTTTTGTTTCTGTGTCTGTGTATGTGTCTGTGTTGTGTGTGTGTCGTCCTGTGTCTGTGTCTGTGTCTGTTCTGTGTCTGTGTCTGGGTCTGTGTCTGTCTGTGCCTGTGTCTGTGTCTGTGTCTGTGTCTTAGTCGTCTGTGTCTGTGTCTGTTATGTCTTTGTCTGTGTCTTGTCTGTGTCTGTTCTGTGTGTGTTTGTGTCTGTGTCTGTGTGTGTCTGTGTCTGTGTGTTGTGTCTGTGTCTGTGCTGTGTTTGTCTGGTCTGTGGCGTGTCCTGTCCGTGTCCGTGTCCGTGCCCTTGTCCGTGTCTGTGTCTGTGTCTGTGTCTGTGACTGTGTCTGTGTATGTGTCTGTGTCTGTGTCTGTGCCTGTGTCTGTGACTGTCTGTGTCTGTGTCTGTGTCTGTGTCTGTGTCTGTGTGTGTCTGTATCTGTGTCTGTGTCTGTGTCTGTGTCTGTGTCTGTGTCTGTGTCTGTGACTGTGCCTGTGTCTGCGTCCGTGTCCGTGTCCGTGCCCTTGTCTGTGACTCTCTCTGTCTGTGTCTGTGACTGTGTCTTTGTCTGTGTCTGTGCCTGTGTCTGTGGCTGTGTCTGTGTCTGTGTCTGTGTCTGTGTCTGTGTCTGTGTCTGTGTCTGTCTGTGCTTGTGTCTGTGTGTGTGTATGTCTGTCTGTGTCTGTGTCTGTGTATGTGTCTGTGTCTGTGTCTGTGTATGTGTCTGTATGTGTCTGTGTCTGTGTCTGTGTCTGTGTCTGTGTCTATGGCTGTTTCGGTGTCTGTGTCTGTGTCTATTTCTGTGTCTGTGCCTCTGTCTGTGTCTGTGTCTGTGTCTGTGTCTGTGTCTGTGTCTGTGTCTGTGTCTGTATCTGTATCTGTGTCTGTGTCTGTGTCCGTGTCTGTCTGTGTCTGTGTCTGTGTTTGTGCCTGTGTCTGTATCTGTGTCTGTGTCTGTCTGTGAATGTGTCTGTGTCTGTGTCTGTGTCTGTGTCTGTGTCTGTGTATGAGTCTGTGTCTGCATCTGCGTCTGCGTCTGCGTCTGCGCTCTGTGTCTGTGTCTGTGACTGAGCCTGTGCCTGTGTCTGTGTCTATGTCTGTCTTTGTCTGTGTCTGTGTCTGTGTCTGTGTCTGGGTCTGTGTCTGTGTCTGTGTCTGTGTCTGTGTCTGTCTGTGTGTCTGTGTCTGTCTGTGTGTCTGTGTCTGTGTCTGTGTCTGTGTCTGTGTCTGTGTCTGTGTATGTGTCTGTGTCTGTGTCTGCGTCTGTGTCTGTGTCTGTGTCTGCGTCAGCGTCAGCGTCCGCGTCTGTGTCTGTGACTGTGTCTGTGTCTGTGTCTGAGTCTGTCTATGTTTGTGTCTGTGTCTGTGTCTGTGTCTGAGTCTGTGTCTGTGTGTGTCTGTGTCTGTGTCTGTGTCTGTGTCTGTGTGCGTCTTTGTCTTTGTCTTTGTCTGTGTCTGTCTCTGTGTCTGCTTCAGCGTCCGCGTCTACGTCTGTGACTGTGTCTGTGTCTGTCTGTGGATGTGTCTGTGTCTTTGTAAGCGGCTGCGTCTGCGTCTGCGTCTGCGTTTGGGTTTGCGTCTGCGTCTGCGTCTGTGTCTGTGTCTGTCTCTGTGTCTGTGTCTGTATGTGTCTGTGTCTGCGTCTCCGTCTGTGTCTGTGTCTGTGCCTGTGTCTGTGTCTGTGTCTGTGCCTGTGTCTGTGTCTGCGTCTGCGTCTGCGTCAGCGTCTGCGTCTGCGACTGTGCCTGTCTGTGTCGTGTCTGTGTCTGTGTCTGTGTCTGTGTCTGGTTCTGTGTCTGTCTCTGTGTCTGTGTCTGTGTCTGTGTCTGTCTGTGTCTGTGTCTGTGTCTGTGTCTCTGTCTGTGTATGTGTCCAAGTCTGTGTGTGCGTCTGCGTCTGCGTCTGCGTCTGCGTCTGCGCTCTGCGTCTGTGTCTGTGTCTGTGTCTGTGGCTGTGTCTGTGTCTGTGTCTGTGTCTGTGTGTGTCTGTAACTGTGTCTGTGTCTGTGTCTGTGTCTGAGCCTGTGTCTGTGTGTGTCTGTGTCTGTGTCTGTGCCTGTGTCTGTGTCTGTGTCTGCGTCTGTGTCTGCGCCAGCGCCTGCGCCTGCGTCGGCGTCTGCGTCTGCGACTGTGTCTGTGTCGTGTCTGTGTCTGTGTCTGTGTCTGTGCTTTTGTTTGTGTCTGTGTCTGTGTCTGTGTCTGTGTCTGTGTCTGTGTCTGTGTCTGTGTCTGTGTCTGTGTCTGCGTCTGCGTCTTTGTCTTTGTCTTTGTCTGTGTCTGTCTCTGTGTCTGTCTCTGTGTCTGTCTCTGTGTCTGTGTCTTTGTCTTTGTCTGTGTCTCTTTCTGTGCCTGTGTCTGTGTCTGTGTGTGTGTGTGTGTGTGTGTGTGTGTGTGTGTGTGTGTGTGTGTGTGTGTGTGTGTGTGTGTGTGTGTGTGTGTGTGTGTGTGATAGTGTACCTGTGTCTGTGTCTTGGTATGTATCTGTGTCTGTGTCTGCGTCCGCGTCTGCGTCTGTGACTGTGTCTATGTCTGTCTGTCTATTTGTCTGTGTCTGTGTCTGTGCTTCTGTCTGTGTCTGTGTCTGTGTCTGTGTCTACGTCTGCGTCTGCGTCTGCGTCTATATTTGTGTCTGTGTATGCCTGTATCTTTGTATTTGCCTGTGTCTGTGTCTGTGTCTGTCTGTGTCTGTGTCTGTGTCTGTCTTTTTCTGTGTCTGTGTCTGTGTCTGTGTCTGTGTCTGTGTCTGTGTCTGTGTCTGTGTCTGTGTCTGTGTCTGTGTCTGTGTCTGTGTCTGAGTCTGTGTTTGTGTCTGTGTGTGTCTGTGTCTGTGTCTGTGTCTGTGTCTGCTTCTGCGTCTGTGTCTGTGCCTGTGTCTGTGTGTGTGTGTGTGTGTGTGTGTGTGTGTCTGTGTCCGTGTCTGTGTCTGTGTCTGTGTCTGTGTCTGTGTCTGTGTCTGTGTGTGTCTGTGTCTGTGTATGTGTCTGTGTCTGTGTCTGTGTCTGCGTCTGTGTCTGTGTCTGTGTCTGCGTCTGCGTCAGCGTCCGCGTCTGCGTCTGTGACTGTGTCTGTGTCTGTCTGTGTGTGTGTCTGTGTCTGTGTCTGTCTCTGCGTCTGCGTCTGCATCTGCGTCTGCGTCTGCGTCAGCGTCCGCGTCTGCGTCTGTGACTGTGTCTGTGTCTGTCTGTATGTTTCTGTGACTGTGTCTGTGTCTCCGTCTGCGTCTGTGTCTGCATCTGCGTATGCGTCTGCGTCTGCGTTTGCGTCTGCGTCTGCGTCTGTGTCTGTGTCTGTGTCTGTGTCTGTCTTTGTGTCTGTGTCTGTGTCTGTGTCTGCGTCTGTGTTTGCGTCAGCGTCCTCGCCTGCGTCAGCGTCTGCGCCTGCGTCTGCGTCTGTGTCTGCGTCTGTGTCTGTGTCGGTGTCGTGTCTGTGTCTGTGTCTGTGTCTGTGTCTGTGTCAGTGCTTCTGTCAGTGTCTGTGTCTGTGTCTGTGTCTGTGTCTGTGTCTGTGTCTGTGTCTGTGTCTGTGTCTCTGTCTGTGTCTGCGTCTGCCTCTGCGTCTGCGTCTGTGTCTTTGTCTGAGTGTGTGTCTGCGTCTGCGTCTGTGTCTGTGTCTGTGTCTTTCTCTGTCTCTGCGTCTGTGTCTGTGTCTGTCTCTGTGTCTGTGTCTGTGTCTGTGTCTGAGTGTGTCTGTGTCTGTGTCAGTGCCTGTGTCTGTGTCTGTATCTGTGTCTGTGTCTGTGTCTGTGTCTGTGTCTGTGTCTGTGTCTGTGTATGAGTCTGTGTCTGTGTCTGCGTCTGCGTCTGCGTCTGCGTCAGCGTCTGTGTCTGCGTCTGTGTCTGTGTCGGTGTCGTGTCTGTGTCTGTGTCTGTGTCTGTGTCTGTGCCTCTGTCTGTGTCTGTGTCTGTGTCTGTGTCTGTGTCTCTGTCTGTGTCTGCGTCTGCCTCTGCGTCTGCGTCTGTGTCTTTGTCTGAGTGTGTGTCTGCGTCTGCGTCTGTGTCTGTGTCTGTGTCTTTCTCTGTCTCTGCGTATGTGTCTGTGTCTGTCTCTGTGTCTGTGTCTGTGTCTGTGTCTGTGTCTGAGTGTGTCTGTGTCTGTGTCAGTGCCTGTGTCTGTGTCTGTATCTGTGTCTGTGTCTGTATCTGTGTCTGTGTCTGTGTCTGTGTCTGTGTCTGCGTCTGCGTCTGCGTCTGCGTCAGCGTCTGTGTCTGCGACTGTGTCTGTCTGTGTCTGTATCGTGTCTGCGTCTGTGTATGTGTATGTGTCTGTATCTGTGTCTGTGTCTGTGTTTGTGTCTGTGTCGGTTTCAGTGTCTGTGTCTGTATCTGTGTCTGTGTCTGTGTCTGTGTCTGTGTCAGTGTCTGTGTCTCTGTCTCCGTCTCCGTCTCCGTCTCCGTCTCCGTGTCCGTGTCTGTGTCTGTGTCTGTGTCTGTGTCTGTGTCTGTGTCTGTGTCTGTGTCTGTGTCTGTGTCTGTGTCAGTGTCTGTCTCTGTCTCTGTCTCCGTGTCCGTCTCCGTGTCCGTGTCTGTGCCTGTGTCTGTGTCTGTGTCATTGTCTGTGTCTGTGGCTGTGGCTGTGTCTGTCTCTGTCTCTGTCTCTGTCTCTGTCTCTGTCTCTGTCTCTGTCTCTGTCTCTGTCTCTGTCTCTGTCTGTCTCTGTCTGTCTCTGCCTCTATCTCTGTCTCTGTCTCTGTCTCTGTCTCTGTCTCTGTCTCTGTCTCTGTCTCTGTCTCTGTCTCTGTCTCTGTGTCTATGCCTGTGTCTGTGCCTGTGCCCGTATCCGTGTCCGTGTCCGTGTCCGAGTCCGAGTTGTAGTCTGTGTCTGTGTCTGTGTCTGTGTCTGTGTCTGTGGCTGTGCCTGTGTCTGTGTCTGTGTCTGTGTCTGTGTCTGTGTCTGTGTGTGTCTGTGTCTGTAACTGTGTCTGTGTCTGTGTCTGTGTCTGAGCCTGTGTCTGTGTGTGTCTGTGTCTGTGTCTGTGTCTGTGCCTGTGTCTGTGTCTGTGTCTGCGTCTGTGTCTGCGCCAGCGCCTGCGCCTGCGTCGGCGTCTGCGTCTGCGACTGTGTCTGTGTCTGTGTCGTGTCTGTGTCTGTGTCTGTGCTTTTGTTTGTGTCTGTGTCTGTGTCTGTCTCTGTGTCTGTGTCTGCGTCTGCGTCTTTGTCTTTGTCTTTGTCTGTGTCTGTCTCTGTGTCTGTCTCTGTGTCTGTCTCTGTGTCTGTCTCTGTGTCTGTGTCTTTGTCTTTGTCTGTGTCTCTTTCTGTGCCTATGTCTGTGTCTGTGTGTGTGTGTGTCTGTGTGTGTGTGTGTGTGTGTGTATGTGTGTGTGTGTGTGTGTGTGTGTGTGTGTGTGTGTGTGTGTGTGTGATAGTGTACCTGTGTCTGTGTCTTGGTATGTATCTGTGTCTGTGTCTGCGTCCGCGTCTGCGTCTGTGACTGTGTCTGTGTCTGTCTGTCTATTTGTCTGTGTCTGTGTCTGTGCTTCTGTCTGTGTCTGTGTCTGTGTCTGTGTCTGTGTCTACGTCTGCGTCTGCGTCTGCGTCTATATTTGTGTCTGTGTATGCCTGTATCTTTGTCTTTGCCTGTGTCTGTGTCTGTGTCTGTCTGTGTCTGTGTCTGTGTCTGTCTTTTTCTGTGTCTGTGTCTGTGTCTGTGTCTGTGTCTGTGTCTGTGTCTGAGTCTGTGTTTGTGTCTGTGTGTGTCTGTGTCAGTGTTTGTGTCTGTGTCTGTGTCTGCTTCTGCGTCTGTGTCTGTGCCTGTGTCTGTGTGTGTGTGTGTGTGTGTGTGTGTGTGTGTGTGTGTGTGTGTGTGTCTGTGTCCGTGTCTGTGTCTGTGTCTGTGTCTGTGTCTGTGTCTGTGTGTGTCTGTGTCTGTGTATGTGTCTGTGTCTGTGTCTGTGTCTGCGTCAGCGTCCGCGTCTGCGTCTGTGACTGTGTCTGTGTCTGTCTGTGTGTGTGTGTCTGTGTCTGTGTCTGTGTCTGTGTCTTGCGTCTGCGTCTGCGTCTGCATCTGCGTCTGCGTCTGCGTCAGCGTCCGCGTCTGCGTCTGTGACTGTGTCTGTGTCTGTCTGTGTATGTTTCTGTGACTGTGTCTGTGTCTCCGTCTGCGTCTGTGTCTGCATCTGCGTATGCGTCTGCGTCTGCGTCTGCGTCTGCGTTTGCGTCTGCGTCTGCTTCTGTGTCTGTGTCTGTGTCTGTGTCTGTCTTTGTGTCTGTGTCTGTGTCTGTGTCTGTGTCTGCGTCTGTGTTTGCGTCAGCGTCCTCGCCTGCGTCAGCGTCTGCGCCTGCGTCTGCGTCTGTGTCTGCGTCTGTGTCTGTGTCGGTGTCGTGTCTGTGTCTGTGTCTGTGTCTGTGTCTGTGTCTGTGTCTGTGTCTGTGTCTGTGTCTCTGTCTGTGTCTGCGTCTGCCTCTGCGTCTGCGTCTGTGTCTTTGTCTGAGTGTGTGTCTGCGTCTGCGTCTGTGTCTGTGTCTGTGTCTTTCTCTGTCTCTGCGTCTGTGTCTGTGTCTGTCTCTGTGTCTGTGTCTGTGTCTGTGTCTGAGTGTGTCTGTGTCTGTGTCTGTGTCTGTATCTGTGTCTGTGTCTGTGTCTGTGTCTGTGTCTGTGTCTGTGTCTGTGTCTGTGTCTGTGTCTGAGTCTGTGTCTGTGTCTGTGTCTGCGTCTGCGTCTGCGTCTGCGTCAGCGTCTGTGTCTGCGTCTGTGTCTGTGTCGGTGTCGTGTCTGTGTCTGTGTCTGTGTCTGTGTCTGTGCCTCTGTCTGTGTCTGTGTCTGTCTGTGTCTGTGTCTCTGTCTGTGTCTGCGTCTGCCTCTGCGTCTGCGTCTGTGTCTTTGTCTGAGTGTGTGTCTGCGTCTGCGTCTGTGTCTGTGTCTGTCTTTCTCTGTCTCTGCGTATGTGTCTGTGTCTGTCTTTGTGTCTGTGTCTGTGTCTGTGTCTGAGTGTGTCTGTGTCTGTGTCAGTACCTGTGTCTGTGTCTGTATCTGTGTCTGTGTCTGTATCTGTGTCTGTGTCTGTGTCTGTGTCTGTGTCTGCGTCTGCGTCTGCGTCTGCGTCAGCGTCTGTGTCTGCGACTGTGTCTGTCTGTGTCTGTATCGTGTCTGCGTCTGTGTATGTGTATGTGTCTGTATCTGTGTCTGTGTCTGTGTCTGTGTCTGTGTCGGTTTCAGTGTCTGTGTCTGTATCTGTGTCTGTGTCTGTGTCTGCGTCTGTGTCTGTGTCGGTGTCGTGTCTGTGTCTGTGTCTGTGTCTGTGTCTGTGCCTCTGTCTGTGTCTGTGTCTGTGTCTGTGTCTGTGTCTCTGTCTGTGTCTGCGTCTGCCTCTGCGTCTGCGTCTGTGTCTTTGTCTGAGTGTGTGTCTGCGTCTGCGTCTGTGTCTGTGTCTGTGTCTTTCTCTGTCTCTGCGTATGTGTCTGTGTCTGTCTCTGTGTCTGTGTCTGTGTCTGTGCCTGTGTCTGTGTCTGTGTCTGCGTCTGTGTCTGCGCCAGCGCCTGCGCCTGCGTCGGCGTCTGCGTCTGCGACTGTGTCTGTGTCTGTGTCGTGTCTGTGTCTGTGTCTGTGTCTGTGCTTTTGTTTGTGTCTGTGTCTGTGTCTGTGTCTGTCTCTGTGTCTGTGTCTGCGTCTGCGTCTTTGTCTTTGTCTTTGTCTGTGTCTGTCTCTGTGTCTGTCTCTGTGTCTGTCTCTGTGTCTGTGTCTTTGTCTTTGTCTGTGTCTCTTTCTGTGCCTATGTCTGTGTCTGTGTGTGTGTGTCTGTGTGTGTGTGTGTGTGTGTGTGTGTGTGTGTGTGTGTGTGTGTGTGTGTGTGTGTGTGTGTGTGTGTGTGTGTGATAGTGTACCTGTGTCTGTGTCTTGGTATGTATCTGTGTCTGTGTCTGCGTCCGCGTCTGCGTCTGTGACTGTGTCTGTGTCTGTCTGTCTATTTGTCTGTGTCTGTGTCTGTGCTTCTGTCTGTGTCTGTGTCTGTGTCTGTGTCTACGTCTGCGTCTGCGTCTATATTTGTGTCTGTGTATGCCTGTATCTTTGTCTTTGCCTGTGTCTGTGTCTGTGTCTGTCTGTGTCTGTGTCTGTGTCTGTCTTTTTCTGTGTCTGTGTCTGTGTCTGTGTCTGTGTCTGTGTCTGAGTCTGTGTTTGTGTCTGTGTGTGTCTGTGTCTGTGTTTGTGTCTGTGTCTGTGTCTGCTTCTGTGTCTGTGCCTGTGTCTGTGTGTGTGTGTGTGTGTGTGTGTGTGTGTGTGTGTGTGTGTCTGTCGTGTCTGTGTCTGTGTCTGTGTCTGTGTCTGTGTGTGTCTGTGTCTGTGTATGTGTCTGTGTCTGTGACTGTGTCTGTGTCTGTCTGTGTGTGTGTGTCTGTGTCTGTGTCTGTGTCTGCGTCTGCATCTGCGTCTGCGTCTGCGTCTGCATCTGCGTCTGCGTCTGCGTCAGCGTCCGCGTCTGCGTCTGTGACTGTGTCTGTGTCTGTCTGTGTATGTTTCTGTGACTGTCTGTGTCTCCGTCTGCGTCTGTGTCTGCATCTGCGTATGCGTCTGCGTCTGCGTCTGCGTCTGCGTTTGCGTCTGCGTCTGTGTCTGTGTCTGTGTCTGTCTTTGTGTCTGTGTCTGTGTCTGTGTCTGTGTCTGCGTCTGTGTTTGCGTCAGCGTCCTCGCCTGCGTCAGCGTCTGCGCCTGCGTCTGCGTCTGTGTCTGCGTCTGTGTCTGTGTCGGTGTCGTGTCTGTGTCTGTGTCTGTGTCTGTGTCTGTGTCTGTGTCTGTGTCTGTGTCTCTGTCTGTGTCTGCGTCTGCCTCTGCGTCTGCGTCTGTGTCTTTGTCTGAGTGTGTGTCTGCGTCTGCGTCTGTGTCTGTGTCTGTGTCTTTCTCTGTCTTTGCGTCTGTGTCTGTGTCTGTCTCTGTGTCTGTGTCTGTGTCTGTGTCTGAGTGTGTCTGTGTCTGTGTCAGTGCCTGTGTCTGTGTCTGTATCTGTGTCTGTGTCTGTGTCTGTGTCTGTGTCTGTGTCTGTGTCTGTGTCTGTGTCTGTGTCTGTGTATGAGTCTGTGTCTGTGTCTGTGTCTGCGTCTGCGTCTGCGTCAGCGTCTGTGTCTGCGTCTGTGTCTGTGTCGGTGTCGTGTCTGTGTCTGTGTCTGTGCCTCTGTCTGTGTCTGTGTCTGTGTCTGTGTCTGTGTCTGTGTCTGTGTCTCTGTCTGTGTCTGCGTCTGCCTCTGCGTCTGCGTCTGTGTCTTTGTCTGAGTGTGTGTCTGCGTCTGCGTCTGTCTGTGTCTGTGTCTTTCTCTGTCTCTGCGTATGTGTCTGTGTCTGTCTCTGTTTCTGTGTCTGTGTCTGTGTCTGAGTGTGTCTGTGTCTGTGTCAGTACCTGTGTCTGTGTCTGTATCTGTGTCTGTGTCTGTATCTGTGTCTGTGTCTGTGTCTGTGTCTGCGTCTGCGTCTGCGTCTGCGTCAGCGTCTGTGTCTGCGACTGTGTCTGTCTGTGTCTGTATCGTGTCTGCGTCTGTGTATGTGTATGTGTCTGTATCTGTGTCTGTGTCTGTGTCTGTGTCGGTTTCAGTGTCTGTGTCTGTATCTGTGTCTGTGTCTGTGTCTGCGCCTGTGTCTGTGTCGGTGTCGTGTCTGTGTCTGTGTCTGTGTCTGTGTCTGTGCCTCTGTCTGTGTCTGTGTCTGTGTCTGTGTCTGTGTCTGTGTCTCTGTCTGTGTCTGCGTCTGCCTCTGCGTCTGCGTCTGTGTCTTTGTCTGAGTGTGTGTCTGCGTCTGTGTCTGTGTCTGTGTCTTTCTCTGTCTCTGCGTATGTGTCTGTGTCTGTCTCTGTGTCTGTGTCTGTGTCTGTGTCTGAGTGTGTCTGTGTCTGTGTCAGTACCTGTGTCTGTGTCTGTATCTGTGTCTGTGTCTGTATCTGTGTCTGTGTCTGTGTCTGTGTCTGTGTCTGCGTCTGCGTCTGCGTCAGCGTCTGTGTCTGCGACTGTGTCTGTCTGTGTCTGTATCGTGTCTGCGTCTGTGTATGTGTATGTGTCTGTATCTGTGTCTGTGTCTGTGTCTGTGTCTGTGTCGGTTTCAGTGTCTGTGTCTGTATCTGTGTCTGTGTCTGTGTCTGTGTCTGTGTCAGTGTCTGTGTCTCTGTCTCCGTCTCCGTCTCCGTCTCCGTCTCCGTGTCCGTGTCTGTGTCTGTGTCTGTGTCTGTGTCTGTGTCTGTGTCTGTGTCTGTGTCTGTGTCTGTGTCAGTGTCTGTCTCTGTCTCTGTCTCCGTGTCCGTCTCCGTGTCCGTGTCTGTGCCTGTGTCTGTGTCTGTGTCTGTGTTATTGTCTGTGTCTGTGGCCGTGGCTGTGTCTGTCTCTGTCTCTGTCTCTGTCTCTGTCTCTGTCTCTGTCTCTGTCTCTGTCTCTGTCTCTGTCTCTGTCTCTGTCTCTGTCTCTGCCTCTATCTCTGTCTCTGTCTCTGTCTCTGTCTCTGTCTCTGTCTCTGTCTCTGTGTCTATGCCTGTGTCTGTGCCTGTGCCCGTATCCGTGTCCGTGTCCGTGTCCGAGTCCGAGTTGTAGTCTGTGTCTGTGTCTGTGTCTGTGTCTGTGTCTGCGTCTGCGTCTGTGTCTGTGTCTGTGTTTGTGTCTGTGTCTGTGTCTGTGTCAGTGCGGGTGGGTTGGTGGGTGGGTGGGTGCGTGCGTGCGTGCGTTTCTGTGTGTGTTTTGCCCCCACCATGAACTGATTCTGTATTTAGACTTCTAAGAATTGCATTATGATGATGATGGCCTTGACATATTTATTTTTTAAACATCTTGAACAAATTTTCCGCCAAAAGTTTGAACTGGCCCCAAACGTTCTCTCTCTCTCTCTCTCTCTCTCTCTCTGTCTTTCTCTCTCTTTCACTCCAGATAACCTTGACGTGAACTGATTCTATTTTTAGATTTCTTAGAATTGCATTATGATGATAACCATGACATAGCTATTTTTAGATCACTTTGAACAAATTTCCCGCCAAAGCTTTGAACTAGTTCAAAACATTCCTCCTTTCTCCCTCTCTCTCTCTCCAAACGTTCTCTCTCTCACTCACACACTTACGATTTACATGAAAATTCGACATATACAAAGCAATAGGCGAGCGACCTTGAACTGGCCCAGAACCACCTTATATCACTCATATAACACATATGACACATTTTTAATTATTTCTGAAAAACGTGTTACATAGATTATATAAAGAAGAAGGTCCAAGATTGATCCCTGAGGAACTCCTCTATTTAATTTTTTAAATTCGGAATTAACAACTTGTTGACGATAAGTCATGTAACTTGATGTAAAGCTTACTTCAGTGTCACCAAAACCTACAGAGTGAAGCATAGCAAGTAAAATGTTATGATTTAGTGAATCACAGACTTTGGAATAATCCTTTAATACAATTATAGTCGACAATCCTTTATCCAAAGCCCGATGTAAATCATCAGTGACCTTCAACAGAGCAGTGCTACAACTATGTCCAGGTGTAAATCCTGACTGTATCTCCGGACGTATTGTGTTTAAGCGGACATGGTATCTAATTTGCGATTCAATTCCCTTTTCAAATTCTTTTGAGAACACGGGTAAAATGCTGATTGGCCTCATATTACCGAAAGTCAATATTTTAGTCTTTTTTTGGTAATGGAATAACATAACATTTTTTCCACTATCGTTTTAGAGGCGTGCATCCCTGGTGTTGGGGGACCGAACACTTGCTCTAAACCCCAGCCCGCAGACGGCGTCAGGAATGCCCAGGCGGGGAGGCGAGTAGAGTACCTCCCTCAAATGCAGCGTGGCATTTAATAGAGCCGTTTGCCCCAGACTGCGAGGAGGCATCTATCCACAGATGGGTCACTAGGCTGGACATGCTCGGCGAAATGCATAGCTGGTCTGGGAAGGAGAAGGTGCTGGCGATTGGAAAGCGCAGCGAAGAGGTGGTGCTACCGTCTCGATCGTATTAACTACGAATGGGAGGTGGAATATTGTCCTGGCGTAAATCATATCGGTGCATTAAACCGAAACCCCATAGACGAAAACCACAAACCAGTCGTGTATGCGTTAATGTGGTGGCGATGGCGGAGTATGTATGGTTCCTTACAATGCAATTACAAGACCATAATGCGAAACAGCTAATAACTGAGCTGGGTCCAGGAGTGGCGGAAAAGGACGTCCAGGCCAACTATAAGACAAAGAACTACAGACTTTACAGAATTACCTCAAGTAGCGATTAACTACACGTACCAACAAAAGCGAATTAGTCTGGCGAAATGGCATCATGACGATATTGGTCACCCCGGTGGGGGAATGTGTCTATCTAAAGCTACTCAAGGTGACTCATTAACTTCCTAAAATGATCAATTTCATGGTAAAGTAGTCGAAATCGTGTTTGCGGTGGGCGTTTGAAAAAAAGGTAATTCTGGGCCAGGCGAGGGGCACTTGCATCTCATTGAAAGACGTCCAATACCCTTCGACACAGTCCATATTGACCGTGTTCTGGATTCTCTCCCCTGCCGAGTTGACGTCATATTAAAAGGTGGAGAATGGCTACCGAATAAGGTAAGTGGATAGGTGTTATAGCGAGCTGCAGCCATTGGCATGGTGGATGTCAAGGTTAGTAACCAATTGGTGAATAAATTTGACGGACCCTATAGAGTAGCGAGAGTCTTACCTAACGATAGGTACATAATCGATGTGATTAAAGGCGTTAGAGGTTATAAACGCTTTCAGGCGAATGTCACAGTTGACTCTTTAAGACGGTACCCATGCATGGATGAATGTGATAATGTGAATGTGACAATATGAATGCGACAGTGTGAATGGTGATGAGGCGTATACGGAGGCAGATGGGCACGACCTATCATACCTCCTTGTAAGTTAATTTTAGTAATGAGGACATTACTGTTTCAGGAAGGCCGACTGTTACGCGGAAGAAGAGAATGGTGAGGGGGGCGAGGTCGGACGACAAGAAGCGGGAGAAGCACGAAGTAAGGGGGGAAGAATGAAGCAGACATTATTAACGAAGGTGTGAAGGAAGGAAGTTGTACGACGTGCGCTTATGTATATAAATTCCTTTATTTAGGCGTGTTATATTTTTATTTTATTTACCTTTTAAATAGTTTTTATTTTAGGACATTATTAATCTTTATAACATAAGATTGCTTTTACGTATAGTAAACATTCATAAACATAACACGACCTTTCAACCTACAAAATGGAGATTAAAAGAAATAAGATTACTTCAATAACATTCTGTTTAGGATAATTATGCATCTTTTATAAGAAGTTCATTATCGCAAAAACAATAATCTATGTCAAACAGACGTTTAAAACTGTACATGACAGACAGAGATTAATAAGAGATTACTAGACATCTAGATGCTAACTTAAATTAAAAGAAACGAAATAAATGTATGAAAATGTAAAATATGAAAATGTAAACTTTCACCATTAACACTCATAATAAAATACTTATCTTTTTTGGGATTTTTTAATGGTGTACTTTAAATTATACAATCTAAACGTTTCGATAACACTTACAGTTATCTTCGTCAGTAGTAATGTTTGTTAAAAATTGTTAAAGATGTAGTAAACAATTTTGTCAAATTTGAAAAATTCAAACATAAACATAAGCCTGCTATTAATATAACAGTTTGTTATTTGGAGACATGGAGAAGAAGCACTGCATGAGTTTTTGGTTTTTATAAATGGTACACATCCTAGTATTCAGTTTACCATGGAAAAAGAAACTAATGGAAGTTTACCATTTCTTGACATATTAAACAGAAAGCCGACACACACTGATAGATACCTTCATAAATTATCTAACCACCATCCACGTCAAAAAAT
>JARFJB010000090.1:0-190000 GCA_036346205.1 Vesta saturnalis | reverse complement strand
AGATTGCAACTAATGATAGTATTGAATATAGTGAAATATGTACTTATGATAAATTAATTAAATCTAAGATTAGAAATGAATTAAAGGGCAAAAGCGTTTTGGAATGGCAGAATCGTTGGAATAATACCACAAAAGGTGCATTAACGAAATCATTCTTTCCGTCTGTGTTTGATAGACTGAAATGCAATTTGAAACAATCACCAAACATGACAACTATTTTAAGTGGCCATGGTAAATTTAAGGAATATTTAAAACGATTTAAAATAATACAAAATTCAGATTGCATATGTAGTAATAGTGATCAAACAATACAGCATTTAATATTTGAATGCTTATTGTTAACAAACGAACGATTAGATTTAAAACATAAAATTATACAAAAAGGTGGTATTTGGCCAACCTCAAATTCTGACCTTATCAGTAAATATCAAAATGAATTTAATAAATTTGTAAACAGCATAAATTTTGATAATCTATGTCAATAATTTAAAAAATATATGTAATAATAACAAAACAATTCAGTTAGCATAAATGTAAGATTAGATTTTTTTTTAATCATTTAACTCAATTGTTATAACCTTAGATAATAATTAGCTATAATATTTATGAATGTTAAAACAAATATTGATAATGTATTTAAATAAGTTTAAAATCTAATTTCGCAAATGTTAAAACAAAGGTTGACAAAGTATCCAAATAGGAAATATGTAATATAGGAAACTACGATGAATTCAAAAGATAAAATGATAAAATAATCAGAAAGTTTTGTCAACATTTGTTAGTTATAATAACGTAAGGCATGTAATATTACTAATTGTATTGGGGCATGTCGAAATAAATAAATCATTAAATAAAAAAAAAGACACAGACGCAGACGCAGCCGCAGACGCAGACGCACACGCACACGCACACGCACACACACACACACACACACACACACACACACACACACACACACACACACAAGCACAGACACATAGACACACATATCCGTATTTAATCTATTTTTGTTAGGTTACTGTAGTTTTGTGTTATCTAATCTAATTCTGTTAGGTTACAGCTGTAGTTTTGTTTTTTTTCTATTATTATTTCACATTAGAACGTCACATTTTTAAGTGCTACGTACGCACACGCGAAACATCGAAACGCGTGATTGGGCGGCATCGATTGACATATATCCACAAGTGTCTCGTGCACAATAGGCGGGTTCTAAAGGTGGTAATGAAGCAAAGTTAGCTATCGCAGCTGCTCTGACTCGTGAAATTGGTATATCAGTCTATTTAGCGAGAGTGAAAAAATTTCGATTGCATAACCCATACCTGTACAGATGTAGGTTGGAAGGTAAAAATAATGCTCAATAAACATAAGTTAACAGTTTTCCAATTATCACAAAAGTACACTATACCCTTTCCATAAGCTTGTTTAGGTCCATTGGGATATGTGCCTAATAAGTTTGTATTAGGTCTAACAAGAATATTTCATAATAGTAAATGTCAAAAATTATAAAATGTATTAAATGGTAGAGCCTAATAGGTTTTAACGATTAATTGAAAGCATGTTCCTTTAAATTATTTAATTTTGTTGGTTACATATACATTTAATTAAAGTCCACATGGCATTTTGGTTGAAAATTGTAACATGCAAGACATGTAGTTCTAATCCATTTTTGAGTCATTTACGATTTCTTAACACCATTCCAATTCCATTAAGTCAACAATGTGTACAGGTAATAATTTTCTATAATTATAAAAATACTGATACATGTAGTACCTCATCTTACGAAAGTTTATGAAACGTGTATAACATCAAACATTTGCTAAATGTTGAATTGATATTTCAGCCTTCAACATGCATAAACCAGGGGAAGGACTTCTTTACAGACGAAATTTTGCCCATACTTCAAATTAACGATTACAATACACACTTTACATCAAATATGATTAACATCCAAAAATCAAATAAACTGCGTTTGAAGAATACACTATTTTTACACACAGGTATGTGTAACTATAAAAGTGTACATAGATTAAAAAGTGTAAATGACTCTATAATGAGATATAATGTAAAATCCCAACTTAAATTAAAGCAACCATTAGAAACTGAACCTAATCATGAAAATCTAAATCCAGAAAATAAACCATCTTCCGAACAACTAGAACATGCATATAAAACATTGGCTGAATCCTTACCAAAATTATTTATGCAAGCTTTGGACTATAATATTTATCATACTGATATTATTTTTGAAAATAATATAATAGGAAAGAGAACTGTGTAAGTAACTAGTTTCAGTTTTAATTTTTGTATTTATGTATTATTTTTAGAGGATTATATGACTATATTAAACAAGTTGCATTATTACGTACTGTTGGTCATTTAAAATATGGATATGTTAGTTTAAAAATTTTAAAAATTACTAAACATCCTGAAGATGCTACTGTAAAAGTACGTTGGACAATAGGTGGCATCTCAGGACTTAAAATTTTATTTTTATTTTGGAAGTACAAAGTTTGGAATTATAAAGAAACATTAGGTAAAACTGATACGTAAGTTTTTTAATATATTTATTAAATTAATATTATTAAATGGGCCCATTACAGATGGTATGATGGTTTTTCAACATTCTATATTAACGGAGAAGGGAAAATCATTCGTCATGTTGCAGATAGGGTAATTATTATTGTTTTGTGTCTAATTTATTCATCCTTTGGGATTAAGTTAAAACATTACCAATGCGAATAAAAGAGGCCTGTGCCAAGAACTAGCTTTGTCACTTGCTTGAGTAGGCATTTATGTTATAATGGTTGGTAGTTTTAAATTTAATGTTTTATTAAACAAAAATTGACATAAGGTATTAATAAAGAAACACTTTGATAATTAGTAATAAATTTTAAATAACATGGTCTTCAATGAGTCTTCACAACTATGCTTAACAACATTTACAAATTATTCATTCTTTAATTATTTTAGAATCTTTCTACTAAGCACTACCATTACTTGACGCAACATTATTATTACCTAGTTTAATGCAATTATTTAAAAGATGTTTGACAGAGTATGAGGATAATACCACACAATGACTTTCTAGACTTTGCATAACGCTCTTCTATAACTTTTCGCATTTCTATAATGTGTTTAACTGATCAAGACTTGAAAACATGTTCCTGATTCCCATAGTTTTGAAATTTTGTCTCATATTTTTTAGAACCACTTTGTGGTCGGAAAATAATGTGTTGGTTGTTTCAATGCTCCTCTCATTGAATTATGGAAATAAAAATTCCTTATACATTTCCGAATGTTTTAAGTAATATCACATCTAGAAAACACATACACACTTTTAAATGACAAATACTAAATGGGAAGCATTTACATTTTAGTCACAGTGTACACACAAAGATACTCAGTGGTTTTGATATAAGAATGTTTTCGTTTATAATTTAATAAGTGCAATTTCATCAAATACCAAGAAATATTTGTTAAGAAGCTAGTATAAATAATTATGTACAGTTGAACGTAATGTTTGGAGACTGAGCAAAGCTTACAGTTTTTTCGTCTGATATCTTTTTGTTTAAAATCTGTGTTATAAATGTTTTGTAGCTATGGTCTCATATTAGTCAAGTCGATCCTCCTATTTCCACATTTTTTGTTTGTGCAGCACAACATTTCAGAAGCACTCTGCTTCTGTCATGTCTTAGACCTGGGAAAGCAGGGTTGGCTGAGTACTACCCAGCCCACTTAAAAAACCCTATAAAACCCACATAAAAACCCAGTAGAGAATAATGCGAAAAAAAAAAGGAAAAGATAAAAATTTGAAGCTCATAATTTATTGATTTAGAAAAATAACACAAATGCAATGTTTTATCAATCATTTTATTGATCTGATATAACAAAAAATAAAATATTTAATTTACATACAACATCATATAGTCTCAAATTCGAAAGACAGTGATTTGTTTCACATATATCTTTAATCATAAAATAAAACATGTTCATTTTTCAGACGTTTGATTTAAATATAACATAAAAGTATCTCAAATCTCGAAGACATAACTATTCCTTTCATGCATATCGTGTAACTTACAAATCCTTCGTCGATTTTGAATGTAAATGTAAACCAATTTTTGGGCTTTTTCGTGCCCCAGTCTGTTTCGCAAATCTGACCAAACAAGATTGTGAGACGAGAAGACACACTCGATTCCTGCTGCACTTGCTGGGCAGTTGGACCGACTAATTATAAAAATGAGAAAGTCATCAGGAATAAGATTTGCTTTTGAACATTTAGATTGCATCAACAACCACCACTTCGCTCCTGTAAATTGTTTCTTGAGTGCTTCGGAAAACGTTGTCACGAATAGTTACGGGCATCCTGGATTCTGAATGCCATAATATAAGCGTGCCAATCTTCCTTCCGCTTAAGAAGCCAGTTTTCAGCTGTTTCTTCTTGTTCTACTGACAGTCTTTTTCCGTTAAATCTTGGGTCCATTAAATTCGCTAAAAAATGACAAGGTTGTAGAGCTTTCTTCAAACATTTTCAACGACATCTTTGTGACAAAGCAGTTTTGCATTTTGCAGCAAGTCCAACCACAATTCTACACTTTCTGCAATGTTAGTTGAATCAGCTTGTAACTTGTCCAGTACTGTACTGACTTCACTGAATTGTCGATATAAATTGGCAGCTTCTTTAAAGATCGCTACATTTGGTGGAATCCTTGTGATATTTTGAGGAATTTCATCTCCATGATCAATAAGGATATCTACGTATTTATTATAATTATCAATAAATGTTTTCACACATGCATTGTATGAATTCCATCGGGTTTCATTTGGAATCTGGGGCATATGTCCTTGTTTTTCTTTAACCCATCCATGTGGTTGATGGTGATTTCTGAAAAACTTTTGCACTTCAATTATGTGTTTCATCAGTGATTTGGGTATGATGTCCTCCTGTAGTAAGTTCATCTAATGAGCAGCACAGCTGTACGTTATAATATCAGGCTGTTCCTTTATTAAATCCTCGCGCATCTTCACCATTTTCAGCTTTTGCCAAATCTTTTTTTGCATTCTTTAATGGACTGCTTTATCGATTCCAGACAATACTCAGCATTTTTTTTGTTAGCTTGTCCGGTGAGGGCACACATGGCTAAAATCGGATCATTGTTGGTGCTGGACCAACCATCGTGAGAGTGGTGAATTTATTTGCAATTTCGCTGTTAATTTGCTCATCTACCACATGTGCACCTTTGTCCAATAATGGTCCAGCTAATTTTTTTCGATCAGGACCTTGATAACCTGACCATTTGACGCTGTATTAAATGCAATATTGCTGCTATAAAAAAACTTTGCAACAGCCAAATCCAGTTTTTCCTTTTACGCCTCAGTAGTTTTTATAATAAAATCGACGATCGCAAATTGTGTTTTACGCGTAACTCGTTCCTCTGGTGCAGAAGATGTTGATCCTAGATCACGAAATAAATGCTGCTCCACCTGTTGTGCAATTTCATTTTTTACTTCCAGTTCCAGGCAGTGTATTCCGTTTTGGACATTTATCAAGGTGACTCCTGATTAGTTCAATTTTCGCACTGATTTCATTTCCTCAGTGTTTATACAACTCGTGAAGCTTGTTCAGTTTTCAGCACTTCCGTCCACTTAGGGGATGTTTTTCTTATTGAACCAAATGGCATCGTGCATTTAAATAAAAATTGACCTATAACAAACATAATTTATTCATTCTTAACCTACAAATATGATTTATAAACAACATCCACATTCACTTATCAGTTATCACTGTATTAATTATATTTAGAAAAACTTACATAGAAAATCTGTTAGCAACACTGCATAAATACTGCAGAATTGCAGAATTTTTCAAGATACGAATCACGAATAGAGATTGGCAGCAATAGAACAGTAACCCCAATGCGAAAGAAATCTTAAAATTGAAAACAATTGATTAGTGCTCAGTTGTTATAATATGTTTTCATTGCTATTTTTAATGTTTCATTGTGTTTTCACATATGTTCTTGTAAAAATGTAATATAAATATACCATTAGTTTAGTGTTTAGTTACAATTACTGAGATATTTGTTTCTTAATTAAAACGATCAGCTCCAGAGTTGTAATAAACCCTATTGATGTTTAAGTTTAAATGCAATAGCAATCTCACGTTATAATAGCGATGGGCTATAACTTCCACTTTTACCAAAACAACTCAGTGTCCTTGTATTTTAACCTCTCTTAACGACACCATGAAATGATCACATTTTACAGGCATTGAGCATCCGTCTTTTTATTTTACTCATTATTCAATACAAGTCACGTAATATTATATGTAGAACCAAAAACAATGTGCATTTCAAAAAACCCCAAAAAACAATAAAACTCAGTGGGCTGGGTTAAAAAAAAAACGGGTTTTTGACAACCCTGGTTGCATCTGTTGCAAAATTACGAAGGTGTGGACTACCACTTTGGGTAAAGGTCGATTCGTTAGTAAATAATACTTTCAGGAAGAAGTTAGGTGATTTCCTGTCCATTTCCAAGTCCCACTCGCAATTTTGTTGAGCAGATCCCATTATGAAAATCATGGCAACGACCTCGTTTCTTACAAACTGCATATTGACTCACTAAAAACCATATTGATAACACCTAATTCGCAAAAAAATCATTAGGATTTTAACATTTGACACTTTTTGTATGTATGTGTTTTTGTTTCTCAAAGCTTTTGATGTATAATAATCTGAGATCTAATTGAAAACAAATAATTTATCGGTTTGTACTGAAAAAATGAGAATATCTCTGAAATGATTGGCTTTACTTATTATATATTATGGACAACAATGGAGCGTAATTATTGAGTCATTCCAAAAATTCAGTAATATACAGGGCGCTTCATTTGAAAAAATTGAGTAAACACTGAAAATCTCAAAATACACCCTGTATGATAAAATTGAAGTTTGATTATTTTGTAGGTTTAGTACATCTCTGGGCTGCATAATTACCGAATATGTTGTCTAAACTAGTCGTAATACTGCCGCATGGACTTAGTACCGTGAATCTTGTCGCGACATTTTCTTCTTACATTTTCTTTTATAGCTCAACAATGCGTCATTCAAAACCAAAAATTCAAAGATTATCGGAAAGAAAATTCAAAGCAGATTGTGACATATGAAAAATATATAGGGTGTTCTTTAAAAAAATATATTCTCGAAGGTGACTCGCTCCAAAAGTTCACCCTGTATAAGTAAAATTATTTTCAAAAAGGTATGTTTTTCGTTACAAAACCACTTTTAGTACATGAAACCTATACTGGACTTTGATGCACTAATAGCAACTATATATATATATATATATATATATATATATATATATATATATATATATATATATATATATATATATATATATTCGCGTGTTGCGCATTAACTTATTGCGCAAGTGTATGTGAATATGCTCTTCGCGCATTATTGGTATCCATATGGGTTTCATTTTCACAAGTTTATCGGATTTTCTGCCAGTCCTATGTAACTGGCTTCTTTTAGTTTTCGCCGAATTGTATTCTGTCTTTTGCCACTATCTATGTGTTATCTTTGTGTTTCGCCTTTGCGGATGTTATTCTTATGCCCTGTGCTCTAATTTTGAGTGGCCTACTTCTCTCCTATGTATCATCTGCCGCATTCGAATGGTAGGTTATCTGCACAATTCTTAGAATTCTGATCACTGTGTGGCTTGGTTTTGGTTAGTATTAGCGTTCTTATGGTTTTCAAGAAGGTGTGTTTGTATTCGCTGCCGATTCTTCACAGTTTGGCCAAGGTACCGGTATATACGGTATTACCGGTGTGGCTTTAGGTTCTTCTTTTTCGGTTACCTTTTCGCCGTTTGGTTTGGTGTTAGATCTGGGTTAGGCATTTTCTTTAAGCGTCTTACCGATATTTTCTTTTTCTTTTTTCAGGTCCTCTTGTTTCGAGCATATTGCTTCAGCTCTATCGTTCAAGCATCTTGCCACGCCTAACTTCACAATTTTGAGGTGATTGAAGTTATAGTGTAAGTTTTCTGTACACACTTTTTGTTTTTGTTCCGATTACAATTCCACTGTGAATTGTGTGGGGGGTGCGCGGCTATTTAGATGATCTACGAATTCATCCAGGTTATGCTTGCTGTGTTGCCAACTTATGTAGGTATCGTCTACGTCTCTAAGCCATGTCTTAGGGTTTTCTGTGAATTCGAATATGGATTGGTCTTGGAAGTCTTCCATCTATATATTACTCACTACGTGCGATAGCCTGAAACTCATCACCAGTCCAAACGCTTGCTGGGAGAATTTGTCTTCTACTTGGAAGTATGTTGTTTTTATGCCTATTGTCGAAAGTTTCATTATTGTGTTTACCGAGAGTTGCGTGCGTTCGTCTGTTTCATTCTTTTCCAGCTTGGACATGATATTTATTTCTCTTTGGTTGGGTTAAGAAAGTGAAATTATAGAGTAATCATGGTTTCCATAGATATAAAAGCATAAACGAATAGTTATTTATGGAAAGTGCAAAAAGTGAGTGATTATTTCACGCGACATGCGATTCTCCAACGCTACCTTTAGGCCGACTTGGACAACAGATTGAGTGCAATGAATACTTTTTGCACGGGTCAAAGTCGCATTCCAGATGGCCCGCTTGTTTTTTGCACGCGAACATATACATCACGTACATTACATGATTCTATGACGTCGGACATGTTTTTTTGTCAGCATCGAAACATTCTACACCTCCAAATAAAATAATATTTTTATTAGTATTTTATAACCCAAAAATAAAAACAGTGGTTTTTTCGTCGCAGACGCATCTATCGGAGATTCGATAACGCTGTGATCTGCCACATGAGACTATATTCGGTGTAACCATTTAAAAATTATAAAAAAATATGTAATAATAATGTAATATTTAATATGTAATTATGATTGAGTATCATTGTTAATCTAATTTGTTGGATATTAATTTTAAAGATGTTTCAGTTGCCAGTTCTGCTGGTGTCAAGAAAAAGTCTTCATAGCTACTGTCATACATACTTTCAATAATGTTTGCCATTTTAAGCTAAACGACTGTTTTTATACTTACACTTTTTTCATTTACGTAATTAAACTGACAAATCAGAATAACTTTAAATAAGTAGCATAGAAACATGTCTGTTATCTAACAAAACGTAATTTTTATTGTATCCAATCCATATTTTACTGATGGTTACTACATTTGCAGTTGTACCTTTTATATCAAGTTAGCGTGCAACTAAATTTTTATTGCACTAGTGATAAAAAACGATAACTTTTTATACTAAAAATGATAGACAAAGTGTTCGTTTTTGGATGAACATAGAAAAACATACTTGTTTTTTCTTACCCGTCATGTTTGCTTTTAACACCATAGCAGCAATTAGGAAGAGTAAAGTCAACCAACGGATGTAAATTTGTTCATAAATATGACTGATCGGACGAAAACGTAAACTATTTCGATATCATTTGATAATTTTTGAAATACATGGCAGTTGTTAGGTTATTGCAACAGTTGTTAGCTTACCTGAAGCATATTTTGTTAAATGTAATAAATGTAATTTTGCTTTATTCTTTTTGCTAGATGATGCCAGACATGGATAGAGAAACTGCACCAGGAATTACTCCTATAGATACTGCAAAGTTGGCATTAATAGTTGGTATAATTCCTAGGTTTTCTGATATTAGCTCAATATTATGAGTAAATCTACATTAGGACTACTTTATTTATTTGTAGTTTTATTTTATAAGTATTAATTTGATGTGTATTTAATTTATGTGGTACATAGTCTGCATGCTTTGGCTTAAAAATTGTTTATATGTACATTTGTTAATAAATCTTTACTATTTCTACCTTTTTAATTTAGGGCTTTTCAAGTCAATAAGAATGTCTTAATGCCTTAAGGAAACCTTGTTCTAGTTGAATCAAATGATTTCGACTGGCTTGGGTAACATACACCTTTTATAATAATAATGTTTCTATATCAAAACTGATTCGCCTAATTTGAAGTAAATCATTTAACGATTCAGTAGAATTTATTTTAATTTGTGAACTGTTATTAACCTAATGAAATTCTATGTACAGTAAGTATCACGTTATTTAGTTATTGGACTATTAAATGTTTATGTTGTGTTGATTGTAATAAAGATTAATGAAATTGTAAATTTTTTAAATGTACAGGGTACGGCGAAGCAACGTGCTTATTTGAATTTGGCGCCCTGGAGCGACGGTTGCTCAGTGTAGGGTGGGGGTAGGTACAGTCGAAAGAGTTGGTAGTAAAGTTTTATCCCGCTGGATTCAGTTAGCATCAATCGCTCAATCATTGCCACCCAACGAGCATTCCGTGTCCAGTTCAATATTGCGCCCCGAGGCCGTGTTCCCGGTCGGCATTGGATTATTTCATGGGTAAAAAACTTCAGGGAAAGTGGTGATATGAAAAATAAGAAACCTAGACTTCCACGAACCGGACACCGCAAAACATCGACTTGGTAAGGCAGTCTGTTTTACGATCCCCTAGGCGCCCTCCTCGAAAAGTTGGGTTTTCTGCTCGTTCTGTGAGACGGATCCTCCATGCAGCATTGCAATTTCATCCGTACTAATTAGCTTCAGTGCAGGTACTTAATCCACGTGATTTTTTTGCTCGAGAAAATGCACATGAAGCGCTTCTTGGAATGCCTGACGACGTTCTTATTTTCTGCAGTGATGAGGCTCACTTCCATCTTTCGGAATCTGTAATACAAGCAGAACATGCGCTATTGTAGCCCTCATTACCCCAGACGGTCCATGCTTTTCTGAAGAAAACGAACGGGCTGTAACAGTGACTTATGACCGTTATGTCCACATGATTGAGGAGTTCTTCGTGTCTGAGGTGTGTGGTTCCAGCAGAACAGAAAATTGGTTACAGGGTGTAGCGTCCCCCGGTACCCTATCTTAGAAAGTGTAATTTGAACTTATTCGCAAGAATGCAAATTCAAGAACAAAACAATCCTAAGTGATTTATCTTGACTTTACTGATAATAATGCTACTATTATTTAAATTAATTGCTTTCCTTTGCCTTTCCTGGCAATAATTAAAACAGAATTTATTTAAGTTTGATATTTAATTACCCGCAAACCTCATCTGATCAAAAGAATTGGCCGTCTAGTGTAGTGGTAGGTACGCTGTATTATTTGAATTAGAAAGACTCGACGACGTTATGCGTTGCATCACGTGGAACAGGTAAACAACGAAACTACTCAAATTAAAATTAATGAGCTTTGCGCAATGATGGTTCAAGCCGTTAATGTACTATTTTGGGAAAGAACCACCAAGAAAACCCAATGTATTCATAAATAAGTAATTGCACAAGTACATTAATAAGTCAAATAAAAAAAAACAAAGGGTTAAATATATAACAAAATACCATTAAATCAGGTTAAAGTGCGTACAAAATTATAACATTAAGAAAAAAATAAATAAAAAACAGTTTAGCTACACATAAACGCAATAAAAAAAAAATGTAATCACACCCACAATTGTGTCATAAATAAATCAGAATAAAAATTGTAATACCAAACATGTGGTCCTATATAAGCAATCATGCCGGTCTTTAATAAATAAGCAAATAAAACAATAAAGCAAATTGCGGTGCATATAAAATATAACAGTTAAATTGTACATGTGATAAGGTAACTTCAAAAACGAAAAAAAAAAAATAGGCAAGGAATTTATACTTACACAATTGCGCACAATTTCGTATAAAGGGAAATTAGTTCGCAGGCAAACATTTCTACTTGAACAAACTAAATAAAAGACAAAAAAAAACTCACTAAAACAAAGTCTTACAAGAGTAAGTGTAAATAAATAACGTGACCGAGATACACGCTTGATTGCGAAAGAAAAATACAGCGTCCTTTTCTCACATTACACATCCATCTATATAAAACAGTAAAAATTAATTCGAGGTGTTTTAATGGTCATCTAGAGCCGTGCGTATGCAGATCAATCGGTAATTGCCTATTTACAATTATAACCAAAAGCTACCTTTTGCACGTTTGTCCCCGCCCACCTCCACACAAATATAATCAAACAACAATGCTAAGTCGCCCAAGTACATGAGGGAGGGAGCCCTGTATTGTCTGACGCTAGCCCTTTAACAGACTTCAACTTAATGAGCCCGCGTGCGTAACGACATACTTTTTGTAAGGCAATGCTTGATTTTAATACGTTACATAGGCTTGTAGAATTATTTGCTGCGAACTTTATTTCACATTATATTACCAACTTACCCTTGGATATATATTCCTTTAATTGATCACAGACACAAATGGTTAACATACACGGTTTAACTTCAAAGTGGTGACTGTTATTTATAGATTAATATTGGAAAAACACACTAACACTAACCCAAAAGGAAAATAAAACAAATTCGCGGTGGTTAATTCAAAAGAAAAATGTACACAAAAAAATATTTAGACATTTAGAACTTATTCGTTCATAACAAATCTTATAATAATTTAACATAGTGAAGTTACTTTGATAAGTGTCCTTCCGTAAAGGCGGACCCCTGCTAGCTAACCCCCAAACACCACCAGACACAATCACACACACACAAGTACGCACACGCATACACACGCGCACATAGACATACACACCACACGCACACACACACGCGCACACACGCTCGTACACACGTGCACGTAAACTCACGCGCACTCACGTACGTACACGCATACACACACACACACACACACACACACACACACACACACACACACACACACACGCACATATCACGTCACACAGACGCACAGGCACGTTGTAACGTTATCTTAATTAATTTGGTCACATTTCTAGGATCGCTATTCTATGGAATAAATTGTTTTCATTTTTTTTCCTTACTGTCGGATAACGTTTGCAGTCTACTTGATTCTCATTGGTGTATTGCGTTCGTTAATCTCGAACCCTTGTTTCCGCTTTTAGTTTCGTTTTTTTTTGTTTTTCTGTTTCCGTGGTTGCAAGGGTACACACACAAAAAATAAAGTGAGTTGGATAATTTTTTTTGCTTCACTTGAACCGCGATTCATTGACGTGATTTTCTAATTATAAATAAAACGGATATTTTCCGGATTTCTCATTCAATGAATAATTAATTTTTGTGCCGAACCTGATGCTAGTTCGCGTCACTTAAGTTACGTGATAATTATTACGGTTTTAAGCGTTCAAGAGTGTTGTGTTTCTCCTTATCTAATTTTAACGCTTGTGGTTACCAGCTTACAAGGTCAGTAATTTTTGTGAATCATTCCGTCATTTAATGTTATATTTTCTTTCGTAGCGTTTTTTTTCTTCCTTTTCGTTTTCGCTTATTTTTCCCTCTACGTATATTACCTACCCACTACCACTTCGAGTTGATCCAGCGTCGTCAATAGAAAAATAACACCGCTGCCATTTTGAATTTTTCTTACGACTGAAGAAATTCTAATTTAATGACTTATAAAGAAAACTACTGTCTGCTCACACGAATTTACCTAGTAATTGTTTACTTTTAATATTAGATAACTTGCCTAGCTAAAATTTAGTCATTTCAATAAACTATTACCTTACTTTTATAGTCTTAATTTATACGTGAAAATTTCACTGTCACTATTTGCTTATTTGATTTCTTTCTAAATTCATAATTTTGTTTAAGTTTCAATTATTTATCAATATTGTAAACCACTTTACCTTTAACTATGTGTTTGCCTATTGTAACCTAATTTATTAGTGTACCTTCAGTATTCGAATTTGTTGTCAATCAAGTAATTAATGTATCCATTTTCTAGGGCCAACCTATTGTTTAAGGTCCGAATTATTATTGTTTTCTTTTCCATTTAGCTTCTGTAATTTCGGACGTTACTTGCGCAAGGAAACGACACCGGAAAGAAGTTATTTTCAGGTGAGATTATTGATATACTTGATCGCTTGTTTACTTAGGTAAATCGAATTCTGAAAACTTTGTAAGATTAACGTAACTAATATCACTTTTCCTCCTTTTTTTTTTGTTGCTCGAGGATTAATTTAAGGTAATTTGGATCAATCAATCAATGTTATATTAAAATAATATTTATTTCCTTTTTTTATTAACCAATCCTTACGAGTATCTCTATTACTTGTCAAATTTATGTTACCATTTAGACCGTTTATCTGTTTTTGATGGCGATTATAATTTTGTGACCCCATCGTGTCTATTTATTCATAATTTTTTTTCTATGATTTATTTAGTTTTTCGTACTTCGAACTAAGGTAAATTACAAATATAACTATCTTGGAAGTACGTGGCGTCCATTTTTCCTGATTATTATTTTATTTTATTTCTGTATATAATATTATGTATAATTATTTAACTGTATTAACCCACCCCAATGCCTACTAGCACTGAACCACCGAGCCTTGGCTTTATAAATTCTGTTACCAATTAAAGTTACCGTAACATAATTATTTTGGCTGCCCAACGTGGTGGGGCCTATGTTTTTTGTTTTTTTTCCTTGTTTAACTTGCTTTTTCTTAGTGTTCACTAACCATGTTCTCATTCAAACTAGATGTTAACCGTTTACATAAAACCGAACTAGAATATGAAATTGTGTCTAGAAGTATTACTTTACCTACTATTGCTAGTAATTTGAGAAAACTTGCACGAAATGCTATTGTACTGGAATTGGAGAAATCTTTAACTGCCATTACTCATTCTATTCCTTTTGCTGATGATTTGACTGCAGTTACTCAAATGATTGAAGAAATTGAAGGTTTAACCGATAGAGTTACTAACGATCCTAAATCAAGGGACTTTCTTCGTTTGAATAGTTTACTTCCTCATATAGAACGTCGTTGCTCGTTAATGAATTCTACCAATGATACCGAAACAGGTCAACGTAACACATTACTTCTAACCATTGCTACTTTGAAATCAAACGTAGTACAAAAACTCAAAAAACTTAACCGCGTCATATTTACAGATTTTAACAAATTACCTTCATCTAGCCTCAAACCAACTACTTCTGATTCTACTGTAGCCGAACTTACCGATAATGATTCTAATCCGTCTACTCCTCCACTACTTTCTTCTAGTGAAGATGAACTTGAACTAAATGAAACCGTACCTGCTGTAGCTTCTATGTCTGAACCACTTTGTTTTGCTAAACGTTTAGATATCTCTAAACTTGGTTTAACTTTCTCTGGCGAAGGAAAAGTTTCTCTCTTAGATTTTCTTACTCGCTTGGATGAACTAGCTTCTTCTCGTGGGATTACTAAACGCACACTTTTTGCTCATACTCCTGAATTGTTAACAGGACGTGCTCTTCTACTGTACCGATCTAGAAAATTCACTTTAACTAAATGGGATGAAGTTGTATCTTTACTGAAAACTGAATTCTTGCCGATCGACTACGATGAAAGGTTACTTGACGAAATTAAAAATAGAACTATGGGTCCTTCTGAAAATATGAGCTCGTACCTTGCTGTAATGTATAATCTTTTTCAACGTTTAACTACTCCTCTCTCTGAAACAAAACAATTATACTACATACGACGAAATTTAACTCCACTTTACCAGAATGCCTTAACCTTAACTCCAATCTCTAGCATTGCACAACTTTCTGCCTTAGGCAAACAAATTGAACAGAACCAGTATTTTGTCGAAACATTTAAACCTCCACCTTCACGAAAATCTTCTCACTTACTTGAACCTAGTCTCGCCTACTTAAGTATTGCTTCCTCGTCTTCTTCTGATACTGATGTGATTACCTCACTTCCTCCTAAACGGAACTCAAATACTCATAAACTTTCTGCTGCTTCTATAGTGTCTGCTCCTAAGGGAAAAGATACGAAAACACTCCTACAACTGTTGTTACTAGTTCGACTGATTCGAAACCGAAACTTACTTTGGAATCTTCCTCTAAACCTAAACCTACTTTTAATAACTCACCAATCAAGTGTTGGAATTGCAACAAAACTGGTCATGTCTCTCCAAATTGCTCAGAACCACAAATTATTCATTGTTATGGCTGTGGAAACCAAAGGTCACTAAACCAAAATGTCCAAATTGTAATGACACTTCTTTAAACTAAACTTAGAGTTCTCGGACCGAGTCGAGCCCTCTTCACTATCACTTATCTCGGAAACTCCTTTTGCTACACTACCTGATCATCACAAACATGTCTTAAATTTTGTCTTAGCTAATGTTCGCAAGGATGAACGTCCTTACGTTAATATAACCATTTTTGGCTACCCTTTTAAAAGCTTGCTAGGTTCTGGTTGCTCTAAAACTATATTAGGCCAATTAGGATGGAACCTCTTAAGTACTTTAGGTCTTTCTCTACAGAAATATCGTCCTTTTCCTAAATCCTCTTCTTCTTGTTTACTTGCTAATGGTGAAACTTGCTACATTCTTGGTACTCTGAATCTCCCTATCACTCTACAAGACAAGACAGTCACTCTTGAAGTCTTAGTCATTCCCGAAGTTACTCAACCACTTATCTTAGGTATTGACTTTTGGAAAGCAATAGATTTTGTCCCTAATTTTCAAACTGGTACTTGGACATTTGGAAATTCTGAAGAAATTTGTTCCTTATCTACTACTGACCATCTTGTTACTAGATCTAATCTCTCTGATACTGAAGAACAATCGCTACAATCACTATTAGATACTCCTGTACTAAATTCTTCTGAACTTGGCTGTACTACTTTAATAGAACACCGTATACGTACAACCAGTGAGCCTATCAAACAACGTTACTACCCGCTTTCTCCTATATTACTTAAGATCGCTAATGATGAACTTGACTCTATGATAAGACTGGGAATTGTGGAACCTTCTTCAAGCCCTTGGTCTAGTCCAATAGTTCTCGTTAAAAAAAAAGATAATTCTTACCGTTTTTGTATAGACTACCGAAAGGTTAACGCAGTCACTGAAAAGATGCTTACCCTCTTCCTTATATAAATACTATCTTAGATCGTCTTCGTGATGCTCAATTTCTTTCTTCTCTAGATATTCGTTCTGCTTATTGGCAAATCCCCTTAGCTCAAGATTCTAAACCCATTACTGCGTTTACCATACCTGGCAGAGGCCTATATCAATTTACTCGTATGCCTTTTGGTTTACATAACTCTCCTGCTACGTTTCAACGTTTAATAGATCAAATTCTTGGTGCTGATTTGGAACCGTATTGTTTCGCTTATCTCGACGATATTATCATAGCTACCCTTCTTTCGAAAAACATTTAGAAGTTTTAACCCGAATTTTGATAGATTGTCTACTGCTGGTCTCGTTTTGAACAAAGACAAATGTCATTTTTGTCTCTCCGAACTAAAATATCTTGGCTATGTTGTCAATAGAAATGGTTTACTTGTAGATCCTGGAAAGGTCAACGCTATTATCTCTATACCACAACCTTCTTCTGTCTCTGAAATTCGTCGATTACTGGGAATGGCGAGTTGGTACCGTCGCTTCATACCAAATTTCTCTACTGCTTTAGCTCCCTTAACTCATTTAACTCGTAAAATACTCCATTTGTCTGGTCTCCTGAATGTAACGAAGCTTTCTCTTTTCTAAAACAACAACTTATTTCTGCTCCGATACTTTCTTGCCCAGATTTCACCTTGCCTTTTACTATCCAAACTGATGCTTCTAACTATGGCTTAGGTGCTGTCTTAAGTCAGGAAACCCCTGATGGTGAAAAAGTCATCTCCTACATTAGTCGCTCTTTAACTAAACCCGAAACAAAATATTCTACCACCGAAAAAGAATGTTTAGCTGTTCTATGGGCTGTTGAGAAATTTCGCGCCTATATAGAAGGTGCTCATTTCAGTGTCATAACGGATCATCACTCACTCATTTGGCTGAATAAACTTCAGAACCCTTCTGGACGTCTGGCTCGTTCGGCCTTACGCCTACAACAGTATAATTTCTCTATCATACATCGTAAAGGAAGCAATCACGTCGTTCCTGATACTTTATCTCGAGCTATACCCGAATTGCCTTCTGATTCTCTCCCACAACTTTGCGAAATAAATATAACTAATACCGTACCTTCAATTACTCTACCTATTACGGATCCCTGGTACTTAAAAATGCTTGAACATGTTTCTAAAAATCCAAAAAATTTCCCTCTGGTGTCTTGAAAATAATCTACTTTACAAGCATGTTACTTCTTCTGACCTCACTGATATCTCATTGGGAAATTGAGAGTGGTTGTTCCTAAGAATCAACGTAGTGAAATCATTCGCCTATATCATGATCCTCCTACTTGTGGTCACTCTGGTGTTACTAAAACTCTAAGCCGCATTAATAAATTTTTCTACTGGCCAAATCTTCGTGCCGATATTGCTAGATATATTCGTAACTGTCATACCTGTGCTGCTCACAAAGTTGAACAAAGAGCACAACCAGGTTTATTCTCTCCTAGAGCAACTCCTACTCGCCCATGGCAAGTGTTAAGTTGTGATATTGTTGGTCCCTTACCTCGCTCCTCAAAAGGTAACTCATATATTTTTGTTATTGCTGACTATTTTACTAAATTTCCATGTTTCTTTCCACTTCGTACTGCTACTGCCTAAAATTTGTAAGATTATGGAAGAACAAATATTTTGTTATTTGGTACTCCTCAATACTTAATCGCTGATAATGGCGTACAATTCCGTAGTCAGGAATTTTCTAAATTATGCTCAAACTATCAAACAGAAATATTATTTACAGCTAAATATCATCCTAGAGCCAATCCTACCGAACGCGTTAATAGAGTTTTGAAAACCATGATCGCTTCATATATTAAAGAAAACCAACGTACATGGGATGTTAACCTACCTAAAATTGGCTGTGCCATAAGAACTTCTAAACATGAAATAACTGACTACACTCCTTACTTCGCGTTCTGTGGTCGGGAACACGTACTCTTTGGAAATATGTTTAAAACTCGTTTAGATGATGAAACTCCTTCCATTGATACTAACCCTGTTGTTACTACTCGTACTAAAGAATTTTATGAAAGGTTGCGTACTGATATTCTTGATAAAATGAGACGTTCTACGAAACGTACTCAAGATCGCTATAATCTACGTAAACGCACGGTCACTTATAGGAAAGGTGATGCAGTGTGGAAACGAAACTTTGTCTTATCTGACGCTTCTAAATTTTTAAATGCTAAACTTGCTCCTAAATTTTAGGTCCCTTTAAAATAAGAAAAGTCATGTCTACCTGGACTTATGAATTAGCTGATTCTTTAGGAAATCTATAGGCATATTCCACGCTAAAGATTTGAAACCCGCTTACTCCGATAATTTACATTCTTCTGCATCTGACTCAGATGATCGCCCTACGATATCTTCGGATACCATTTCTCTCAAACGATATAAACCTCGTAAACGACATAAACGTCAAAAGGTGTAATTTTCCGATTTTTTTTCCTCTTTCCCCTTTTTGCTTTTCTTTCTTATTTATTCATTTTCTCTTGGTCTTCTTCAACGTCAAAATGGGTGGTTGGCTGAGGACGTTGTGGCGGTTTCTTGATAGGTTAGTGCTCAATTCCTTTTTTTCTTTGAACACTTTCCTCGCTCTTCCATCGAGCCCTATTCACTACTACACTCCGTTCTTTCTTCTTTTCTCCTATTTTCTATCCTTTTCCCTTTTGTTTTGTTACCTTCGTTGGAATTTAGACTGTTGATTTTTTTTATTTTTCTTTCCTCTCCTCCTAGGTTTCATTACCGTTCTTTCTTTTCTTCCTAATTGACTTGTTGATTGTACTGATGTTACGCTTTGCGCGTGGTCTTCTAGATTACTCTTTTGATTTGTTTTTTGAATTTCGCTATTTAACTACCTTTTCTTTTCTCTCTCTTTTCTTCACGCTTCCTGGCTATATTTTTGTTAGGGGGGTGTAACGTTATCTTAATTAATTTGGTCACATTTCTAGGATCGCTATTCTATGGAATAAATTGTTTTCATTTTTTTTCCTTACTGTCGGATAACGTTTGCAGTCTACTTGATTCTCATTGGTGTATTGCGTTCGTTAATCTCGAACCCTTGTTTCCGCTTTTAGTTTCGTTTTTTTTGTTTTTCTGTTTCTGTGGTTGCAAGGGTACACACACAAAAAAAAAAGTGAGTTGGATAATTTTTTTTGCTTCACTTGAACCGCGATTCATTGACGTGATTTTCTAATTATAAATAAAACGGATATTTTCCGGATTTCTCATTCAATGAATAATTAATTTTTGTGCCGAACCTGATGCTAGTTCGCGTCACTTAAGTTACGTGATAATTATTACGGTTTTAAGCGTTCAAGAGTGTTGTGTTTCTCCTTATCTAATTTTAACGCTTGTGGTTACCAGCTTACAAGGTCAGTAATTTTTGTGAATCATTCCGTCATTTAATGTTATATTTTCTTTCGTAGCGTTTTTTTCTTCCTTTTCGTTTTCGCTTATTTTTCTCCCTCTACGTATATTACCTACCCACTACCACTTCGAGTTGATCCAGCGTCGTCAATAGAAAAATAACACCGCTGCCATTTTGAATTTTTCTTACGACTGAAGAAATTCTAATTTAATGACTTATAAAGAAAACTACTGTCTGCTCACACGAATTTACCTAGTAATTGTTTACTTTTAATATTAGATAACTTGCCTAGCTAAAATTTAGTCATTTCAATAAACTATTACCTTACTTTTATAGTCTTAATTTATACGTGAAAATTTCACTGTCACTATTTGCTTATTTGATTTCTTTCTAAATTCATAATTTTGTTTAAGTTTCAATTATTTATCAATATTGTAAACCACTTTACCTTTAACTATGTGTTTGCCTATTGTAACCTAATTTATTAGTGTACCTTCAGTATTCGAATTTGTTGTCAATCAAGTAATTAATGTATCCATTTTCTAGGGCCAACCTATTGTTTAAGGTCCGAATTATTATTGTTTTCTTTTCCATTTAGCTTCTGTAATTTCGGACGTTACTTGCGCAAGGAAACGACACCGGAAAGAAGTTATTTTCAGGTGAGATTATTGATATACTTGATCGCTTGTTTACTTAGGTAAACCGAATTCTGAAAACTTTGTAAGATTAACGTAACTAATATCACTTTTCCTCCTTTTTTTTGTTGCTCGAGGATTAATTTAAGGTAATTTGGATCAATCAATCAATGTTATATTAAAATAATATTTATTTCCTTTTTTTATTAACCAATCCTTACGAGTATCTCTATTACTTGTCAAATTTATGTTACCATTTAGACCATTTATCTGTTTTTGATGGCGATTATAATTTTGTGACCCCATCGTGTCTATTTATTCATAATTTTTTTCTATGATTTATTTAGTTTTTCGTACTTCGAACTAAGGTAAATTACAAATATAACTATCTTGGAAGTACGTGGCGTCCATTTTTCCTGATTATTTTATTTTATTTCTGTATATAATATTATGTATAATTATTTAACTGTATTAACCCACCCCAATGCCTACTAGTACTGAACCACCGAGCCTTGGCTTTATAAATTTTGTTACCAATTAAAGTTACCGTAACAACGTACACGCGCACACACACACAGACAAGCGCGCACGCACACACAGCTGAACGGAAGCCGCTTATAGCATTGTTGGTGCTAACTGCCCTTGGATAAGCAGTTCCCAAAGCCTCTGCTATGCTGTATATGTCATATGTTTTCCTTGGATTGTCAGATCGAGCGGTTGGTGTTTGTTTGACTTATGAGGTGGGAAGTCATCATTACGATTCCTACTTCCGAAGCATATTCGACTGCCTCCATCCACAAGTGCGTTTCGTGGTTATCCAATACAAGCATAACGCGTTCATCTTTTGATAGTTTAACATGAGCTTTAAAATGTTTCAAAAATTTGAGGAAAAGTGTGTCGTTGCTCCATCCGGAGGTATTTGCACCTCCAATAGTGCCGGGTGGTGCTCCCTTAATCATAAATTTTTTGTAGTTTATTCGCGGAAAAATTAGCATAGGCGAAATGTGATTAGCGACAGCGTTAACTGCCGCAAGTAACGTGACCAATTGTCCACATTCCGCTGATGTCACACTCCCTATCTGTTTCACTACTTTTGCTGCAGTGATTTTACTTGGCGTTTGCACAGTTGTTAGCCCAGATTTAACCGCATTCCTAATACGCTCTGGAGGTATTGTGCCAAACCGCCTATGAACATCTTCAATGTTGTTGAAAAAGCTGTTAATGTTATTTTTGTTAAAGCTCGTACATCTAGAGGGACTGGTAGCTTCCGCTTTTCTAATAGACGGTGATTCGGTAAGTCCCGTCCATTCTTCTCCTGCACCCCATTTCTCCGGGTGCTTCTTACTGTTTGCCACTGCAAACTTGAAAGCTAGTTCGCGAACTCCTTTTTTAGTTAAGCCATACTACATCTAGAGGGACTGGTAGCTTCCGCTTTTCTAATAGACGGTGATTCGGAAAGTCCCGTCCATTCTTCTCCTGCACCCCATTTCTCCGGGTGCTTCTTACTGTTTGCCACTGCAAACTTGAAAGCTAGTTCGCGAACTCCTTTTTTAGTTAAGCCATACTGCATTTGGGCAATAGTTGTAATATACGTCACAAGGCATTGCTCTTCTAGCTCAGTAAATTTTTTTTCACATCATATTTTACATTATATGTGAAAGTCTGCTCCACCTTGCTTGAATGCTTTCAAATGTCTCCATATAGTTGACAATTTCACATTGTAAACTTTACTTGCTCTACGAATAGATATTCTATTTTCTCCAGGTGCAGTGATCGCTTCAATAGTTTTTTTACTGAGTCCGCATCCACGGGTTTTCTCTTTTTGCGTGTTTTACTTCTTCGGATGGCTATTCTAAAACACCAAAATAGAATTAATCATAATTTTTACGAAATCACAAATCGCATACTGTTGAAACGTCGTTTGTAGGTACAGGAGGGATTCAAAGTTTGAATTACCACCAATAAAAACTTTAGGCTAGATTTTACTGGAATTCCAAACATAAAATTACTTATCATATACTAAATATATCCACAGTTGTTGAAATATGAACTAAAACTAACACAAACCAAAAATAACAAGGAAAAAAACTCACATGATTCAGCGCTTTTAAGTCACGAAATAGTATATTATGCAACTAGCACGAAATGAAGTTCATTTTGTGCCATTTCGTATGTGTTGCATGCTATACTTTTTCTAGGATTACCTTCTGCTTATATTTAAAATATGGTATAGACAATCAACTAGGGAAGTACAGTTCAAGTTTGAATCGATTGTGACTTGCCTCCTCGATAGCTGAGATGGAAGAGCCCCACTCTAGCAAAGTGGAGGTCGTGGGTTCAAGTCCCACTCGAGTTAATCTTTTACTGTATGTACTTTAAAAGTTAATTTTAAATAAAATACAATTAATGATTATTAAATTGAACTTCTGTTCGTTCACTAAACCAATTTCTATAGTTATCTATTACTGTTGCATACAGCAAATAAAATTAACAGTCACGTGTTGTCATGTGAAAACCTTAGCGAATTGCGAGCTCACATGACATTCACAAAAAGTTGACTGTAATTTTCATTCTGTGTATAATAATTATAATACATCGTAACTAGGGAAGTACATACAGTTCAAGTTTGAATCGATTGTGACTTGCCTCCTCGATAGCTCAGATGGAAGAGCCCCACTCTAGCAAAGTGGAGGTCGTGGGTTCAAGTCCCACTCGAGTTAATCTTTTACTGTATGTACTTTAAAAGTTAATTTTAAATAAAATACAATTAATATATATATATATATATATATATATATATATATATATATATATATATATATATATATATATATATATATATATATATATTAGCGACCCCATGTACCCTATCTTGAAAAGTGTACTTATTTGCAATAATAAAAATTCAAGAACAAAACAATCGCTAAGTGTTTATCTTGTCGTACACTAACTTTCCTGGCAATAATTAACACATTAGAATTTATTTGCAAGTCTGATACTTAATTACTCGCAAACCTCAAATCTGATCAAAAGAATTGGCCATGTAGTGCTAGGTACGTTGTGCTATTTGAATTAGATAGGCTGGATGAGATTAAGTGTTGCATCCATGTGGGACAGGAAAAAATTGAAACTACTCAAATTAAAATTAACGAGCTTTGCGCAATGATGGTTCAACCCGTTAGTTTATTATTGTGGGAAAGAACCATCAATAAAACACACTTTATTCATACATAAATAGTTGTACAGGTACATTAATAAATCAAATAACACAAAAAACAATGAATGGGTTAAATATATAACAAAACACCATTAAATCAGGTTAATGTGCGTACAAAATTATAATATTAAGAAAAATAAATAAATAAAAAGCGGTCTAGTTACACAATAAAAAACTCATGTAGTCACACCCACAATTGTGTCATAAATAAATCAGAATAAAAATCGTAATACCAAACATGTGGCCCTCTAAAACCAATCATGCTGGTCTTTAAGTAAATAAGCAAGTAAAACAATAAGGCAAATTTCGGTATATACAAAATATAACAACAGTAAAATTACACAGGTGATAATAGGGTAAATGCAAGGACAAACAAAAATAGGTGAGAAATTTACTCACACGCAATTACACATAAAGAGAAATCCGTTCGCAGGCAGACAATTCTACTTAAACAAACTGACACAAAAAAAAACTCATTAAAAGTAAATAGATCATAGCATCGTGACCGATATATAGGTTTGAGTGCGTTAGAAAAATACAGCGCCCCTTTCTCAGGTTACATATTCATCTATACAACAATAAAAACAATTAAAATAAAACTCGAGGTGTTTAATGGTCATGTGACCCGTGAGTATGTACAATTTCCTATTTACAATTATAACCAAGCGGTATCCTGTGCCCGTTCGCCTGGCCAACCTCTACACAAATATAAATATAAACAACAGCCAACACCCAAATACAAGGGCGAGGGAGCCCTGCACGGTCTTTCATTTTAGGAATGTTTGATTTTTAATACGTTACATAGGCTTGTAACATTATTTGCTGCGAGCTTTCATTTATATCATTGAATATATTCCCTTTAGTTAAACACTTTACCACCAACACGACGAATTAATATACGCGGTTTAAAACTCGGCGCCGCGGCGATTAATTATAGATTAACTTTTGGAAAAATTTACATTAAAATATACACACGACTTTCAACATACCAACCAAAATCCCTTTGGATTTCAGCTACGTTCAGCCGTAATTGATTATTAAATCAGTGACATTTTTACATCAAGAGTGCGTGTATAGAAATTTTCTACAATTCGTCACGCCAGTTTCGACAGAACACCCGTTTCTCTACCCTAATACATGTTTCCTTTTGTGTTCAAACTTTACTCAAACATCAGTTACATAAATTCCCACATTTCTTACATAAAATAAAATATTCCGAAAACATTAGCAAATTACGACGTTTTATCAAGATATTGAAAATTCACTAATTATCTTTTTTATCGCGGTAATAATGGCGATTTGATAAATGTTTATTACGATAATAATATTTTCGCGGTCCGCTGCCTACAAAATATATATATATATATATATATATATATATATATATATATATATATATATATATATATATATAGTACCAAAGTTTAGACTCACCCTCATAATGTAGGGATATTAATAAATAAGACGAGTTTAATGACATGAATTCCCATTAAGCAATTATATTTCCAGAAAAAAATAGTTCAGGAACAAAATACAATGTAAAATTTCATATACAGATTATGATTTCTTCCCAATTTTTGACTCTTCAAAATATCCCCCTTTTGCTTTTACTACAGCCGCGCATATTTTCGGCATTTTCGCAATCAATTTTTGCAGAGTTGTAGCTGGGATTTTATTCCAACAAACTTGCAAGGAGTCCCCATTTTCCTTTTCTTTGTTCCCTATGTAGTTTCTGCACAATTTTGACGAGTGTTTAGGATCATTATCTTGCTGGAAAATGAATCCTTTACCCACGATTCTCTGCCCACATGGAAAAGTATGATATTGCAAAATGGCGTGATATTTCTTTTGATCCATAGTTGCGTCAATTTTTACGAGATCTCCGATTTTACTTCCGGCAAAACAGCCCCAAACCATGACGGATCCCCCACCGTGTTTCACTGTTGGCATTATACATTGACTCGTCATACGTGCGTCAACCAAACGACGAACATATTGCCTGCGTTTTCCTCCGAAAATCTCAAACTTTGACTCATCCGTGAACAATACTTTGGACCATTGTTCTACTGACCAATCTTTATGTTTTTTTGCCCATTGCAATATTTTCACTTTATTTTGTTTTCGTAGAAGTGGTTTCTTAGCAGCTACACAGCCTTTCAAGCCGTAATCACGAAGCCGGCGTTTAACAGTAGTTACAGATATAGGCGTCTGCCGGGTAGAATTTAATTCCTCACGAATTTCTGGTGCGGTTCGAGTTCGTAGACGCTTACTTAGAACACAGATGAACTTGTCTACCCTCTGTGAAGTTACACGAGGTCTCCCAGATCATCGCCGACTCACGTTTTTCCCAGTTTCTTTCTTTCTCTTCAAGGTTCTTACGACACCTGCCTGACTAACCTTAGTCTTAGATGCAATTTGTCTAGTAGAATAGCCTTCCACGTACAATGAAACAATGACTGCTCGTGTTTCAACACTCAATTCCGGATTTCGACCCATATTTTATGGAGAAGTTAGCATGTACTGTATAACGAAATGATTGCAAACCCCTGGGGTAATTTATTATTGTAATGTAGTTGACAGTTGCCTATAGCTTTACAGAATACTCGGTAGTCACTATTACTATAAGTAATAACAAATTATTTAATAAATGAGCCGAAAATATGCGCGGCTGTAGTAAAAGCAAAAGGGCGATATTTTGAAGAATCAAAAATTGGGAAGAAATTATAGTCTGTATATGAAATTTTACATTGTGTTTTGTCCCTGAACTATTTTTTTCTGGAAATATAATTGCTTAATGGGAATTCATGTCATTAAACTCGTTTTATTTATTAATATCCCTACATTACGAAGGTGAGTCTAAACTTTTGGCCGGTACAATATATATATATATATATATATATATATATATATATATATATATATATATATATATATATATATATATATATATATACAGGGTGTCCACAAACTTTTCACAAAGGAAAACTGCAGATTCTGGACCTGATTTTATGTCGATTTAACGTAAACTACCTTATGAGTACAACTAAAAAATCATATTCACGCCATACAATTGGGCATATTCCACTAAATAAATGTACAGAACGCTATCATTTAAAGGGAAACCATTTTGAAGATATTTGAATTAAACCGATGTTAGGGCGCCATCTTCCAAGAGCTCCAGCTCTCTTAGGAAGTATTTTTGTATTAAGGTAATTTGCGTTAAATCGACATAAAATCAGCTCTAGAACTGCAGTTTTCTTTTGTTAAAAGAGTGTGTGGACACCTTGTATATAGGGTTAATCTATCTAATTATTATTAATGAAAGTTAAATATACAATTATTAAAAATCATTTTTGAAGAAGATCTGGAATGCTGAACACATATTTTCTTGATAATGGCAGTTTTCTGTTGTGGAAATCGATGGTTCGTTATGATTTAGTGTACCTGAAGTCGATGGTTTATTTGCGATGTTTCTTATTGCATTTGTAATTTTATCCGCCACATCCAACTTATTTCTTATAGAAGCGTCAATACATTCCTTCGCGTCTGTCGTGGACTTCCAACCAGCGTGTCGCTTTAATTTGGTTATATCACCACCAGCATCGATAAGGAATGTAGCGGCGGAAACAGTCACCGGTGTATAATTCAGGGGTTGGCAACTTGAAATATCTTGCTATGTCTTTTGCCATGGATCCCAGCTTATTTAGGCCTATTCCTTGAACGGTGCACTTTATTTTTTTATAGTTAAGGAAAGACCATGTACCATTAACATTAGAAGGGCGAAGATTGGCATACTTTTAAAAATATCGTAATAATGGCCGGTTACAGTAAAATTTCGGACAAGTTTGGTTTTAGTATCTGGTATTGTAACTAAAACGGCAGCAACCAAATCATTAAAATGGTCATTTTCATTTTATGTAGTTCGTGCCTTCTACATGCATCCATTAGGCCCATAACTAAAGCGACCTACAATATAAATTGATAAGAAAATTGTTTCATTAAGAAAAAATGTAAAACTCCCTTTTGTCACTAAATATATTTACTCTGGGGCTCCTTTAATAATCAACGATTTTGCTTTTTGATTTTCTTTCCAATCCATGAAGAGACCATAAGCTCGTTGGTACATTTTTTTTGAGGTTCCTGGTAATAAACTTAAAGTTATTGAGCTTGCTATTTCTTTGATATTTGGAGGTGTTAATTCTAACTCAATATCGCTGTCACTGTCGATATTATTTATTAAATATACCGGAACTATCCGTATTCACAAATCACACAATGGTTGACAGATATGAATTGATGTCACTTTAATTTGCTTTTCTTTAAACGTCCACAGTTGCTATATGCGCAACAGAAACCAAACAGAACATTTCACATCGCATTCGTTCCCTAGCACTTGCCTAGCAACCGATGTGATATGAAATATTGTGCAAAATTTAGTTCATTATGAACTAAATAACGCATACGAAATTAACAGTTTCTTATGTAGTCGTCGAAAAAATATATTTGTTATTATTTACGCAGAGTTTTTACAGCGAAGTCTCAAACTTCTCATAGATTATGAACAAGGCGTGTATTATACCATATAACCTCCAAACGCCTCTAGATGGCAGGACCTGTGACATATAACTAGATACCTTTACTTGAGGGTCTCTACATATAACAAAGTGTTCCAAGGTACTTTTGTATTCAAGGAACAACAGTCTCTCCTACTGTTTTGTTTATGTTCATATTTATGTTTTAAAAATCATAGTTAATTTAATTATCTCCATTTATTTCCATAATACTCGCTAAAATTCATGAGATTGTGTCATTTACAATAACTCTATGGAAAAATTATATTCAATTGATATTTTCTCACGAGAATGTAAATTATTGTACATTCTTCCATATAGTTATTATAAACACTTCGGTAACCTTAAAATTTTGAATTACTTTTTGGTTATGATGGAAATGAATACATGTTTCTGTATTAACTACTAAATTAGGCATAGTACACATCGTGCTCCAGCAGGTCGCCACCTGCAATTTTGTGCCAATAAATTGTAGGTAATTGACAAATCTCATTTTATTTTTGTTTCTCTATGACCTTTGCACATCGATTAATGTAAATGTAGCATAAAACACAATTCTGAACACAACCTTCTGGAAACTAAAATACCAGCTATAAATTTCAACAAATGTGATCATGTAATATTTAATCTAAATATAAACAACTCTTAACTCATTTTGAGTTACTGATTTACAATAAATATGTATTAATAAACACGCGAGACTTTTTATCATTACTTCCTAGGGAAATATTTCATAGAAAAAGACGTTTACTTTCGCAAGTGCCAAAAACACAAATTAGTAGTTCTCTTGTTATAAATGCTGGTTCAATTGAAATAAAAATGTACTGCAATTATAACGATTAAAATTGAATATTTCGTTATATACAAAACTAGGTCTGCTCTTAATGTCATTTTCCTATATCTTATACAAACGATAAGTGTATTACGATCAGGTAATGAAGTAACTATAATTAACTGAAAATTATTGTTTCAAGCTTAAAATATGTTTTGCGTAGGTAGTTGGTATTTCAACAGACCCTACTTACATAATTATAATAAACGATATAAATGTGAAAATACGAAATATGCTTTACAAATTTTCTTATCATTTGGAATACTTCCGAATATAATGATTCGTGAAAAATAGGAACTTTTCTCACGATTTGGATTCGGTCGCAATCGTGTTAGCGAAGTTGTGTAAACCCACTCATTGATCGCGGGTGTGTTGTAAGATGTGGGCGTTGGGCAAAGAATATGTATTAAAATTCATAGATTCGTATAAGTGAAACTTAATTGCTATATTACAAATGAAACACAAGTTCATCAATTTAACATATATTCGGATAAATATATCACAATGTCACTTCTAGAAGCTTTAATAATTGTATCCGAAAGAGCAGCAAATATAGCGCGCCTTTGTAGACAAGAACAACATTTGTTTGAATTGTTAGTGGAAGAAAAATCAAATAACGAATCTAATCCTAGATTTGTACAAGATTTTAAAACTTTGGCAGATGTTTTAATTCAAGAAACAGTTAAATATCATATTGGATTAAAAGTAAGAAAATTTATAAAACGATTTCTTAATTTAAACTAAATTTTATACTTAAACTACAGTTTCCAGAACTCAAAGAATGTATAAAAGGAGAAGAAGATAATGTATTTTGTAATACAATAGGAGAAAAAATTATTGTTCAAATTCAGGCAGATGTTGAAGAAACTGCTAGTTTACTTCAAAAAGTTTTGAATGGTGATGGTGTTGCTGCGAAGCTGCTGGCGGAAGAGGTACATAAAAATATCCTATTAGAAGAAATTGATGTTTCTTTACAAAACATCCCTAAACATTTAGAATTGGATTATAGCCAATTAGGAATATGGATTGATCCCATAGGTGGAGAAAATAATAACAAATAGTTTACGTATTTAATAAATTATTTCTAGATTCAACAGCAGAGTATATTAATGCGAAAGACGTAGTAAGTGATTGTGGAATTTATGGCAGTGGACTAAGATGCGTTACAGTACTTATTGGAGTTTTTGATAAAAAAACTAATATTCCCATAATTGGTGTTGTAAATCAACCATTTTTTAAACAAACCGAAAACAGGTATGTAGCGAATACACAAAGATATATTAATACATAATAGAAGTAAGTATGGATTTAGATTATTTCGGTATAGATTTTCTAATTAATTTTTATGGCGTTTATTTACTAGTATCAAACAATAGTAATGGTATTTGACGAGACAAGAATCAATCTTATGGCAATATTTATCGCACAGAAGCATTACGTTTTAAAAGAAACAAAATAAAATTGCTTTTTGATCAGGAACGTTTATAAATCCTTGTAGAACTTTCGTGTTACTTATGTAACTATGAATTATTATATAACAATGAAACGTTAACCTTGCACTTTGCGTTTGATTAATTTGACACGATACCTGTATTAAAATAATACTTTTATATATTTTGGTCGCAAGCTTGTTTGAAGATTTGCTACGCGGGCATGTAAGGAAACTCAATTAATTAATTTTTTATTTGCTTGTGCTCTATGTAAGTTACATGAATTATAACTAAAATAAAATCTTGGGTTATATATATATATATATATATATATATATATATATATATATATATATATATATATATATATCCTTCCTCCTACATTAACACATTTAGTCCAACGTGTCTCCAGTTGTCCTATACATTCACAAAAAAATTGATTTGTTTGGTCCTCAAAGTAATCCTGTACTTCTTGTTGAAGAGCTTCATCCGACTCAAATCGTTTACCCCGTAAATGTTTTTTAAATGTCTGAATAAAAAAAAGGCGCATGGTGCTAAATCCAGGCTATATGGAAGGTGGACAAGCTCTACAAACCCGCACTCATTCAAAATGCCTTACACGATGCGCGCCTTGTGAACGCGGCAGTTGTCATTAAGCAGCAATATCTTTTCACGATGCGAGTTCGGTCGTTTTCGCAAGAGAGCCGTTTTTAAGTTCTTAATTGTGTTACCATAAGCTTCAGCGTTTATTGTACGTCCTCTTTCCATACATTTCACTAACAAAACACCCTCAGAATCCCAGAAACCAGTTGCCATCAACTATTTTCCCGAAAATTGTCTCTTTGCCTTCTTGGGCGGTGGGTAGTCTTTGTGAACCCACTGCATCGATTGCTGTTTGCTAGGGGAGTCCCAGTGATAGACCCACGTTTTGTCACCAGTAACAATTTTATTCAAAAAGTCACGGTCTTGCGCCAAAGCCGCCAAATTGTCCGGGCAAATTTGTTCCCTACATTGTTTTTGCTCTGGTGTGAGCAAGTTTGGAATTCAGCGTGCAGACACTTTTGTCATCCCTAAGTCCTCATGCAAAATTTTTAATGCAGTTGTTTCCGATATGTTGAGTTCTTTGGCAACCATGGAAACCTTTGTTTGGCGGTCTTGCAGCACTAATTGCCCAATCTTGCGAACAACTTCCCCGTTCTCGCTTCCACTGGCCGACCAGTTCTTGGACCGCCTTCAATTGAATCCCTTCCTCAACAAAACTGTTTTGACCAAAATTAAACTTGGTAATATGATGGCCCATCATTTCCATACACTGTAGTCATCCTCTAGAAAATGATTTTTGGGCTATTCCCTTCCTTTGTCAAAAACTTAATGACACTTCGATATTCCAGTTTCATTACTTTACAGATTGACTTGCTATTTTGACAACGTCATTTTGAATGTCTAACGCTAACGCAATATTGTTTACGGTCGCCTAGCAACCCGTTTTCATTGCTAGGTAGATAATTTAAAAATCTCCCCTCGCATGGTCGACTTGTGCTGATTGATTGATAAGGAGACAACTCTCTTTTTTAAAATACCAATATTTCGCAGATATATTTCCTGCTTTATCAAGGTTCTGAAAGTTTTACAATGCGGCAATACAATGAATTAATCTCTGCTTAAACTTACATTAAAATGAGATCTGAGTAATGAAAACACAGATAGCTAATAAAAACGCCATACTATTTACTTTTAAATGCTAAAATTATATTAATTACAATTCACACCACGCATTGAACCATAAACTCAATCTGGTATTAGGAATGAAAGAGCACATCAAAAGTATCTGTCATCCCACATTAATTAACAAGAATTTGGTTAAACTCAAAAAACAACTACAGGATAACAATTTTCCTAAATTGTTGCTTACAACTCTCATATTTAATCACAAAACTACAATGCACAACTCAAGCAAGGTGGAAAGGGAATAGGTAATAGGAAAGTTACCATATAAATAACTTCCGTACATAGAAGGAATTACTAATCGTATTATCAACATCACTAAGGAACAGCCTATGAATATGAGCAAGTATAATATGGACACAGGTCAATCTTTCTTCTTCACTAATTTGAAAGACAGAGTGCCGTTTCTTCACAACCATGATGCGGTCTATAGTATTCCGTGTGAGGCTTGTGGGAAAATGTGTATAAGACAAACGTCACAAAAACTATCCAACCGCTTAACGCAGCATCGTAGCGATTTTAGAGTCAAACCTCAAGCTTTCGCGCTCGCTACCCACGTAACTAAATTAGACCACGTAATGACATACGAAGTACCAGTGTGATTGCCAAAGATAACCAAAAAAGCCGATCGTTCCTTGAGATGTGTTGCATAAGGACTAACATGGGCAACATCATCAACGCTAAAAGTGATATCAAGGGTTTGAGTAACATTTATACCTTTTTATTAATTCTGTATATTGCACATTGCACGTAGATAATGGTTATTAGGTATTATCAATTGCCATTAATGTTATTTGTTATTATTATCGCAAGAACATTGAACACCTATATGTTACAAATTTAGTGTGGTATTATTCCTTTTGAGATAGTTTATGTAAATGTAACACCTCAGTAACTTTTGGTATTTAAATGTAAATAATATGGCGCTTTTGTTAGCTATATGTGTTTTCATTACTCAGATCTCATTTATAACTTTTAGAACCTTGATAAAGCGGAAAATAAATCTGCGAAATATTGGATATATATATATATATATATATATATATATATATATATATATATATATATATATTATATTTATTTATTTATTTGCAGTTTATATCATTAAAGCTAATGATTTTTTAAGTTTATGTTGTAAAGATTCAGATTGCACTTAATTGTTTCTAAAAATGATAAAATTAGTTAGTACTCGCAAGAATTAAAATTAGTACATTTATATTAGCTACAACTTACAGACACAGACAAAGACAGAGACACAGACACAGACAGACACAGACACAAACACAGGCACAGACACAGACACAGACACAGACACAGACACAGACACAGACACAGACAGACACAGACACAGACACAGACACAGACACAGACACAGAGACAGACACAGGCACAGACACAGTCGCAGACGCAGACGCAGACGCAGATGCAGACGCAGACGCAGACGTAGACGCAGAGGCAGACGCAGACGCAGACGAAGACGTAGACGCACGCAGACGCAGGCACAGGCACAGGCATATGCATAGGCACAGACACAGACAGACACAGGCACCGACATACACAGACACAGACACAGGCACTGACGCAGACGCAGACGCGGACGCGGACGCAGACGCAGACTCAGACGCAGACGCAGACGCAGAGGCAGAGGAAGACGCAGACGCGGATTCGGACGCGGACGCGGACACGGACACGGATACGGATACGGACACGGACACACACAGACACAGGCACAGACACAGGCACAGGCACAGACACAGACAGACACTGTGAAGGTGCACTATATATATATATATATGTTTATTTATTTATTTATTTGCAGTTTATATCATTAAAGCTAATGATTTTTTTAAGTTTATGTTGTAAAGATTCAGATTGCACTTAATTGTTTCTAAAAATGATAAAATTAGTTAGTACTCGCAAGAATTAAAATTAGTACATTTATATCAGCTACAACTTACAGACACAGACAAAGACAGAGACACAGGCAGAGACACAGACACAGACACAAACACAGGCACAGACACAGACACAGACACAGACACAGACACAGACACAGACACAGACACAGACACAGACACAGAGACAGACACAGGCACAGACACAGTCGCAGACGCAGACGCAGACGCAGATGCAGACGCAGACGCAGACGTAGACGCAGAGGCAGACGCAGACGCAGACGAAGACGTAGACGCACGCAGACGCAGGCACAGGCACAGACAGAGGCACAGGCATATGCATAGGCACAGACACAGACAGACACAGGCACAGACACAGGCACAGACACAGACATACACAGACACAGACACAGGCACTGACGCAGACGCAGACGCGGACGCGGACGCAGACTCAGACGCAGACGCAGACGCAGAGGCAGAGGAAGACGCAGACGCGGATTCGGACGCGGACGCGGACACGGACACGGATACGGACACGGACACGGACACACACAGACACAGCCACAGACACAGGCACAGGCACAGACACAGACAGACACACTGTGAAGGTGCACTAAAATACTAATTTCTGTGATATAAAAATTAATATTTAATACGTTAAATTTAAAAAAAGTTCTGCAAACATTTTAAGCTGAATATTCGTTTCCATCACATCATAATTGTTAATCTCAGTAAATTCTTACAATATCAATAAGTTTTATTTGAAGGTTAATCTTCATTAAATTTAATGACTTTACCTTGCATTGCATATTGTACAGCGGATATGTTTAAAAATAGTCTTTTAAGTTCTAACATTAATATGGATTATTTAATCAAGAGCAAACAATATTTTTTAGTGGTTTAGGGTTAAACCATTATGAAAATGTTTTAATTGTTGATAAACAAACAAAGGGACTACTTGAGGTTTCTCGTTATACTTATGGATTGTATAGTGCAATCGTCGGAATAAACGAAAATTCAGGTGATTATGGTTTCCTTAAACATAATTCAGATATGATAAATTAGATTAGCTTAATAGTACATTATTCGTTTATAAATACTTTTCAAAGTATATTCCTAGTTTTTCTAACGATGCGAAGCTCTTATTCACCTAAAAATAAACAAACCGCCTATAGTACTGCTGCACAAATTCTGGTTTATCATAAAACAACAAAGAACTCGAAGTTAAATATAACAGGTAAACTAGATACTTTAATCATTTTAAGCTCTATTGATTCTGGAGCGTATTACTCATGTGAATTTTCACACAAATCGTTTTATATAAGCGATATTGTTTTTCGCCAAGATTTAGTAATTTTTGTTTGTTGCTTGGCAGTTTCACGATTGACATTTCAATTAAACATCAACATTGTCAATTAAAAATCACTCGTCTAACGGCTGGCGATTTTTATCAATGGCGACAGATTAAAGTATCTGTTTGTAGAGGAGGTGAATTGTATAATTTTGATAACTGAAATCTAGTTGATATCTTATTGGTGAATTATAGGAAGCTTAATCGCAAAGTGCGCTATCGTTGGTAAATTATAGCCTTATTATAAAGTTTGATTGATTTGTTTAATTTCCTAATTTCATTGGTTACCTTATGTTATACATACGAGTAGTAATCAAAAGGCAACAATCAAGTACACGGCACGTTTGAATTATTACTACTTATTTGAAGGCGTCAAGTTTTGCTATTACTGAAACTTCTGCATTAACTAAAAAGGTTATGCATTATTTTACTTCTATTCGTTGAAGGCATCAAATTGAAAATCATCAACTGCAAAATGTAAATTCCTTTTTACAGAACACTCTAACGTAATGAACTTTGTTAGTTTCAAGTGTTATCCATTATTATTATGTTTGAATTAAGTACGCAGGTGGAATGAGGGCACTTATCCCCCACCACTTTTAATCGATGACGTCACAACTAAAAGGGGCCACGTGACCCACGTCTTCTCCCACGTGACCACGCCCACTTCCAGCTGATTGGTCCTGTGCTCTCATACTCTCCCAGGGTGCGCGTTCTGATTGGAGGGCTAATGGTAGGCCACGCTTCCTGGTTTCTGGTTGGTCCTTAGACTCCGCCCATCCTCCAGGTTCTCTGATTTGATTGGAGGCCTGATACACTGTATTCTGATTGGTTGCTTTTGTTTGTTTGTGGCGCCATCTAGTGGTGCATTTTTAAAACTAATGAATGTTTTCTGTAATAGGGGTTGGTCGTTGCCCGATCTAGTGTTACATTCTTAAAAGTTGATGTAGATCTCTGTGATTCTCTGTAAATCTCGAAATTTAGAATAACGATAATAATGGGGACCAGATTCCATTTCCTAAGAGAGCTATTGGGTCCGGAACTATTTTGGGTGTTCACCCCTTGTCGGGCCCCCTTCATTGTTTGTGACGCCATCAAGTGGTGTATTTTTAGAACTAATGAATGTTTTTTGTAATAGTGGTTGATCTTGGCTCCACCTAGTAGTATATTCTAAAAGTAGATTTAACGGTTATGGCAGGGAATTTGAAATAGTATTGTAGTAATGGGGATCGCATACCATCTCATGAGGCACCGTTAGGACTCTTAAACTTGTCACAGAGCCTTAGCCTCACTGCATCGGAGATTGGCCCCTTGTCCGGCCCTATTATTTATTATGGTGGGAAAACTAGAAATTTGAAATAGTATTCTACTATTTCAAATGCTATCTCACAAGACCATTATACGACTGCAGAACTTGTTCTCGGGTCTTCATTCCTTGTCTTGCCACTTTTCGGGGCCCCTGATTGTTTTTGACTACATCTATAGGTGTATGTTTAAAACTAATTAATGCTTTGGAGGTAGATTGTGGCTCCACCTAGTAGTATATTTTAAACGTAGGTTTAACTGTTATGGCACGGCATTTTATAACAGTATTCTAATAATAGGGATCGCATACCACCTGATAAGACACCACTAGGACTCAAACTTGTCACAGAGTATTAGCGCCACTGCATGGGGTCTTTGCGCCTTGTCGGGTCCTTGTACGGCCCCCTTGTTTAGTATGGCGGGAAAACCAGAAGTTAGAAATAGTATTCTAATAACGGTGCCCACATACTATCCCACAAGGCAACTATAGCACTCCGGAACTTATTCTCAGGTCTTCGCCCATTGTCTCTCCCCATGTCGGGCCCCCTGATTGTGACGCCATCTAGTAGTATATTTTTAAAACTAATGAATGTTTTCTGTAATAGTCCTTGATCGTGGCTCCACTTAATAGTATATTTCTGAAAAGTAGGTTTAACTGTTATGGCGGGGAATTTGAAATAGTATTTTAATAATAGTTCCCTCATACTATCTCATACGACACCGTTAGGACTCTTAAACTTGTCACAGAGTTTTAGCGACACTCAGTGCCCCCCCCCCCTGTTTGTGTGTGTGCGTGACTTGATCTACCGATATATTTTAAAAAAGTAGATGTAGATTTCTGTAATTCTTATAAATGGGAAAACTAGAAAAAGACTTCCAAAACTTGTCCTGGAGTCATACCTGCATTGCACGGACCCTGTTTCCGCAATTGAAGTATCAGAAATAAGAAGATTGTGCCTTTATTAGAAGTTTCGTATTACCATATGTTAATATTAAGTTACCTCATCTTGCACGTACAAGTGCTCAGTCACCTATGTGCAACTTAAGCCAGTTTAGTTGAAGTTAAGTTATTATTGAATTGTTAATAACTCAATAATTCAAAAATTGAATGACACATATATAACTGCTAAATTACTTACTAATTCCCTAAGCATATTTAATTGTAACTGTTTTAGGCATTTAGAAGAAAAATGTATACTGATATTCTGATTTAATATATTCTTTATATTCTTCTTTATATATTCTGTTTTAATAGTTTATTATACGAAAATCTACAACTATAGAGCTTAAAGTTACAAATGTGTGCCACATAATGTTATTGATCCTAAAATAGCGTAATACTCATACCTTCATCTCTAATTGACTAAACAAACGGCCTGAGATCTAGCCCATAGAATAATAGCTGACGTTATTGCATAGTTGGTTTATTACGTAAACTTATAAGGATAGTACATTAAAATTTTTAACAGCCTTTTCTGTGAACAATACCAAATAAAATATATATTAATAATAATAGTCATACCTTAAGACGTGCTTGTCTCGGCTATTCTAATAACAAGTACATGTTCGAGAGTTAGGCATTATTATACCGTATATATATATATATATATATATATATATATATATATATATATATATCGCACTCACCCTCACACTCACACTCACTCTCACACCCACACTCACACTCACACTCACACTCACACCCACTCACACCACACTCACTCACACACACACACTCACACACACACACTCACACACTCACACACTCACACACTCACACACTCACACACTCACTCACTCACACACTCACACACTCACACACTCACACACTCACACACTCACACACTCACACACTCACTCACTCACACTCACACTCACACTCACATACTCACACTCACATAGTCACACACTCACACACTCACACTCACAGACTCACACACTCACACACTCACACGCTCACACGCTCACACGCTCACACGCTCACACACTCACACCACACACACACACACACACACACACACACACACACACACACACACACTCACACACACACTCACACCTCACACTCACTCACACACTCACACTCACACTCACACTCACACACTCACACTCACACTCACTCACACTCACACTCACTCACACTCACACTCACACTCACACTCACACTCACACTCACACTCACACACTCGCAGAGAGGACATTTGAAAGAAAACAAAAGCACCATTTTGATATTAAAACTTAAGCAAGATGAATGAAAATATACAGATGATTTTAGATACAATATTATCCTTCAAAAAGATATCTATAATAATAAAACATCCTTAATGAGTTTTACATAAACCGCTGATTAGGTAGTTATACAAAAAGTGAATATGCTAATGAAGTATGGACTCACCAGTCATGTAATTAAAGTAATACCCTTTCACTATTAAGGAAATTACGGATATTTTTTCGTTAAAAAACCTTAATTAGACAGAGGTTATAAAAATAGGTGTAAGACGTTCAATATATCATTTATCCATTTTGATTATACAATCAGAGATATACGCAAATCTAAAAATGTTAAAAACGACGCAATGTCGATTGACATTAATTCTGGCCTTCCACAACTCACGAAATCTGATTATATTTTTATTAATAGAAGTAATATTAATAATAACCTTTAACATATGAATTTTGATTTGAATACTTTTAAAGGAAAGTGTATTGTTTGCATGATATAGATAACACCTTAATGCTTTAACATAACCACATTTTAATAAAGGAGTTATTTAAAATTTCCTTTTAACTGCATTTGGAAATCTACTTACATTTTTCGGTATAGTATAGAATTAAATTTAAAGGTCATTATTAATATTACGCAATCCACATTTTTCTACACGGCTTCTAAACTCTGGAATGATCTCCCTAGTTCCTGTTTACCTCTCACTTATGATATGAGAAAATTTAAGGTAGCTGTTCATAGGCATCTATTGGCAATTCATTATCCCTCTATCCATCCTCCTAAGTGTTCCTGAGTGCTTTAGCACGATAGGCCTAATTTAGCCTGTTCAGGTCCACAATCATAAAAAAAAAAAAAAAACTTTCAAAAATATAGTTAGATTTCGAAAACAGCTTCTACCAACATCTTACATATAGAAATAGGATTTAAAATTCAAGTTTAAAATGCTGACTTGGGTTAGCTTACAGTTTGCAAAGACCAACTTGTAGTGTGTATGTATATATATATATATATATATATATATATATATATATATATATATATATATATATAATATTTATTGTCCAACCGAAAGTAATCCAATTATAGGACAATGACAAAAAAGTAACAAGTAAAGAATACATAAATGCATTTCAAAGATGTGATTAAGTAAGTAAAGTAACGCATATAAAAAAAATTGAACTCTAAATAAAAATTAAAAAAATAATAAATAAACTAAGACTAAATAGGTTGCTAATGGACATAAAACCGAGTTCTTGCCATGGTAACTAAACAGTAATCACATATATAATAGTAATCGTAAGTAAAATAACCATTAAGTTTCAATTGCATTTAAAAGACTGTGCAAGCATTGATGTCTATGGGATTTGGCAAACTATTATACAATCGCATACAATTAAAAATAGGGCATTAATACAATATATTTGTTTTAGGTGTATGATAATAAAAAGTGTGTAGTGTCGGGAAAGATACGAAGGGACTTGAAAATGAATTAATGAAAGTAAGTAAGGACAATCAATTTAATTGTGCAAAAGTTTAGGGGGACCGGGGCTGGTTGGTACAATTTTTACATTTGATTTTTTGTGATTAACCTAAACGACTAATTTAAAATTATTCATCTGCTATGGGTAGGTACTATATTTGGCGTATTGTTTATTAGCATTATGAATATATTGTAAATAATACTAAGAAACAAAATGGCGTAATATCGTCCTATGTCTTGTGTACCAACCAGCCCCATATACAGGGCAGGTTCGTACACCTTATGGGGCAGGTTAGTACAGGTTTTTCATTATTAAGAATAAGGGTAATAGACATTTATTAAAAAAAAAACAAAGTTTAAACTCAAGTTTACGAAAATAAGACATCAAAAAGAACTCAAAAAGAAAAAAAATTAGTTTGAATCATCTGAATTGCAATTGGGGTATACGTAAAAAGGAGCAGCATCACAACATTTTTCGTGTGACCAGAGCTTACAACTTCTGCACTGTATCCACTTCTCACCTGGCGAACTATTTGAAAATTGTTCGACGCACACTAAACATGACGATTCTTCATCTTCACTACTAGAATGAGAATTACGAACCTTTAAAACCTTCTTATGTTTTTTAGTTTTGTCCGTATTAGGTTTCTTGTCGGCTAGAACATTTTTTTTAACTGATTCTACCTTCTTATTCTCTTTCTCTATTTTCGCGATTTTTTCTTTTTCGAGTTCATCTTTTACGGGTGTGTCAGTCAGAAAAGCGGATTTTATTTTCCGCTTGGAAATTTTTTCTTTTCTTGGGGCTGCTTTGGGAAGTGGCTTTAGTATTTCGACAGGTGTTAATTGATTTTTGCTGAACAGGTACCAATTCGTTATCAACAGAAGAATCAGTAGCTTGTGTAGCTTTGCTAGTAGAAGGAATCTCACTATCAATGATGGCTTCCGCATTAGAATTTGGCCTATCTGTCACATATGCTGGTAAAAATTCGGAGTCAGGAAAAACATCTCGATTGAAAGGCGATATTCCTGAGACTCTAAAACCAGCGGTAATGTTATTATGCGTTGCTGCAAGAGGTAAAGCGATGGAAACAATGCCAAGGATGTCATAAATGGTCATCGTACGACCAGGATTATTCGTCATCCAACTATCGCAGGCAGTGTTTACATGCTTCTTGAATGGACCATACACACTTCTGTCCAAAGCTTGTGGCTGCAGTGCGGCGGAAATGATAGAACAGTTACACCATTATTCTTGCAGTAGGTAAGTCCTTCAACAGACAAATGTGAATCGTTGTTATCAAGTAGCAATAGAATTGGATTGTCCATTGAAACTTTTGTATGTCTGACAAAATGCTTAATATAATCTATAAAATGTTGTTCTTTCATCCAACCGGACGGGTTAGCTCCTCCGGCACTACCAGGGGGACTTTCTTTCAAAAAGTGAGGCTTAAAATTTACCCTCGGAAATATGAAATATGGCGGAACGGTATTTCCTGTCGCAGAAACGGCAAAGGCCATTGTCACTAGCGTTCCTCGTTCGGCAGAAGTTAGCCTTCCCACTTGACGGGAACCTCGACGAGCGACCAGTCGTTCTGGCTTCTGCACCGTGGTTAATCCGGTCTCATCCATATTCCACACATCTGCTGCTCCACACTGTAATTGGTTTAGTACCGTTTGAAGATTGTCAAAAAATGCAGAAACATTAGTTTTATTAAAACTGGTGGCCCGTGAAAGACTTGTAGATTCTGGAGTTCGAATAGACCGTGTGTAAAAATGCTGAAAACCAATCAGCTCCGGCCATCTCCTGTTTCTTCCAGCTGTCGGGAATACATAAATTTAATGACGCTGCATATAGAAAAGCAACTCGTCTAACTTCTCTAGGAGAAAATCCAAATAAATATCAGATGCTTTCTTTAGGTATTCGGACAGATGTGATTCTTCCTCTAATGAAAACACCTAATAAAGTTTTTAAATAGGTGAAATAAATAATATTTTAATTTTAATTATTAACCTTTCTGTTCTTAAAGTATCCAGCTATTGTATTCGGTGAGCTGTTATCTCCAGTAATATCTTCGTTAGAGAATTTTTGGCAATATTTCTGCAAAGTCATTAATGGTATCCCAAACTCTCTGGAAGTTGCTCTTAGGCCACGCTTATCAATTTTGACGGCTCTTACAGATTGAAGCATGATATCAGGTGGAGTAAGACCCCGTTGTGATTTTCTCTTATACGTACGCATGATAGACCTTTAAAAGAAAACAAAAACTTGGATCAAAATGTAGGAATATGTATTTTTCTAGCATCGGGGTTGGTAGGTACAGTACGAACCAACCCCGCGAGAAATGTACTAATCAGCGCCATCGCCATTTTTGTTTTAAAAAAATTCATATCTCAACAACCCGTTCATTAATTTTCAATTATATTAGACGAGAATAAAGCTAAATTCTTGTGCAATAAGCATATATCAGAACTAAAATTAAAAACTTGCGTATAACCATGTTATAAAATGTTATGTAGGAACCAAAAATTTCCTTACGGGTAACAAAATCACAAATCACTAAATAACTCTTAAACCACGTTGTGTATCGTCTTGAAACTATATGCAGACTAACCTGGCTACGTGACAAATACACTTGTTGAGTCATGACAACATACGTTGCATAGCACCGGCGCACTGGCGTCTGTACGAATCTGCCCCTGTAACGAACCAGCCCCGGCCTCCCCTTACATAAAAATTTAAGACAATGCTTGTGGCGCCGGAGCTCTAAAGTATGAAAATTAAATCTTTAAAGCAAAAGGTCGTATGATAGCCTTGTTGAGGGCACACTTTGTCCATTTTAAAAACTAATATCTTTAAAATTTTTATTTGGACGCGTTCAATAAGATTCTTTTGATTAATGTAAATAGGATTCCAAATTAGCGAACAATTTTCAAGCTTTGGACGAACTAAAGAAAAAAATAAACTTTTTAAAGAAGTTGCATTACAAAAAGGTTTGCAATTACGTATTATAAAACCAAGCGTAGTTATAGAAGCTCGTGTTTGCATATGAAGGTGATGATTGTCAAAATGGATTTCCAAGTCTTTGACAACCTCAGTCCTCTGTACAATAGATGAATGAACTGTACTGTTAAATTAAATTGAATTTGCGTTTCTGGTATAAGTAATTATATTGCACTTAGGGATATTTAAGGAGAAGTGGTAAGAATTCATCTATCGTGTCAAGTTGACGTTGAATAAACTTACAATCTTCGACGGATGGTATACGAGCAAATATTTTGAGATCATCGGCAAAAAGTAATTTGCCGCAGTCTATTTTATGGGCGAGATCATTAATGGATAATAAAAATAGTAGAGGACCCAGGTTAGACCCTTGAGGCACACCAAAAGTGGGCCAGACGTAAAATTATTATAAGTAACCTGTTGTGAACGATTTTTTAAATAAGATCCAAGCAGGGATAATAATGAGTCACTAAAACCAAAATATTCTAATTTAGCTAAGATAATGGTATGTGGAATCCGGTCAAAGGCCTTAGCAAAGTTACTATAAATGACATCAACTTGGCTATGATCACCCAGTACAGAAGAAATAAAGTGAGTAATGCCTGCTAAATTAGTTACCGTTGATCTCTGTTCCATAAAACCATGCTGAAATGGAGAAATCAATCTTTTAACCATTGGATATAATTTTGAATAAAGTATCGAGGGCTGCAGCAGTATCTAGGGCCCACTTTGGCTGATGCTAGGTATAACTTGTTTTCGCCATCTTATTTCCGAGTACCTTTTTGGCTTTCAGCCGTCTCGTTTGCTCAGCGAAACTTTTTGTTTCAAATAAACATCTTAGACTTTCATCATATTTTTGAACCTAGGACACTGACCGAAACTGGTTTCAGGTCAGCATACTGATAAGTATGTATCTTAATAAGTTTAAGACGTTCGAATAGAGCAGCTTTTCCAATGTATTAAGTTTGGCTGTAAATATATATATATATATATATATATATATATATATATATATATATATATATATATATATATACATACAAACGTCTTCGTAAATTGACAAAGTCGCAAATATCTTCTGCATATAAAAACTATATCTTCCGAGTTAAAAACTCTGTGACATCCAACCCTAAGTACTTTTGGACTTTTGTTAATTCTAAAAGAGGTTTGTCTCGTATTCCGGGCAAAACGAAGTATTTAAATGAAATGTTTGTAAAACCAGGAGTATTCAACCAATACTTTAGTAATGTCTATTCTCTGTCAGATATTAGGAATGCTTCTTATCCTTTTAGTGCTAACAACTTACCTATAATTTCTATATCAAAAATTTTGGTAGATGAAGTCTCTGCAATTTAAAAATTGAAAAACGTAAATACCGCAGGATGTGATCAAATTCCCAGTTTCTTAATAAGAGATTGTGTTAATGTCTTTGCAGAACCTCTTACATTCATATTTAACATTTCAATCCAGACAAACTTATTTCCAAGCATTTGGAAAGTAGAAAATATTTGTCCCATCCTAAAGAATGATGATACTAGCGATGTAACGAATTATCGACCGATCAGTATTCTGAATTACTTTCGAAAAGTGTATGAAACGATCCTTTATTCAAAATTATATCCAATGGTTAGAACCATTGGATATAATTTTTAAATTGCAGAGACTTCATCTACCAAAATTTTTGATATAGAAATTATAGGTAAGTTGTTAGCACTAAAAGGATAAGAAGCATTCCTAATATCTGACAGAGAATAGACATTACTAAAGTATTGGTTGAATACTCCTGGTTTTACAAACATTTCATTTAAATACTTCGTTTTGCCCGGAATACGAGACAAACCTCTTTAGAATTAACAAAAGTCCAAAAGTACTTAGGGTTGGATGTCACAGAGTTTTTAACTCGGAAGATATAGTTTTATATGCAGAAGATATTTGCGACTTTGTCAATTTACGAAGACGTTTATTATATATATATATATATATATATATATATATATATATATATATATATATATATATATATATATATTATATATCAGCCAACTATAATTGAAAACTGCTCAAACTTAAATCATCTATCTGACCTGAACCAGTTTCTGTGTCCTAGTTCGAAAATTGAAAGTCTAAGATGTTTATTTGAAACAAATTACGCTGAGCAGAGGCTGAACATGATGGCGAAACCAGTTATACTGCATCAGCCAAAGTGTAGATACTGCTGCAGCCGATACTTTATTCATCAATGTTAAGATTGATTCTCCATTTCAGCATGGTTGGAACAGAGATCAAGGATATTAGCAGGCATTACTACATTCTGTACTGGGTGACATAGATGCATTTATAATGCTCTTTGACCGGATTCATACCATCTTAGCTAAATTAGAATATTTTGGTTTTAGTGACTCATTATTATCCCTTGATCTTTTATCGTTCACAACAGGTTCTTACTAATACGTCTGGCCATGTGTCCTCGCATACTCTTACTATCATATAATGTGACTGCGGCAATACGCCGATGATCTCAAATATTTGCTCGTATCCATCCGTCGAAGATTGTAAGTTTATTCAACGTCAACTTGACACGATGATGACCTTCCAATCAGTGCAATATATTTACCAGAAACGCAATTAACGTACATCTTATTTTGCTACAGAGGACTGAGGTTATCAAGATCCATTTGACAATCATCACCTTCTATGCAAACACGAGCTAACTACGCTTGGTTTTATAATACGTAATTGCAAACCTTTTGTAATGCAACTTTAAAGTTTATTTTTTTTTGTCCAAAGCTTGAAAATTGTTCTAATTTGATCATTACATTAATCAAAAGAATCTTATTGAACGCGTCCAAATTAAAGATATTAGTTTTAAAATGGACAAAGTGCTACAAGGCTATCATAACTTGAGTTAATTTCTCTTTGGCTCCGGCTGCTGCTAAGGTTAATGTGGGGCCGCTGGTTCTTACTAGATCAAAGACGCCAGTGGCGTTTGCAACGTATTGTATGCTCAACAAGTGTATTTGTCAGTTGCCAGGTAGTCTGCTATAGTTTCAAGACGATACACAACGTGGTTTAAGAGTTATTTAGTGATTTTGATTTTGTTACCCGTAAGGAAATTGTTCCATTAATTTATAACATGGTTATGCAGTTATTTTAGTCTGATATAGCTTATTGACAAAATTTACTTTATTCTCGTCTAATAAACGAAATTAATGAACGTTGTTGAGATATGAATTTTTAAAACAAAATGGCGATGGCGCTGATTTAAAATTTCTCGCGGGGTTGGTTCGTCAACTCAACCCGTGCTAAAATAATTCCTATTTTGATCCAAGATTTTTACTTTAAAGGTCTATCATTGTACGTATAGTAAAATCACAACGGTTTACTCCACCAGTATCATCCATTGTTAAAGTCAATTATAGCGGCTAGAGCAACTTCCAGAGATTTGGTACCATGATGCTTTGCGAATTTGCAAGAATTCTAACGAAGATATTACTGGGTAAGCTCACGTCAATAGCTGGATACTTTAGAACAGAAAGGTATAATAATTAAAATATTCACTGTTTAAAACTTTATTAGGTGTTTTTTCAGGAAGAATCACATCTGCCGAATCCTAAAAGCATCTGTATAAATTGGATTTTCCTGAAGTTAACGAGTTGCTTATGAGCGTCATTAAATTTATGTATTCCGCAGCTGAAGAAACAGAGACGGAGTTGTTGAGTTTTCAGATTTTTACACACGGTCTATTCGAACTCCAGGATCTAAAGCTTTCACGGGCCCACCTCACTAGAAAAATGTTTCTGCATTTTTGCCAATTTCAAACGGTCTAAACCAATTACAGTGAAGCAGAAATGTGGAATGGATGAGACCGGATTACGGTGCAAAGCCAGAACGACTGGTCGTCGTCGAGGTTCCCGCAAGGAAGGCTAACTTCTGCCGAACGAGGAACGCTAGTGCAATGAATTTGCCAGTTTCTGCACAGGAAATACCGTTCCGCCATATTTCATATTTCTGAGGGTAAATTTAAGCCTCACTTTTGAAAGAAAGTCCCTGGTAATAATAAGCTAACCCGTCCGTTGGATGAAAGAACAACATTTTATAGATTATATTAAGCATTTCGTCAGAATACAAAAGTTTCAATGGACAATCCAATTCTATTCTACTGATAACAACGTTCATTTGTCTGTTGAAGGACTTACTACTGCAAGAATAATGGTGAACTGTTATCATTTCGCCGCACTGTGTTCAAGCTTTGGACAGAAGGTTATGACTTCAGAAGTGTAAACACTGCCGCGATAGTTGGATGACGAATAATCTGGTTACGATGACCATTTATGACATCCTTGGCAGTGTTTCCATCGACTTGCAGCAATGCATAATAACATTACCCTGGTTTTAGAGTCTCAGGAATATCGCCTTTCAATCGAGATGTTTTCCTGACTGAATTTTACCAGCATGTGACAGATAGGCCAAACCTAATGCGGAAGCCATCATTGATAGTGAGATTCCTTCTACTAGCAAAGCTACACAAGCTACTGATTCTTCTGTTGATAACGAATTGGTACCTGTTCAGGGTCTAGATGAGTCAAACCTGCACTGGATTTTATACTCGCCAAGTTACACCAACTGACGAAATCCTAAATCAGCCAAGTTGCAGCAAAAATCAATTAACACCTGTCGAAATACTAAAGCCACTTCCCAAAGCAGCCCCAAGAAAAGAAAAAATTTCCAAGCGGAAAATAAAATCCGCTTTTCTGACTGACACACCCGTAAAAGATGAACTCGAAAAAGAAAAAATCGCGAAAATAGAGAAAGAGAATAAGAAGGTAGAATCAGTTAAAAAAAATGTTCTAGCCGACAAGAAACCTAATACGGACAAAACTAAAAAACATAAGAAGGTTTTAAAGGTTCGTAATTCTCATTCTAGTAGTGAAGATGAAGAATCGTCATGTTTAGTGTGCGTCGAACAATTTTCAAATAGTTCGCCAGGTGAGAAGTGGATACAGTGCAGAAGTTGTAAGCTCTGGTCACACGAAAATGTTGTGATGCTGCTCCTTTTACGTATACCCCAATTGCAATTCAGATGATTCAAACTAATTTTTTTTCTTTTGAGTTCTTTTGATGTCTTATTTTCGTAAACTTGAGTTTAAACTTTGTTTTTTTAATAAATGTCTATTACCCTTATTCTTAATAATGAAAACCTGTACTAACCTGCCCCATAAGGTGTACGAACCTGCTCTGTATATGGGGCTGGTTGGTACACAAGACATAGGACGATATTACGCCATTTTGTTTCTTAGTATTATTTACAATATATTCATAATGCTAATAAACAATACGCCAAATATAGTACCTACCCATAGCAGATGAATAATTTTAAATTAGTCGTTTAGGTTAATCACAAAAAATCAAATGTAAAAATTGTACCAACCAGCCCCGGTCCCCCTAAACTTTTGCACAATTAAATTGATTGTCCTTACTTACTTTCATTAATTCATTTTCAAGTCCCTTCGTATCTTTCCCGACACTATACACTTTTTATTATCATACACCTAAAACAAATATATTGTATTAATGCCCTATTTTTAATTGTATGCGATTGTATAATAGTTTGCCAAATCCCATAGACATCAATGCTTGCACAGTCTTTTAAATGCAATTGAAACTTAATGGTTATTTTACTTACGATTACTATTATATATGTGATTACTGTTTAGTTACCATGGCAAGAACTCGGTTTTATGTCCATTAGCAACCTATTTAGTCTTAGTTTATTTATTATTTTTTTAATTTTTATTTAGAGTTCAATTTTTTTTATATGCGTTACTTTACTTACTTAATCACATCTTTGAAATGCATTTATGTATTCTTTACTTGTTACTTTTTGTCATTGTCCTATAATTGGATTACTTTCTGTTGGACAATAATATATATATATATATATATATATATATATATATATATATATATATATATATATATATATATATATATATCATACACACTACAAGTTGGTCTTTGCAAACTGTAAGCTAACCCAAGTCAGCATTTTAAACTTGAATTTTAAATCCTATTTCTATATGTAAGATGTTGGTAGAAGCTGTTTTCGAAATCTAACTATATTTTTGAAAGTTTTTTTTTTTTTATGATTGTGGACCTGAACAGGCTAAATAAGGCCTATCGTGTTAAAGCACTCAGGAAATTGCAGAGACTTCATCTACCAAAATTTTTGATATAGAAATTATAGGTAAGTTGTTAGCACTAAAAGGATAAGAAGCATTCCTAATATCGGACAGAGAATAGACATTACTAAAGTATTGGTTGAATACTCCTGGTTTTACAAACATTTCATTTAAATACTTCGTTTTGCCCGGAATACGAGACAAACCTCTTTTAGAATTAGAAGTCCAAAAGTACTTAGGGTTGGATGTCACAGAGTTTTTAACTCGGAAGATATAGTTTTTATATGCAGAAGATATTTGCGACTTTGTCAATTTACGAAGACGTTTGTATGTGTATATATATATATATATATATATATATATATATATATATATATATATATATATATATATATATATATATATTTACAGCCAAACTTAATACATTGGAAAAGCTGCTCTATTCGAACGTCTTAAACTTATTAAGATACATACTTATCAGTATGCTGACCTGAAACCAGTTTCGGTCAGTGTCCTAGGTTCAAAAATATGATGAAAGTCTAAGATTTTTATTTGAAACAAAAAGTTTCGCTGAGCAAACGAGACGGCTGAAAGCCAAAAAGGTACTCGGAAATAAGATGGCGAAAACAAGTTATACCTAGCATCAGCCAAAGTGGGCCCTAGATACTGCTGCAGCCCTCGATATAAGATGTTGATCGAAACCGGGCAAAGTTACAGTGTTAAACGACACAGGGTTCTGAGTACCGTTTTTAGTATCAGATTAGGCAGTTTGTGATTGTCCCAAACCCTATTTACGCCTGATTTGGTTGTCAACTCGTAGAGCTTGTTCAAGATGTAGGATGCAGTTGACTTTCATTTCCAGTTGTGATAATACGCTTCATTTTTTATTTTAATTAATATCAGGTGAGTGAATTAGTTACAAATACGTTTACAAACTAATCCACAAGCAGAGTTTAATTACTTCCCAATTACTAAAGTGCTAAGTAATATCGGAAACGAGTTTAATATGTGTTACACGTCCAAACCGCACTAGGCGTCGTGGTGGCTTACCGAAGTAAACGGGTTGCCAAGCCAGCTACAGTGGAAATGAGCGGGGTCGAGATAAGGAGTAAAATGATTGAAAAGTAGTTTCAAACACCTTACACTCACCATAAATCTACAACTCACAATGCGCAGTCCGGAAAAAATTGTCTCTAGGCGCCACCACGATCTTAAATTTTGCTAAAATAAATAGTCTTAAGCGTGATGTTAAATTAATCCTATCTGACTGTGGAAGACAGGATTATAGCCTGCTCAGTAAAACCATTCATCACTCAAATTCAATCACACTTCAAAATAAATTGATTCAAAAGCTTAGGAAAATTTTGAAATACACGGGTCGTCGTTAACTTGAATGCACCTCGTACACATGAAAATTCCAAATCATAAAATCTTAATTTGAATACTTTTTAAGTATCCCTCGCATACCTGTACATTTATATTTCTAGCTGTTATAAAACTCTGAATTAAATACGCAATATCCAATTTAGAAAAGAATCAAAATGATAAAAGTCGGTTTAATAATTTTTATCTCAAAAAAATATTCGTTAGTTGCTGAAAATTTTAAAAATAGAATGGTGCTTTCATTATAAATAATATTATTATATTTTATTAATACCTTATCTTTAAAAAAATCGTATTTAGACATTCGTCATTAGGTTTAAATTTTAATACTTCAAACCTGTAATTTATGCTTAATAAAAATATTCTGTGTAGTATTTGATTGACTGTAAAATAATTCAACATAGTTAATATAAAATTTTGTAATCGATCTGACTCATTACGCAATTTCAAATCGATCATTAGACTCAAAATAAACAAAGATTAATTTCAATTATCAATAAATGTAACCCGTTAGGCAAATGCTACAAATTTTATCTCATCTGACACAAATAAACAACAAAGTAAATCAAATAGTGGATATATATTGACAAATTTGCAATTGTGAATATGTACAAACACGCCGCTTAAAGAAAACCACAAAAATTCAATGCTTACAGATTAAAAATTCCCTCAAATTCTTAATATTAAACACATTAAAATAGATAAAGTTCGATTATCCGTTAATGTATTCGGCTGTAACACATTATGCTTTAATGTTTGCCCTTCAACGTAAACGTTTAACACACTAAAGAATATTTACTTCCACATAAATATATTAAAACTCTTATTTGTTTTGTACAATTGATTTGATGTTATTATCGATTGTACTCCATTCAAAGTCAATGATGATCACCAGAGTCTTAACTAAATTTTACAAACTTTTAGTTCGATTACTTGAAGGCTTTCTTTATATTATTATCGTCGCACGCTCAATTACTGAACACTATCAACAAAAAGTAGTTGCTGAGTTATTTTCAAATCTGTTTTCGCACTTTTTAAATTTTTTGAAGAAAATCACTGTTATTTTCTTCAACTTACAATAAGCCATTTATTTGTAAATGTCTATATATGATTTATCCCCTTTTGGGTTATTGCAGCTGCTATATATGCGCTGCTACTAAACTACAATTTCACAAATAAAATCCAAAACTGACCGTTCTAATGCTCCCTCCAAAACAATGCGCGCGAGATCTTTACTTAACTTTCACCCATCGATTCTGACTAACTAACCTTTCAATTGGGCACTCGATTATATACCTTCTGCCCGCCATATTACCAAAACATCACAATGTATTCACGCTAACCTCAAAATTCACCTATCACAAACGAAATCTCACGCGTTTCCTTGCCGCGTCGACGTCTGAAACGGAACCACCACTACGCAAAGTAAGACGAACGTAGCCAGCTGAATTTACTTTGTAAATTCACTCAAAACTCTCCGAAAGAATCATAAATTGCAATTACATTCACACTACATTCTCCAGGTTATATCTCAATTTTTATGCAAATTTTGCATGTGGGCAATTTCTCTTTCCACACAATTTAGGCAACTACCTAACATTCTTACAACTTCATTCTTGAACATGCATCAATTTTCCATTATTGCACAATATTACATTTCAACCAACAAAAATATCAATACATATTCCTTACTGCACAAAATCAATATATCATAAACTCACTCACTCATAGGTCTACAAACATTTCTGCAATCCAAATTCTTTTATACCCAGTAGCAAGAACCAATAGTCTCTTACCAGTGCCGTCCCAGTAAAAATTGTCTCGAAACATTATTTCTCAACAAAATTTAATGCTTTCAACACGAAAATCTCTCTACAACATTCAAATATTGTTTCATATAACTAATGCTTCATTAAATTCCAATGGCGTATCATTTACACCAACTTACATTCCGCGTACACAAACATTTTTCATTCAAACTCACTTCATTTGCATCCAAAATACGCTCCACACGTTATCAAAATACTGCATATACATGATGCGTCAAAATGACCTTACATCAGTTTCTATCAGAACATCTTGGAGATAGAAACAAGATTTAAAATTCAAGTCTAAGATGTTGATTTGAAACTAACCTCTGTCAAAAGGATCATAGATTTATAAAAAAGTTTGAACGCAAAAAGTCGTTAATGAAAATAGACAAATTCCTGAGGGCAAATAAACAAGTAGACTTACATTTCCAATTTTGATAATACACTTTATCTTTTATTTTAACTGATATCAGGTCAGCGAAGTAGTTATTAATACGTTTATAAGCAAATCCATAAACAGATTTTTTAATTGATTCCCAATTACTAAAGCGTTAAGTAATATCGGAAACTTATTTTAATATGGTAATCTGAAACCAGTTTCTGTCTTTTTTTTATCTTTGATATAGAAACTATATTTAAAATTCAAGTCTAAGATATTGATTTGAAACTAACCTCTGTCAAAAGGGACTTAGATTTATAAACAAGTTACAACACACAAAGTCGTTTTCGTTATTGAAAATGGGCAAATGCCTGGAGGTAAATGAAATCAACATCTTAGACGTGCAACTTGAATCTTGCTTTAATAAAAATACAGCAAATGCACGACTGCGTCGCACAAACTCTTTATTGAAAATGGTCAAACGCCTGGGGACAATTTGGTCTTAGTACCTTTTTATGACCCACCCAATCAGTATCTGAAATCAACATCTTAGACTTGCAACTTGAAGCTTACTTCGCCAAAATACATCAATTGCTTTATCCGTGGAAATTCAAAACCCACAACAAATAATGCAGTTGCACTGCAAATTTCATTAATTATAACATATTTTATTGGTTACGTCAATCTCTTGAGCCGTCTGGTATTGACTGTATTCAGATCCATCCTTTGCAACCTTCGTTGAACACCATAAATTTTTAGATCCCATTTTAAACTGTTTATCTTTAACAATAATTCATCTATTTGTCTTTTAAACCACACCGATTTTATTCCCGCGTAATGTGAACATTGAACTCGAGGAAAACCCGTGATGCGCTGCAGAGGCTAACACGCTAAGTCAAGTTTTGGAGCCTTAGTGGTATTCTGTGAGTTGGTATGAAGTCCCAGAATTAGAATACTACTTTCAAATTGCAATACATGTATGACTCCAGGACAAGTTTTGGAAGCCTACTGCTGTCTTATGAGTTGATATGGGGTTCTAGTATTAGGATGGAATTTCAAACTTGAAGTTTACCCTTCATAACAATCACAGAAATCTACATCTACTTTTAAAATATATTAGTAGATAGAGTTACGGGGAATGTTGTTTCTCACCTTCCGTTACTGTTAGAATATACCGCTAGATGAAGCCACCATCAGATCCTATTACAGAAATCTGCTATTAGCTTTTTACAGAATACACAAGTTTAAGAGTCATAACGGTGTCTTATGAGATTAATATGTGGGCCCTATTATTAGAATACTATTTAAAATTCCCCACCATAACAGTTAAATTTATTTTTAAAAGTATATTAATAGGTGGAGCCACGATCAACTTCTATTACAAAAAACAATCATTAGTTTTAAAAATACAAAACTAGATGTCATCAGAAACAATCAGAGGCCCGACAAGATAGTATGTGGGCCTCAGTATTAGAATACTATTTCAACTTTCTAGTTTTCCCGCCATAATAAACGAGGAGACCCGACAAGGGGCGAAGACCCAATGCAGCGGGGCTAAGACTCTGTGACAAGTTTAAGAGTCCAAATGGTGTCTTATGAGATAGCATGCGGTCCCCATTATTAGAATACCATTTCAAATTTCCTGACATAACGTTAAATCTACGTTTAAAGTATGGGTACTGCTAGGTGGAGCCACGATCCACCTCTATGACACAAACGTTCATTAGTTTTTAAAATACTCCACATGACACTACAAACAAACAAAGCAAACAAATCAGAATACAGCGCCTTAGACTTCCAATCAGAGCACGGAGCCTGGAGGCTGGGCGGTATGTAAGGGCCAATTAGAAACCAGGAAGCGTGGCCTACCCTTAGATCCTGCAATCCGAACACACACCGTGGGGCAGTATGCGCACCATGGGCAGTATACGCGAGCAGGACTAATCGGTTGGAAGTTGGAATGGTCACGGGGGGTAAGGGGCGGGTCACGTGACCCCTTTAATTATGATTTTTAAAGAATTTAATACTTTTGTAACACATTACAATCGTAAAGAGAATGATTAATGTAGTGACAATTTTACTTAAATTTGCAAAACACCGGACAAAATTACACATTAAGTTATAAGGTAAATTTACAAATAGATAAATTGAACACTGAATTAATACAAATATATAACAAAGTAGTAGAACCATATCAGTAAATTTTCAAATAGGAAGAGTTATTAAACTTCTAACACAACCGCAGCTTCTAGAAATGTTCCCAATACTTCCTGTATACCTATAGGCAAATATTTGATTGTAATGCGTTTTACAAAATAATGATTTTGGATGAGCACTTGTTTAAAATAACTTTATAAACTTGAACAGATGTTTGAAAAACACGCGATTACATTAAATTGACCTCATATCTAAAATGTAAAAGGATTACTCCGATTACTTTCCAACATCTACAACCAATGCTTAAACCTATCCCACTTCCCGACGGACTAGAAATCCGCCTCCACCGTCATGATACCCAAACCCACGCAGACCTAACTTCACCCTCCTCCTATAGACCAATCTCCTTCCTGAGTTGCATTGGAAAATGCTTTGAGCAGATTTTAACCAGGCGACTCTGGGACCACCTCGAATTTAACGAAGCTGATTACAGAGACCACGAGAGCATTCAACCACAAACAATGCAATCTGGCAGCGTTTCTGGACATTAAGCAAGCATTCGACAGGGTCTGGCACGCCGGTTTCCTGCACAAGATCCGCAAACTCAACATACTCACTCCCTTCTCCAAACTCCTACTCTCGTACCTGACCAATCGGTCAGTTGGGGCCAAAGTAGGGAAAACCTTCTCAGATCCTTTCCAACCTACAGCAGGCGTACCGCAAGGTTCTGCCTTAGCCCCGATCCTTTATATTATTTTCGCATCCGACATTCCCGAAGTCACACAATCCGGAGTAGTCGTTGCGCAGTTTTCGGATGACACCGCCTTCTAGGCGGTTAATCGGAACAGCGAAACGACCTTTTGCCTCATATCCAAAACCCTACGGAACTTTTCCAACTGGCCGAACCGGTGGAGAGTCTCCGTCAATCTCACCAAAACCCAAACAATCCTCTTCCGACATTCCAATTACACCTAAGATAATTTCCCAAAGCTTGCCTCCAGAAATATTTAACTCACCCTAAACCAAGAAAGACTCACACTTCAAGATGAAGTCACCTACGTAGGAATCCTCTTCACTAGAACCCCCAATTGGCTTCCCGATGTAAAAAGAACACTCAATAGGATTAGAAATCGCGGAAACCTACTGGGCGCCCTCTGGGATAGAATCAGAGGTTGCCACCCTAAAACACTTCAACTCACCTACAAAACATGCATCCGTCCTGTTATGAATTTTCGAGCACCCATATACACCAATATAAACCCTAATCACCTTTCCTCTGTTGCCTCCTGTGAACGTCAAATTTTAGACGCATACAAGGGTTACCGTTCAGGTACCTTAGTGACCTCACAACACAACACGCAAACATACCACCAATCACACACAGAATACAAACACTTCAGAAAAACTTGTCGCATAAAAGAATTTTCGGCGATACTATCCCAACCAAAGAAACCCTTACCACTCCCTACAACTACCGTTTTCCCCAATTCTCTCGAAGGAAACCTAAATTAAAATCCAAGCATCCCCCGCATCCTTACACAACTCCTTGGCGACCTCCCCAAGGAGATAGAAGAAGCCCTAGATAACATCCCATATGCGATTTACTAATCATTAGAATGAGCATACTAACAAAAAAAATTACAGATTTGTTCAATTTAAGATTAAGAAACCTATTTTGAAGCTTGTTTATTGCTACACAGTAATTTTTAAATTAATGTTTAATTTACTCGCATATTTTTATCTAAAAATTATGTTCTTTTTTAATAAAATCAAAGTACTTACGTTGTTTAAATGTTACTTATATGAATTGTATACCTGAGACACGTGGAAGCCAGATCTGTTGCAGTACCTGTAAGAAATACAATATATCCACGTATCAAAATTAAAAACACCGAACGCGTTTCGATAAATAAGCTATCATCGGTCGATCGCTGTGATGATAGCTTAGCTATCGAAACGAATTCGGTGTTTTTTTACTTTTGTGTGGTACGTGGGTGTGTTTTGATTGGTACAAGCTGTAATTGACAGTTCGGTTCGTTGGCAATAAAGACGATTCCGATACCTGTCCAGTTCGGTAAGTACTAGGAGTGGGCAATTGTAAGTTTGAACAATCGATAATGGATGAATACTTACATTTTTATTACTCGATAATCAAATAATTAACCAATCAAAGGTCGATTAATAAAATAATCGATTAATCAAATCCTAATTGGAAGAGTAGTTCGTCCATAATAACCAAATTTTTTATCATTCGATAATCAAAGTAATCGACCAATCTTTTAATCTTTTAATCAAATCCCAATTGGTAGAATAGTTAATCCAAGAGATGGTACAGGAATTTCGCTACCGGAAGAAATACAACTTTTGCTTATATGGATGACTGAGCCAAAAACATTGGAATCGATCAGATTAAAATTACTAATTAAAATACTTTTCTGTTGGGTGTATATTTTTACCTTCCAACCTACATATACATATGTAGTAATACTAGGTTATGAAATCGATATTTTATTTACTATTGCTAAATCGACTTATTCCCTCATTTTACAACGTTCGACTGTGTGTCTGTATGCGTGTGAATCGCATGCCTGATTAGGGGGGAGTTTATTAGGAACAGATTTTGGTTTTTATCAAATGTTTTTAAAACAGTTGCATACTTCAAAGATATTAAAATACCAGCATATAGATTGTAAAGCTGTAAATTAATTATTTTCTATGCAATTTCCCGATACAAGCTTAATTTGGCCGCAAAAAAAATCCTAAAGCGGAATTTAAGTATTCATACAATTTTTTTCAATATCTAAGTAACGATCAACTTTATATGAAAAGGTGTAAACAATTTTTTAAAGACAATTCAACTTGACATAATTTTTCTTTATAATGTTTTGTACTACAAAGCCAAATAAGCGTTAAAATTAAAAAATGAGATCTAAGATGTCTTAAACTGTATTACTAATATTTTTATACAAGCGGACGACTGTGTGTTTTTTTCCCAAGTTAGCATCTAGATGTCTATTATCCTCCGTTTGATTTAAAGGTTTAAACCTCAATCTGACAAATTATTGTTGTTTTTACAATGTTGTCAATTTTGATTATGAACGTATTACGAAGGCGGTTACATAATAGTATGATGTACTGTGATAATGGATTGGAAGATACTATTTTATAAACTATAGACATTTCTGTCCCTTCAAAAGTAATATCTTGGGTGTGAAACACGTAAAACAATATAGTATGTAAAATGCATGTGTGAAATTCCAAAAAAACGAGGTATTTAAATAATTGATAAATTTTTGCCAAAGAGAATTTCAATTATTTTGCGCAATTAGATACTAGTAACATTACATTGTTTTTTTGCCTAACTTTTTACTGCCGCTTGAATAATTGTAAATGTAAAACTTGTTTATAGAAGCAGGCAAATTTAGAATTTTATTTTAAGGATGCATTTATATTAACCTCTACCTGACATGAAGGTTTAAACATCTGACAGATTTATTATCGTTGTTATTTTTACAATGCTGCCTATTCCCATCATGAACGAAATACAAAGAAGGTTGAATAATTATCCTTATAAAAACTTTCCATTATGTAGATTGGAAGGTCATGTGTTGTTGCACACCAGATATTTTATTTACCTGTTATATAGATTTAAACGTTTCGTGAACAATTACAGTAAATGATAATTTTTTTATTTATTTGAGAAGTTGGAATTTATTCAATATGATCTTTAATATGTTAAATATTATTAAACTACCTGTAATACAACAAATAAGAACCAGACAATGGTTAACAATGTAAAATATCATAAGCAAAGAAAAGTATACATTGGAACTACAAAACGTAACTTTGATACTGGACGTACAGAACATATGAGACTTTCTGTATTGGTTCAGTAATAGAAATTTGCGATAGCTGAGCATGCTTTAAATAATTTCAATCATGATTGAAATATTGTCAAGACAAACTCATTATAATGTTGGTTTACAATGTGAAGCTATTGAAATATATAAACATATAGATCAAATCAACAAACAAGAACAAAATCTCTGATAAAATTGGCATTTTATAATACAAAAAGGCATAATGTTACATTTTAATTTTACTGTTTGGCATGTTTAGGTTTTTTGCTGTTTTTCCTAAATTTTGAAGCAACCAATTAACTATATTAATTTACCATTGCATTACAATAATTTAGCATATGCAGTTACAATTAAAATCATGTTAAACATACACATTGAGTTTGCAGTGTATAATAATAATTCCATTAAACAATAACCGATAACTATTTTTTTGTTGATAGGTATGTTAAGTTTGTATTTGTAAATACTTTGATCAATTTCAAATTAAAGTTTTCCACAATTATACACTTATATCATATCTTAATTAAATTCTGTTAAATTTGGGCTTTGATTATAAAGTTTTTCATTATTAGCCTTCGTCCTTTATAGGGTATTGTGATTTGTCATCTTCAAGGCACTTTAATAATATTTAATTTATTAAATATCTAGCTATTGTTTACTGAATTAATTTATATTCCATGTTTTGCTTTTAAATATGTTTACTAAACTGTTATATTAATACCAGGCTTATATTTGCGTTTTCATGTTTCATAGATTTATTTATAATTAATTATAATTATAATTAATTTTTAAGAATGATATCATTTATTGAGGACAACTGTGATCGTTACTGAAACGTTTAAATTTATACAAAAAAATGAATAAAAAATACATTATTTAATACCCTGTAGGTAGCACACTACGAAAATTTGATGAATACATTGAAAATATTCCGATTAAAATTGTTGTCGCGATAGCAAAAGATATTACAAAAAGTTATTATATAATAATTGTTAATTGAGAATGGTTTGTATTTCTTTGTTTTGTAAGACATTTGTATAGGGTTTTAACTGAGGGCGGCCCGCAGCCAGATGTCTTAAGTTGCAGGTGCAGACTCAACTGCATTCATCGAAAAGGGCAAGACAAATTGGTAAATATGTCTATAAAAGCGTTTTGAAAATAAAAATGTCAGTATTATACAAAAAATTACACCGCGGTCAAAGCATAAGTTGGTCAGGGATTGAAATGTGATATTTGAAATACAGGATTTCTACGGTTGATTGCACATGTTAATTAGAAATAATGTTTCTTTGTATAATTAAAGTCAAAAGCGTTCACACGAAATAGTTTTATTGCTTTTGTTAGTTGATATAGAAAGTAGGGGGTGAGGGAATAAAAGCGGTTTGTTGTGCTTAGAACGGGGAGTTTGATTAGAATTTTCAAAGCGTGCGGGAGAAAGATTTGACATCGATTCGGTGTTTGTTTAATTAGATCTTCTTTTCGTTGTTTTGTGTTAATCGATAAATCTGAGTATTTAAACATTGGTGCTGGTGAAAGCTTAAAAGGATAACCTACATTGATAATGTAAGTAAAAGAAAAGATTTTACGGTTTGTGAAATTACACAGAAAAGGTCATTCTACCTACTCATTTAAATTGTTCAAGCCAAACTGAAACCCGGACCTGCAAAGCTGTTGTGTTCATTGAAATTACGCAAGCATAGCGAAGCACGCTCTCTTTTCTCTCTTTATGTGTTCTATTTTGTGTATTGATAATTCCAACCTGTATTTATAATGATAAAACCACAAACGATCATAGGTATAAAGTCAGAAGCTGACCCTAATGGTCTAATTATTTATATATTTATCCAAATGTCCCTCTTGTTACCGTTATATGCCTATATGTCTATATTTTTGTGTTTTGTTTTATGCCTAAGAAGAATTGAGAGCGTTATTATCTTGCATTTGTAATAATACGTACTAATCATGTTGGTGAATCGGTGTTGCAGGACTTTATGTCAGATGTTATACTTTGTCTCACTGCGTATCTAATGTGTTGGCCTCGAATGGTTTTTTTTCCGTGTAATCCATTGTATCATTCATTGTTACTGTACATGTGTATCATTTGTTGTGCTCGTATCCACAAATTTGTATGTGTAACGTACTTGCCCTTTTTCATTTGTGTCTACTTAAATAATCTGTAACTTGTTTAATTTTCTGTTGTTATTTTTTTTTATGTAGGTTGAATTTGTAATATGTATTACTAGAGTGCTTAATGTATTTTGTTGTTAATAACCGCCCTGATTGGTTAAACAAAAGGGCCACATGATCGGGATTACACTTTTCCTTTTCTTTTTTTTTAGATTGATTGACGATCTTTTATTGTGGATACGATCACACTGTTTATATTTATTGCCTTTATGTGTAGTTATTGAAATTGCCTTGCATTTTATTTTAGTGATATTTAAATTTTGTAAGGTACGCCTTTTTAACTTGATTTAATGATGTCCTTTGTTTTTTTGTGTTCTGTTTATGTCCGGTAGTCCCACACCCTGTATAATCCTTTATATGTAATTATTTAACTAAAAGCAGACAGGAATTGGTTCCAAAAGGGATCCCCTGTTTGTTATTTATTACTTGTTTATTTTTGCTTTAATTTGAATACCATTTATACAACTGATTTTATGTTTATTTGTGACTAAACGTCGTTTTAGGCAATGTGATAGATTTTGTACGCCTTTAATACCGATAGAGTAGTGTTGATACCTATTTAACCCTTTGATTGTGATTCACTTGTGTTATCTTATTTTTGTTTTTTTTTCTTTGTGTGATTATTATTGGAATAAAGGGAGTTTTCTTGGTGATTCTTTTTCTCCCGATGTAAATAGGATGACTAGCGAATCACCAGGTAGCGCAACTCGTTTATCTCAATTGTAGTTTTGTTTCATTTAATTACCTTGCCACCTTATGCAACAAATTAACCTTATCCGACCCTATCTCCTTTATATTACACAACGTAGGTTATTTGCCCCCTAGACGATCACTGTTTTTATTTTAATCAGGTTAGAATTTTGCGAGTTCTAGATCAGATTTGTAAATCAACTCTGATTATTTAATCACGGCCAGTAAGGGAGATTTAAGCTATTAATTGGAGTAAGCCTAACATTAGCCGGTGTAGCATTATTCCCAGTGACATCAATTTAAGCAATTAATAGTAGCATCTTATCAGTCAAATTAAGGTGCATCCTTTAGCTATTGTTTTGGCTCTTGAATTTGCATTAATGCGAACAAGTCCAAATTACACGTTTCATGATAGGGTACGTCTGGGTTACGACAACCCAAAGGTATTTTAATTATGTGTGATAATCGTGAAAGTTTACATTTTCATTAAATTATTTATAATTCGTCTTGAAAATAATTAGACAGTTTCTCCAAAACCTGTTGCCAGACGGCAATAAGTTTGAGAATAAATTAAAAGAATTATTTTCATTATCACATTATTAAATACGTTTGTCAACACACACGAAAGCTACTATGAATATTCCCAGTAATCACTAGATATCAATGGTTGCTCATGAGGGATGAAAGAGGGTGGGCACAAGCACATAAAATCCATGCATTTTTACCTTCAAACATTTTCTTTATGTATATATATATATATATATATATATATATATATATATATATATATATATATATAAAGGGTCCGCCAGTGAAGCGGGAAATGTTGTAGTACCCATTTTTTCAAAAAATCTTTATTTTCAAAACTTTTTTTTACAGGTTTGAGTAGAGTAAAGTATGCCATTTTATATCTTAAAAATAATTCCGCTCAAATGGGAATCATGTCTTTGTAAAAAGTCTTCTAACTTAAATTGAAAATTTTCGGGTATTCGATGGAGCTGGACAGGTTGAATTCGCTCAATTTCTCGTTTGTTGTTCGATGCTAATCACGGTAAGGTTTGATGGTCTATTACTCTATACTCCGCTCTTCAGAAATCCGCAAAAAAATAGCATGCCGAAAGATCTAGAGATTTTGCGGCCAATTTTTTTTTTGTCAAAAGTCAATGTTTCATTGACTTGATTATTGTTTGTCAGTTACTGACATTTAAACAGAAACATGGAGAAGTGGTCAGGAGTTTAACGTGCGTTTTGCGTAAAATCGTTTTATAAAAATGGTTTCGTAATCATTTCATTCCATGACATGGAAGTGTGTCGTACGCTCATGCAATTATACAGTGGGTAAGACAGTTTGAAGAAACTACCTCCACATTAAATTTGAAGCATAAAGGGGCAATAAGGACTGTGTTATTAACACGTAGTCCACTGCGTTCTGCAGTGAAACATGCTTCTGCGCTAAGCATTAGCGACACATCGTTACGATGAATTTTACATAAAGACTTATCTTTCCACGCTTACAAAATTCAAGTCGTTCAAGAGTTGAAAGATGGTGATATGCTTGCTCGCAGAATTTTCAGCGAAGAAGTGTTGCGACGTGTACATGATGATGGAAACTTTATTTAGTACATGTTTATGTCAGATGAGGCACATTTCCATTTAAACGGATATGTAAACAAGCAGAGTAGTCGCTATTAGCATGACGAAAACCCAGGAGAGATACATCAAAAGCCATTACGTAGTCCGAAACTTACAGTGTGATGTGCAATTTCATCATCTGGTATTATTGGGCCATATATTTTCCAAGACGATAGAGGAAACACCACAACCGTTACGGCAAATCGCTACACACACATGATCAGAACATTTGTGACGGAGGAGGTTTCCGGACATGAATTATTTTCAGTAGGACGGGGCTACAAGTCATACTGCTCGCGTGTCTATTACTGCTTTAAGGGAACTTTTCCCGGGTCGACTCATTTCCAAATATGATGGATGGGTGGGTGAGTAGGTGGGTGTGTGGGTGGGGACGTGCGTGCGTGTGTGTGTGTGCGCGCGTGCGTGCGTGCGGACGGGCGTGCGTGCGTGCGTGGGTGTGTGTATTTGTGTGGATGTATGATAGTATCTCAATTAACTGGAATCGTATTTCGTGCAGTTTCGCCATCGCAATTGCCGACTTGTGGAATGGTGCGTTATCCTGGTGGTACAAGACCTTTTTCTTTGCCAAATGAGGCCTTTTAGGTTTGATTTCTCTTTTCAGTCTGTCTAATACCGAGGCAAAATACTCGCTCCTTATTGACCTCCCGTGTTGCAGTTAATCAATAAAAATTATTCCTCTGGAATCGCAAAATACGGTAGCCATGACTTTATCAACATACAGAGATTTTCAGGTAGCGTTTATTCAATATTTTCAAATGAAATATCCTGTATATTATTGAATTTTTGGAATGACACGCAATTTTTGTCAATAATGTATTACATCTAAAGTCAATAATTTCAGGGATATCTTTAGCTTTTCATTACAAGCCGATAAATTACTTCTGTCAAATTGTAACTTCATAGTAGGTAGTATTCACAATAAATTCTCAAAGTCACCCGCATTTTGATTAGAACACGTTCGCAGTCTTATCAGAAAGGACATATTCAAGTCTTGTAACATTTCTGTAGAAACTATATCAAAAGCGTCTATTATACGTTGTCTCATATCTTCTGATGTAGTTGGAGGCATCTGGGACACAATATTTTGTATGTACTCCCATAGGAAAAAATCAATTTTCGCCATGTCTGGAGACCTATGTGACCAACTGATAGGACCACCGCGACCGATCCATCTATCTTCTTGATCCAAAAACCGTCGAACTTCTAGTGCAAAATGTGCTGGACCACCGTCGTCCTGGACCCACATATTTTCCCTTGGAGCTGGAGGGACGTTCTGCAGAAGCTGAGGCAAGTCATATTACAAGAAATACAAATATTGTGCACCTTTTAGATGCCCATGAAAGAAATATGGTCCAATTATAAAGTTACCCATGATAAACCCTAAATTACAGTCCATTGTCTCTACTTATCAAGCGTCCTCACAATTCTTGTGATTTCTGTTGTATAATGATGAAGATTACGACGGTTTAGGCTACCACTTTGAGTAAAGGTTGGTTCATCAGTAAAAATACTTTCAGGAAAATCCTTTCCACTTCCAACCCCAACTCAATGTTTTTCTAGTCTCTAAATTAGGCCCCAACAGTTCTTGATGAAAAGATATACTGTAGTCATGATATTTTAGTCGAACCAGTAGGCGGCTCCGTATTTACTGATAACAAAATATTTAATTCATCTTCACCACTTGTGGTCTTCCTCTTTTCACATTCTTTATAATTCACATTTCCTGTTCTAATGAACAGGTGTTTCCAAACTTCTAACTGAAGGTTGTCTTTGCGTTGAGTTAACAAAGTATTTTGTTAGCCATGATCGCATTATGAAAATTATGTCAACAAGCCCGTTTCTTTCAAACTGCACATTGACTCTCTAAGAACCGTATTGATATGCCAACGAACAAAAAGAACCACGTACCCACTAATCCAATTAAGAAAGAATACAATGGTAATATTAAAGGCCAAAATATTATAAATCACTAATGCAACACCTAATTTGCAACAATCACTATGATTTTAACATTTGACACTTTTTGTATGTATGTGCTTTTGTCAAAGCTTTTGACATATAAAAATCTGGCCGGTACACTAGATCATATCGAAAACAAATAATTTACCAGTTTGTAATGAAAAAGTGAGAATATCTCAGAAATGATTAACTTTATGTATAATGTATTATTATTGTATATATAGAATGATATTATGGACAAAAATGGAGCGTAGTTATCGAATTATTCCAAAAATTCAATAATATACAGGATGTTTCATTTGAAGAAATTGAAAATCTCCCAATTAATTGCTTCATAAAAAACACCCTGTATGATAAAATTAAAGTTTGATTATTTTGTAGGTTCAGTACATCTTTGGATGCATAATTACCGAATATAGTGTCTAAACTAGTCGTAATACGGTCGCATGGACATGCAAAACCAAAAATTGAAAGGTTATCGGAAAGAACATTCAAAGCAAATGGTGAACATGAAAAGTTCTCTCGGTATAAGTTAAATTATTTTCAAAATGTGCGTTTTTCGTTACAAAATAATTTTTTGTAAAACAAGTATATATCAAGGTGGTACAAGGTCCCACCTTTAATGCCCTATAGGCCGTTTTTCGAATAGTGATGCAAATATATATATATATATATATATATATATATATATATATATATATATATATATATATATATATATATGATTTTCCAAACCGTACCCCAATTGCAAAATCAACGTACAGAAAACAGTTAGAAGATTTCAGGAAAAGGGAGACTGCAAAGAGAGGTTTAGATAGGGACAACCCAAAACAGCAAGAAGTGGTGAAAAATGCTTGCACACATTACTCACATTTATTGAGAATCCCCATAGTTCCCTGCGGAAGTTAGCAGCCCTTACTTATACAAGTTTCAAGAATTTTGGAGGAAAAAAATTACACCCCTATAAGGTTCATCTTGTTCAAGAGCTGTCAGACGATGATTTCGGTAGAAGAAAAGAATTTTGTCATGATGGCTAAGTAGGATGAGAATAATGATTTTTTTCAATAACATTGTTTTTTCCGATGAAGCGACGTTTATGCTACATGGGAATGTGAATCGTCATAATTATGGGTAATGGTCAAATCAAAACCTGTATTGGATGAGAGAAGTGCATTCCCAGCACCCTCATAAAATAAATGTTTGGGCAGGGTTGAATGGAACTCGCACTATGTGGCCATTTTATATAGGAGAGAATTTAACAGCTGAGACATATTTGGATATGCTTCAAAATTTTATCGTTCCTGAAATTCAACGTTTGTCTGGACCAATCTATCAAAGTACATGGTTTCAGCAGGATGGAGCTCCTCCCCACTATGCTCGTATACTGCGGGAATATTTGAATACAACTTTTCCTTACCGGTACATAGGCAGAAGGCTTTCTACAGAGTGGCCAGGGAGGTCTCCCGACCTCTCGTCATTAGATTACTTTCTCTGGAGGCATCGAAAAAATAAAGTATACGCTACAAAACCGGAGAACCTCGAGGATTTAAGATAACGCATACAAATCGAGTAGGATCTCATTACCGACGATATGATTGACAAGGTTACCGACAAATTTTACTGCCATCTAGCCTTTTGCAAAGTACAAGGAAAATATTTTGAAAATTTAATTTAGTACATAGTACATAGCTTCGTAATTTTTTTAAGCAATTTAAATAAATTCCTTGTTAGAAGATTAGATGTTTTTGTATTTGTCAATCGATAGCTTATGAAAAACTATATATATATATATATATATATATATATATATATATATATATATATAGTGATAGATTAAAACTTTTTTTGAAACTGAAACTGAAAAGTGTTATGTTCTTGAAATAGCCTAATAAACATGTTTCCTGCAAAATGTTCGACCATTTACAATGCATAATAGAACAGAGACTATTTCCCGTATTACACCAATCAAGTCTTTCAAAATTTCAAACATCATGTTCTGATTAAAGTGACAAAATTCTCTAGGGGCAATATCCCTAGAGGTTTTGACACTTTCAAATACGTCTCTAACTTTACTACTAACCACACGTAGAATATACAATTGGTGTGAATATACAGTTTGTCTTAAACGTGTAGAAACGGCCAATTATGTCAGTTAGTTAAATTGATGAGTTTACATTAGCAATCATGCTCTGTCCAACAAACACATTTTCAGTGATGCAGTGTTGCCGCTTCTACTAAAAATTAAAAGCAACTTTGATAATTCAAACGGAACACCATGTATATTATTCAATATTTTAAAGCCCGGAATAAATCTAAATACATCTTATATACGAAATCCTAACCTATCTTCAACCGTTTACAAAATAATTGACACACCGTTTCCACACTTTGACAGGCTGTAAAATCTGAACCTTAAGAGATCAAGAAAAACGGTTTGCACATTCCTATCTTAGTTTTTCATAAGCTATCGATTGACAAATACAAAAACATCTAATCTTCTAACAAGGAATTTATTTAAATTGCTTAAAAAAATTACGAAGCTATGTACTATGTACTAAATTAAATTTTCAAAATATTTTTCTTGTACTTTGCAAAAGGCTAGATGGCAGTAAAATTTGTCGGTAACCTTGTCAATCATATCGTCGGTAATGAGATCCTACTCGATTTGTATGCGTTATCTTAAATCCTCGAGGTTCTCCGGTTTTGTAGCGTATACTTTATTTTTCGATGCCTCCAGAGAAAGTAATCTAATAACGAGAGGTCGGGAGACCTCTCTGGCCACTCTATAGAAAGGCTTCTGCCTATGTACCGGTAAGGAAAAGTTGTATTCAAATATTCTCGCAGTATACGAGCATAGTGGAGAGGAGCTCCATCCTGCTGAAACCATGTACTTTGATAGTTTGGTCCAGACAAACGTTGAATTTCAGGAACGATAAAATTTTGAAGCATATCCAAATATGTCTCAGCTGTTAAATTCTCTCCTATATAAAATGGCCACATAGTGCGAGTTCCATTCAACCCTGCCCAAACATTTATTTTATGAGGGTGCTGGGAATGCACTTCTCTCATCCAATACAGGTTTTGATTTGACCATTACCCATAATTATGACGATTCACATTCCCATGTAGCATAAACGTCGCTTCATCAGAAAAAACAATGTTATTGAAAAAAATCATTATTCTCATCCTACTTAGCCATCATGACAAAATTCTTTTCTTCTACCGAAATCATCGTCTGACAGCTCTTGAACAAGATGAACCTTATAGGGGTGTAATTTTTTTCCTCCAGAATTCTTGACACTTGTATAAGTAAGGGCTGCTAACTTCCGCAGGGAACTATGGGGATTCTCAATAAATGTGAGTAATGTGTTCAAGCATTTTTCACCACTTCTTGCTGTTTTGGGTCGTCCCTATCTAAACCTCTCTTTGCAGTCTCCCTTTTCCTGAAATCTTCTAACTGTTTTCTGTACGTTGATTTTGCAATTGGGGTACGGTTTGGAAAATCGTTATTGAATAAATCCGCCACCTCTTTATAGGACCTCACACGATCTCCGTAACCAAGCAGTATGATTCTTTCTCGTTCATTTAAATTAGCCATTATTAAAAAGCAAAGCGGATGGTGTTAACAATACCTACTTTTATTTTTACGTCTGTCAAGTATGACGCGTTTCCACGGTTTTCATTTCTAATGTAACAAAGGTGGAAATCGCCTTTTTTACTTTTTTAGCCAATTTTTCAATAAATTCGTTGTCAGAAGATTCTATTTGTCAATCGATAGAAATTTTTTTTTTCGTTTTTTGTCCGTAACTCCTAAAATATTGAAGGTATATAAATGAAATTCGATTGACTTATAACACATAAGGAATGACGTGTTGTGTAACGTATGAGGTAATTTTAAATATGTCAGAGGCGTAGATACAGGGGTGATTTGAAGTATTTAACCCTGTAACTTCTACGTCGTTGGCATAAAATGAATTTCAGTGCCAGTTTTTAAACATCTAAAGTCTTTTACACGAAAAACGGTTACCTTGTGTAAAGCTCTAAAGTAAGTAGTTTTCGGGAAAATTGTAATATTATGAGAAGATACATATCTTGTTCTCCGCATTTATTAGTTGCAAATTAATAATCTAGTAGGTAAGTAGAAATTACAATATTTTAGAAGCGAATTTCAAAAATACTGTCATTATTTAAATGACGGTTTGATTTTAAACTTTTCAAATAAACATGAATCATTTTGAGTATTTAGCCGATATGCATCTCATTTACGATGAAGCTAATTGCAATGGCCATCAAGCTGTGCGTTTGTATACAGAACGTTGTCCTAATCGTCAACCTCCGTACCATTCAACTTTTGAAAGAATTCATCGTTGATTAAGAGAATACGGTTCGTTGAAACGTCCTGGTCATCCAAGAACAATTCGCATGGTAGCTCTTGAAGATGCAATTTTGAACCGAATTAATAATTGGCCCGATATCAGCATTCGTGCATTGGTTCATTTCGTGAACGCTAGCAAATCAACTGTCTGGAGAGCTGTGAGTGAGGAATTACTTTATCCATATCACATACAGAAGGTTCAAGCAATGTCTCCAGCAGATTATCCTCATCGTCTGGATTTTTCCAATTGGTATATTCAACAAAATCCAAATGAACCTGATTTACTTCGAAGCATTTTGTTTACCGATAAGGCATTTTTATCAAAGATGGTTATTTCAATAGTCGCAACAGCCACATTTGGGATTATGAGAATCCCCACGCTATTGCTTTAAGAAAAGATCAACTCAATTTTTTCATTAACATTTGGGGTGGTGTTATCGACAATACTATACTAGGGCCTCATTTGTTGTCTCCAAGACTAAATGGTGACTATTATTTGCATTATCTAAGAACAATTTTACCTGAGTACTTTACGATTTACGTTTAAACGTTCGCCACAATATGTGGTTTCAACATGCTGGGACACCTGCTCATTTTTATAGGAATGTTCGAGACCATTTGGACCAACTATTTTCAAATCGATGGATTGGTAGAAGAGGTTTTGTGGCTTGGTCTGCTCGGTCTTATTTTTGTGGAGACATGTGAAATCATTGGTATATGAAATACCAGTACTCAACCAAGAAGATCTTCTGGCAAGGGTGATAGCAGTATTTGGAGAAATTAAAGATAACCCTGGTATGCTTCGAAGAGTGCACCGGTTCATGATTCGTCGAGATAATTTATGCATTGAGCAAAATGCAGCGCATTTTGTGAATCTATTGTAACAATTTTTTATTAAATAAAAATTATTCCTCAATTTACCTTAAGTTATTATTGTGCATCAAAAAGAGATTGACTCTTTAGGGGCATCATCTTATAATATTCCAATTTTCCCGAAGACTACTTTAGAGCTTTACACAAGGTAAAAATTTTTCGTGTAAAAGACTTTAGATATTCCAAAATTGCCACTGAAATTCATTTTATGCCAGTGACGTAGAAGTTACAGGGTTAAATACTACAAATGACCCTTATATCTACGCCTCTGACATATTTAAAAATACCTTCTACGTTGCTCAACATGTCATTCCTTATGTGTTATAAGTCAACCGAATCTCATTTATGTATCTTTAACATTTTAGGACTTACGCGCAAAAAAACGAAAAACAATTTTTTTCTTTAACGACCTGTATCTAATAAACGACGCATCTTCAAGGGTACGTGTGTGAGAACTTTTTTCATATTTAGAGGTATACTTTCACCTCTCCTCGCTTGTTGCAATATTTACGGGACATCCTGTATAATACAAGTGGTAGGAATCTTGACGGTAATTTTTGTCTGTCAGATCACGAATAGGTGTTGTGGCGAAAATTGCCACGATTGCTTTAGCACGAGTGGTAATTTTCTAAAGACAACAACTACGAGTGATTTTGACTGAAAAAAATTACCAAAAGATTTCTACCAAGAGTTGGATTCAGCAAGACAATCCAAACAAAATGCAGGAAAATTGAAGGTTTTTTTTCGAAAATTGTTTATAGTAATTGTGTTATAAATAATAATAATTATTAATACAGTTTATTGTTGATTTTTTTTTTATTCCCACCTGTATTATCCCTGTAAGAGTCTGCGTAGTATGGAAAGATTGCCAGTGTAATCAGATCCTAATTGGCTCAAATTAAAAAAATAGACTGTTTCGATTGGTTGCTAAATTTTGAGTTGGATTGTCTCTCTAATATTGTTATTATTTGTTGTGATTTATATTTTATATCAATTTGATTAGTTGCCCTTAATATGTGTGCAATAGTCATATATAATATCTTAAGTGATAGTATAAGGAAAATACTACCACGAACAGTATTCCAAATGACAATTTCACGAATTTAACTTTTATTGTTACTATTATTAATAAATTACTATATTTATTGTCTTCTTATTTAAAAATTAATGCAGAATATCTAATTTCAATTTGCAGATGGGTAGGGCGTTGTTATTGGGGAGTCTGTACACCATCAGAAGCGGCGTCACCAGTAAGCACACAAAATACAGATAGCTTGTCTAATGTAATATGTGTAAGTAGCAGTGAAGATGATTTGGTTAAGTTGAAACTGAAGAATGCTGGATTTAGATTGATTGAAGCTGCTGGAGCGGGCTATAAAATTTTAACGGTTATAACACAGCAAGCAGATGCTTATGTTTTATCAAAAAATACCACATTTAAATGGGATACGTGTGGTCCTCAAGCAATTCTTAGATCAATGGGTGGAAACATTATACATTATGTAATGGCATTGCAAAAATGTTCTAAGCCTATTGAATACCCATTGCATAATGATACCAATAACATTAACAAGATTAAATCTTATTGTAACAATGGTGGTATCATTGCTTTTTATAGTGAAACGGTTTGTACATTAATTATAGATGCTTTATGTAAATAATATATTTATGTTGACAATTTTATAAATAAATATGTTGAATGTATAGAATTAAAGTGACCAAACTGTTAAAATTATGATTTTAATTTCCTAATTTCAAATTTAATAAATTTTTTTACGCCTTGCAAATATTTGACAAAACATGTACCTAGAAAATAAAAATCACAAGAAAACAGTCTAGTGAGAAGTGTCTAATGTAGGATTAAATTAACATTGGGTTTATAATAGAAGTTATAAGAAAAGCTTCCAATGTCACATAAAAATTACATGATTTGGTGATACGGCTGGTTTCTTGTAGGTGAACGATTATCTGTTCATGAAAACAGCAAGCCGTATTTTGAAAACTTAAAAAATTGGTCGGATTTAGACAGTCGTTTAAAATCTAATACAACCATTGGCTCTTATAGTCGAAGTTTGTTGAATTTAGAAACAAAGTATTGGTCTGCTGTTATTGCATGAATATTTTATACAATACATTTTTGTCTGAGCCCAATCTAGCTTTTCGTAGTACCAATATTAAATTATTTGAAAAAAATAATAATTTTTTAAAATGTATTGAAATGATATCCAAATTTGACCCGGCAATGGCTGAACATGCCAAAAAATGGAAAAGAATTCGAATGACCATTAAATATGCCTCATTATTTAGGAGATAAAATTCAAAACGAAACAATAAATTTAGTAGGCTGAAGGTCGGGAATTTTAAATAGGGTTAAAAAGTGTAAATTATCCTTGACTGTACACTCGATGTTAGCCACCAAGAGCAAATTTCAGTTTGCATTCGATTAGCGAATTTAAATGTTGGGTTAACTCCACCTCGAAAGTAGTAACCCGACACCATGCGCCATCTTGGATTTTGACGTCACAAGACCGCCCACGTGGGAGACCGTATTTTCCACCCCTATGGTTTCTTTTCGGAGGCCTTTTTCATCCCTAATTATTTTTGTTTTTACACCCCACGTGTGAGACCGTATTTTCCACCCCTATTGTTTCTTTTCGGAGGCCTTTTTCAACCCTTTTTATCCCTAATTATCTTTTGTTTTTCTTACTCGCCCACGTATAGGACGTGTTTTTTCACCTCTATTTTATGGCCGCCCACGTGTAGGACGCGGTTTTTCTACTCCTATGGTTTCTTTTCGGAGGCCTTCTTCAACCCTTGATAGACTTTTCAACCCTAATTAGAGCCTTTTTTGACAGCCATACCTTTTTTTGTACTTTCTCACGTGAGGGGCAGATGTAGGTCTTGGGATTGGTCTTGGACTTGGAGTTGGTCTTGGGGCTTGGAGCTGGTCTTGGACTTGGGCTAGGTCTTGGACTTGGGGTTGGTCTTGGGGTTGGACTTGGACTAAGTCTTGGGGCTGGGGCTAGGTCTTGGGGTTGTTCTTTGACCTGGAGTTGGTCTTGAAGTTGGTTTTGTACCTGGAGTTGGTCTTAGGGCTAGAGTAGGGTGACAACTATTTCTGGCAATTATCTTGTAGATCATTTTGTTTCTGGACCTAGCATTCTGATTGAAAAGGATGTTATTTAGTCTATTTAAACGAGGTTGCTGGTAGAGTATCTGTTCGTATCGTGTAGCGATTCAAGATAGAAGGTCAGTTTAAGTACCCCTTTTCGGCGATAGTTGCGGGGCCGCCGGGTTGTGGGAAATCATATTTTGTGTGGTTGATATTTTTACAAAGGGTTGTCATCATCGAAATCTAAGTGTGTTTTTCTTAACGCAGAACATATTTCATCAAGGACGTGGACAGCGGAATATTTCTCTCAACGCACATTACATAATTTTGTTTAAGAACCCACGTGACAAAGCACAGATACAGCATTTAGCAAGACAGATTTCGCCGGACAACCCGAAATTTTTAGAAGCAGCGTACCGAGATGCTACTTCAAGCCCGCACGGGTATTTATTGTTCGATTTAAAACAGAATACGCCGGATGTGCTACGTTATAGAACAAACTTATTTGGGCCTCAAGGTATCTGCCAGGTATATATAGCGAAAAAAGGGTTTAAGCCTCACAGTCATAAAGATTGCATCATATATGAAGGCTGACGTTTTAAGCGAGAACGCTGATATCTTGCGTGCATTAGCCAGATTAAGAAAAAGTCAACATGACGTTTTATTTAAATGTTTGGGTAGTAAGCATAGTAACATTTTAAAAGGTCGTGTACCTCTGTCAGATGATAAGAAGCAGCGACTCTCTCAACATAAGCACACTTTAAGACGCTTGGCACAGAGAGGCGAATCCATAAAAAAGAAGAAACAGTTTCTTGTACAGAAAGGTGGTGCATTTCTACCACTCCTGTTAGGACCATTACTCGGCGAAATCCTGGGTAATCTGTTTCAATAACCATGGATCACAATCTGAAAAAGATGATTATTCTACCGATGGACATTGTACAACGCTTACAGGTGCCAGATGTTAGACAAAACAACATTTTAACGCAGCTGGGTAACGATATGGATAAAGTTTTAAAAACCAAAATGACTGACCATGACAAATGTCAGCAGTACAACCAAGTTCTTCAAAGGTATCTACACTTTTGCGATCAGTTACGTCAGCCCATCAGCATAACAATCAGCGGTGACGCTGTTGCTGATGATATTAGAGATTTACCGCAACCCAAAGATCTGACAGACGACGAGATAGTATCAACGCTTCCGCCTTCATATTAGAGAAAAGGCGAGGCTCTCTTACGTATACTGAATACGAGCAGCGATGTTTTTTTGGGATAAAAGAGGTACTGTCAAAATAAAAGGCAAGATCATGCCACATTCTAACACTATCGATCTAGTTCAACAGACGTTAAGAAATCGGAAAACTACAAACCCGTGCGGTCGGCGTCAGTTTGCGACGTACATTAAAAAGATAAATATACCACGAGAGTTTATCGGAAATACGAAAAGGCATGATGTATCTGTATCACCCAGCGTTGAACGGACCCTCACAACAACTATAGGTGAGAATTAAGATGCTGATAGTGAAACGTGGGAAACACCGAGAAGAATCTCTCAAAGAAGAAGAAGAGGAATTTCACTAGATTGGGATTCGTGGCGGACATAACATGGATGCTGTATACTATAATCCCTCTCACCCAGCAGGGTTCGCTGGTATAACACTTTTAACTAATGCTGTAAAAGATAAAAAAATATAGCGAAGTGAAAAATTGGCTGTAGGCACAGGAAGCTTATACGGTACATAAACTAGTCAGAAAAAAGTTTCCGAAATAAACATATTGTGAGGAACCTTTACGAGTTGTGGCAAGCGGATCTTTGTGATATGCGAACTTTAAGTAAACGCAATAGTGGATACAACTACATACTAACGGTAATTGATGTATTTAGCAAGAGGGCATGGACTAGAGTACTTAAAACGAAGACAGCTTCATCTGTAATTGAAGCATTCGCGGATATTTTTAAGGATTGCAACAATACTCCGGCAAATCTAAAGGCAAAGAGTTTGTGGCGAGCAGTGTACAAAACTTTTTCAAGAAACAAAGTACCAATTTCTATGTAACAAATAACCCTGATGTAAAAGCATCTGTAGTTGAAAGATTTAATAAAACATTGAAAACAAAGATGTGGCGTTATTTCACTTACAAAAATTCCTACAGGTATATTGATGTACTCGAAAGACTTGTGACTGCTTACAACAATTGCCCTCATTCAAGTATAAAGATGGCCCCCGCGGCTGTAAACGATAAAAACATTTTGGAAGTGTGGGATAACCTGTACGAGAAAGGTTTAGGTCCAGTACGCCATCCTAAATATAAAGTCGGTGAGCATGTCAGAATCGCCAGAACTAAGTACACCTTTGAGAAGGGATATGAAACGAATTGGAGCGAGGAAGTTTTTACAATTAGTGCGGTGATAAAAAGAAAACCACCAGTTTATCGAATAGTCGATATTAATAACGATCCTGTTGAGGGTACCTTTTACGAAGAAGAATTGCAAGTTGTTACGGTTGATAAAGGTACTCTATTCAAAGTCGATAAGATTCTAGCAGAGAAGGGCCGTGGGCGATAAAAACAATACCTGGTCAAGTGGCGTGGATACAGTGACAAATTTAATAGCTGGGTGTTAGCTTCGCGGCTGAGGGATATATAAAAATGTAGTTTTATCTTACCTTATTGAGAAATAGCTCTATGACGTATTTTCCAGGTAATATGACGTCTAGTTTTATTACGCAGCTAAAAAAGCGAATAAGATTAACGGGTCGTGGGTTGTAGGGATATCGAAAATTCAGTACCCATGTTCTTTTGCCGCTGTAAGTGCAACAGACAATTTAATTTATTATAGAACTGAGCCACTTGAAGAAAGCGTGCTAGAAACGATATATTTATATTGAAGATGGCTGGTACGTGATACGTTTCGCTTCGGGAAATTATGCCAACATAGAAGAAATTACCAACGAGCTAAATAACCATGTACTAATAAGTAAATTGCTAACAATCGTATATCATAATCTAACTAAGCGCGTCACTACGAAATGAAAAACTCAGCTCTCGCTATTCGGATTCTCACAACATCTAGCCTTACAATTGGGTTATCGACCGTATCAGAACATAGCTATGGAATCAATACCCCCTCACCCCTCTAGTATATGGACAGGATTACCAACTCAGATGTTTGTTTATTGCGACATCGTTGAACCGCAAATTGTGGGTGATGTTTTATCTCTGCTTATGCGTATAATAAACATTACTTCTGAAAACTACGCGTGCGTAGGTCATAAAGATGTGGTTTTTTCGCCTGCAGACTACATACCGGTGATGACACGGGAATTTGAAAACATCGAGATTAATATAAAAACAAATACGGGTGCAGCAATACCATTTGAGTTTGAAACGTCGTGTCAGAAGCTACACTTTAAGAAAGTACAATAATGGTTTGCCCTTATCAGTAATATTACATGAATCAGGCCGGTAACGGTATCGGCTTTATCTACAGAGGTGCGCCGTATCAACGTGGTCATGGAATAGGAAGCTGGTTAGGTGGTATATTTAGAAGTATAATACCGTTATTTAAGTCTGGCGCAAAGGCTATTGGTAAAGAAGCTCTTAGAACGGGTGCTGATATTCTTGGTGACGTCATAGAGGACCGAACTATTAAGGATTCGTTTCAAGAAAGATTTCACGAGGCAGGTAGAAATCTTAAGCGTAAAACTGACGACAAAATCGATAAAATGATGGAGGGTTCGGGTTATAAAAGAGTACGTCTGTTCGATAATAACCAGTCTCTACCGAGAGCTGTTGCTAAGAAGAAGCCTACTTAGGACGATATATTTTAAAGATAATAGCTTTTCTACATGCCCAATCGTGTGAATGCGTCAAGTCCGAATTGGATTTGTTCGCTTTACCGTCGACGCAGACAAATATCGAGAGTGTGAATGGAAATTTTACAAACCCTTATCAGCTCTGAGTGATGATGCCCCAATAGAATTTGTAGTCCCCGGAAATGGAAACGATTACATAGATTTAAGTCAGGCCATGTTGTACGTCACAGCTAAAGTACTAAAGCAAAATGATACAGCACTTACAGACGCTGATATAGCACCGGTAAACAATTGGATGCATTCGCTTTTCTCACAGGTGGAGTTGTACTTAAATCAGAAGATGGTGTCCCAACCAAACAACACCTACGCCTACCGTTCATATGTCGACGCTGCTAAATTATAGAAAGGAGCACAAGAGTTCACATCTAGGATGTACCTCATGGCACAATGGTACAGCTGGACAGATGAATACACTGAGAAACGGAAATAACGGTTTCTCAAAACGTCAAGCACTTGCGACTACTGGGAAACAGATAGAGATGATTGGTCACATGCACTCGGATTTGTTTAATCAAGAAAAGTTTCTCATAAGTGGTGTTGAGTTAAAGGCTAAATTTGTACGATCATCCTTTAGCCTAATGGCGCACTCGCTTTAACTTAAAAGACGAGAATTATAGACGATAGTTTACTGGTGAGACGTATGCGAATCAATCCAACTATTTTAATTGCGCACGCTAAAGCTTTAGAAACAACCACCGCAAAATATCCTGTTACATGGACTGACGTAAAAGTGTTAACTATACCAGCAGGCATACAGCGAAAATCATTGGATAATGTTTTCCTGGGTCAGTTACCTAAACGATGCATCGTAGCCTTTCTAGCAAATAAAGCCTTCAACGGTGAGTACCCCTCAAACCCGTTCAATTTTTATCACTGCAATATTAACTACATGTCGTTATATATTGACGGACAACAAATTCCAACAAAGGCCTTACAACCAGACTTTACAGTTAATGGTTTATATGTAAGAGCATACCGCACCTTATTCTCTGGTAAGGGTATTCATTTTTTGAATGAAGGTAATCGAGACGTGATTATCCCAACGGCCACTGTTTAATGGCCTTTGATCTAACACCTGACTTGTCTGCTAACGCTAGTACGCACTGGAATTTAGTTAGAAACGGCACCCTTCAGCTGGAAGTTCGGTTTGAAGAAGCGCTCACCGAAACCGTTAACTGTTTGGTGTATGCAGAATTCGATAACGTGATCGAGATCGATAAACATCTGAACGTCGTTGTGGATTTTAGCTGTTAAAAGTGGTAGCTCTAACCTGCGAAAGAAGATGGACGCATACTTGGACGTACAAGAGTTTAGTTTTTTTAGAATTCATACCGAAAGAAATAGCCGTGGTTACAGATCATGGTCGTTTACCGTTGATGCTGATAAAACCACCTCGAGGTTACTTTATATCAGGATCCATGTTACGACAGATAAAATTTATGGAGCATAATTATCATGGCCTGAAATGGTGATCAGGTCATGTACACTACAACAATTTCCGTGAGGAGTTGATGAGAGTGTTGCGCCAATTTAACAAAATTCACGTTAAGGGCAGTGAAAAACAACAGTTTTTAAGGTTTCTTAACAAACCAATAGTAAACCTGGAGGAGACTGCTGCCCGTCGATTAAACAGTTGAAAAAGGAAGCAAAAGCATATAGCTGTTTAAACCATAACATCACTGGGCCTATGTGTACACTGGAAAACGCCTTACTACTGCAAGACTGGACGCATACCAATTCCAAAGATGTATGCGGTACAAGTGTTGAAATGTTTGAAATCGATCCCCAGCCACTACAAGAATGTGTTTCGGCTTGTATGTGCTTCTAATCAACTACCGAGACACGCACCTAGACCGTGTGCAATTATCGTAAACACGGATCCTGCAAACAAACCAGGTCAGCATTGGACCGCTATCTACATTGACGAGAATGGTAACGAAGAGTATTTTGATTCCTTTGGACGAGCACCGCAAGGGTATCATTCACCTTTCCTAGAGAAGAATTCTAGATGGTTCCATTACAATAAAACAATACTGCAGGATTATCATTCGGATGTGTGTGGCCTTTATACGTTAATGTTTCTATATTTTAGATTACATAGTTTATCAATGATTGATTTTGTAAAAAACTTTTTTAGTACATGTTTAATTGTAAATGACGAGGTAATTAAATTATTGTTTAAAGCCTGTTACCCCACCATTCTATTCTGATAAATAAAGAGATTTTTTTAGTACCTTATTTTTTTTAATTAAGAGTTGGGTAATATCAGATGAGCCTATTGTTGATCTTTCTTTTTAATTCAGCATGTGTGTTTTTAAAAATCGTGTTATAAAATTTAAGAAATTGTGTTACCCATTCGATATTGGTAATCAATTTTTTAGACTATTAAATTTAATAGGATTATATAATTACATAGTAATTAGCTAAAAGTAACCATGAACCGTGGTTTCTTACTACATATTGTTGTGGAATTTAAACATGTAATTATTACTTTCCAAACATTTAATGAGGTTTTTTTATAAAAACAATTTGCTTGTGTATGTATAGCATTTTGTTCAAACCGCTTTGAAAAAAATTACTTTTACTGGCAGAGAACCAGTTGTATATCAACTATGCATAAGTAAAAACGTAGAAAGTGATTTAGTTTGATTAGACGAGTAACACAAAGCAGTGACTATCACTCGTAAAACAATTCTCCAAAGCATTCTTTCTGTACAGAGCTGGTAAGTGTGCTTTTAACCTTTTATTTATCTTATTTACTTGTACAGATTTTTAATTAGAGTTACAATGTTATAAAACACATCTAAGCTATAGGTAACAACAGGTTACTTTAAAAAAATATTAAGCTGTACAATATACAAACAATTCAACGAACGGATGGATATTAAACATATTTCAATGCAATCAATGCAGGTAAAGCAATCAGTTTTAATATTCGTTTTAGAAAAAAATATTGTAATAACTGTTATGTAATTAATTAACTTAATAAAAATTTTTTGTTTCATTAGAGAATAACCTGAATGTCAGTAATTTTTTTTTATAACTCACTGAGGCTTTTTTAATTATGATATTTACAATAAAAATAGGTGCTCTGTAATTAAATTTTACTGTCATTCAAATTACCCACACAGGATCAATCCCTAATACAAGTTCATACACGTGTCTTACAAGAACCTCCTTATTAGAATACAACTTCAAATTACCAGTCATGACCTACAAAAATAAATACCATTTCCAACCAGGGGTAACGACAAGGGACGAAGGCCTACACTTGTCTTATAAGATTAGGTTAGAACCCACACACAATTGCACCAAGGGGTCACGATAGGGGCCAAGCTCTACACTTGTCTTATAAGGTTAGGGGTTCCTTGTTTCAAATTTTACCCCAATCAGAATGCTAACCTTCACAGGGTCAAAAATGATCTACAAGATAATTGCCACAAATAGTTGTCACCCTACCCTAGCCCTAAGACCAACTCTAGGTCCAAGACCAACCCCAAGACCAACTCCAGGTCCAAGACCAACCCCAAGGCCTAGTCCTAGCCCCAAGACCTAGCCGAAGTCCAACCCCAAGTCCAAGACCAAACCCAAGACCTACATCTGCCCCTCACGTGAGCAAGTACAAAAATAGGCATGGTTGTCAAAAAAGGCTCTATTTAGGGTTGAAAATTATATCAAGGGTTAAAAAGGGCCTCCGAAAAGAAACCATAGGAGTGGAAAATACGGTCTCACACGTGGGGTGTAAAAACAAAAATAATTAGGGATGAAAAAGGCCTCCGAAAAGAAACCATAGGGGTGGAAAATAAGGTCTCCCACGTGTACGGTCTTGTGATGTCAAAACCCAAGATGGCGCATGGTGTCGGGGTACTACTCTCGAAGAACATTTTCTAAACTTTTACGCAAATTTTTGAGACTAAAAGAAGGCCAAGAACAAGAAAAGTAAAAAAGCAATTCACTTACGAGCATGATGGTGCAGTAATAGAAAATAGAGAATTACGTTTCAAAGTTGATTGCTTTTTTGGTGTGTTAGATTTGAGCATTCAATCTATACAAGAGAGATTTACACTGTTATTATCTTCGACAGGAGTGTTTATACTGTCCTCTCATATAAAACAGTGCATTAAATAAGGATTGTCAACATTCGTGGTGCATTTGGCGAAATCGACATACAATATTAAATATACAAATGTAGTAGAAAGAGTAAACCTATAAACGCGAAATCAATTTGTTTTATATACGTATGAATTTAATTCTCATTTGACTAATACTAAATAACCTCCATTTGTTTGTTTATCCTTTGACTATTTGCTCATTTCGTACATTTACTTCTTTTAATCATCATTTATTACATACTTTAAATCAGTTATAATTTTTACACAATATATCACAATAAATAAGTAATAGTATTTTGGAGTTCTGCAGCTTTGAATGCTGCCATATCGGGGTATATTTTCTAATCAGAATTTATTACACCGATTATTTTTGGACGTTTGTAACAGCTCTACTCAGCAAAGAAGGCAGTTGAAGAAGGGATACCGGCGCTATAGCAGCTTTTAAGGTACAATCCGAAAAAAAATATCTGGGCGCTTAATTTAAATGTGTATTGTTGGATACACATACATGTATTGTGTGCTCCATAACCAGTGTAACTAATATTTTCTTGACAAAATCACAAAGGGACAGGTATATACGGTGAACCAAGAATTTGATATAAATAACTTTATTAAACTTAAAAACCTAAACATTGATATAAAATATTTAGTAACAATATTAACCTTTACAGAGACAGTTTTAAATGTTTTAATTTAAGATCTACAATTCATTTTGATTAAAATGTAATTACATTTTTATAGATTATCCGGTTGATCGAATGAACTGATGAGTTATTTGTTTTGTAAAGTTTACCAACACAGTTTACTTGTTAAGTTAAAATCAAAATAAACTGAATACATGTTTAAACGAAATCATATAAAAATCAAAATGTTTAAATATCAAGGCAAATTATTTTATAAGTTATTTTCTTAATCTTCAACTTTCGAACTTATGTCATTTTCCGACAAACCAGTATTCACTACAAATTTGTCTAAATACGTGATTGGTTTTTTTATTGTATAACATCTTTGATAATGTTTCGATCCTCAGAATGTATAGTTTTCTTCGTAGTTCCAGCCATAATAGGGATAACCTTAGAACATAAAAATTACATTAAAATTACATTTTTATTAAAATTCTTGTACATACCTTTATTTCACAAATAAAACAACCAAAGAAGTCTTCAAAAAAACTGATTTTAACAAACAAGAGTAACACAATAAAAGGATTAAGTAATAAAATGCACGCCAAAAATGACAGCTGTAAACTGTAATATTTTACTTTTAACTGTTAATGTACCACCTTAGGATTCTCAAATATGATAGGACAAATAATTTGCTGCTTCAAAAACTTCAAATACATTAGAAAATACTTATCTTTTTTGGAATTTTTAATGGTGTACTTTAAATTATACAATTTAAACGTTTCGATTACACTTACAGTTATCTTCGTCAGTAGTAATGTTTGTTAAAAATTGTTAAAGATGTAGTAAACAATTTTGTCAAATTTGAAAAATTAAAACATAAACATAAGCCTGCTATTAGTATAACAGTTTGGGAAACATACTATAAAATTTTTAGTAAAGAATAACTAGGTCATAAAATTAAATATTATTAAACTGCCTCAAAGATGACAAACCAGAACACTCTCTACGACGAAAGCTAACAATGAAATTTGCCAGCCAAAAAACACATTTAACAAAATTTAATCAAGTTATGATGTAAGCGTAAAGTTGTGAAAAACTTCAATTTTAAAATGATAGAAGCATTCACAAATCCAAACATTAGATCAAATAAAATAACCCAGTTAAATCTAACAAAGAGATATCTTTATCAATAATTGGAAGTGTTATTAACAATGAAAAGCACAATGCAGAACGTTCTTTGTAATTTTTAATTTCAATTTAATTTCAACTAGTTATGTCAAATTATAGTGCTGTGGTAATTTAACATATAATTGGTAAAGCATTTGCTTCAAGGTCTAGGAAAAACACAGCAAAAAACCTAGATATACCAAAAGTTGAAAACAAATTAAAATCAAGACGTATCATTATGCTCTTTTTTAATTATAAGATGCCAAAATCTATTTAAACGGAGATTTTCTTCTTGTCTATTAAAATTATTCGGGTGTTTATATATTTCAATAGCTTCACGTTGCAAACGAACATAATAATGGGTTTGTCTTGACAATATTTCCATATCGTCAAATTGAATGTCATGATTTAGAATATTCAGGGCATGGTCAGCCACAGCAGACCTCTCTGGTACACCCAATCTACAAAATCTCATATGTTCTTTGCGTCTTGTATCAAAGCTACGTTTTGTGGTCCCGATGTATACTTTTCCACATGAACAAGATAACTTATACACTCCGGAAGATGATAAAGGGTTTGACACATCTTTAGGTGATCTTAAATGTTCTTTAATTTTTCTTGTAGGTTTAAAAATAGTCCTAATGCCATATTTGATTAGGATTTTTTCAATTCGATTTGTAACATTAGCTATAAAAGGAAGAAAAGCAGTACCAACATTAAGAACTGGTTTTTCTTTAAGGTTACGCCTGGAAGGTGTAATAACATTATTAATATCTGTAAATGAATATCCATTATCTTGTAAGGATTTTCTTAAATATTTATATTCATCATTCAAAAATTCAGGGTCACAAATTCGTTTTGCTCGATCTACTAAAGATTTAATTAGACTAATTTTTTGACGTGGATGGTGGTTGGATAATTTATGAAGGTATCTATCAGTGTGTGTCGGCTTTCTGTAAACCTTAAAAGATAGTGAATTATTATTTTTAGATATTAATATGTCAAGAAATGGTAAACTTCCATTAGTTTCTTTTCCATGGTAAACTGAATACTAGGATGTATACCATTTATAAAACCAAAACTCATGCAGTGCTTCTTCTCCATGTCTCCAAATAACAAATGTGTCATCTACATATCAATACCAAACTGAAGGTTTTTTAGGTGTATTTTGTAACGTTAATGTTTCAAATTTTTCCATATAAAAATTAGCTATAACAGGACTAAGGGGACTACCCATTGCTACACCTTCAATCTGTTCATAAAATTTACTATTCCACTGAAAATAAGTTGTAGTAAGACAGTGCTGAAAAAGAATGGTTATGTCCTTTGGAAAAAGATGATCAATGTATTCAATAGTTTCTTTTAGAGGTACTTTTGTAAACAGTGAAACAACATCAAAACTAACCATTATATCACTCTCTTCAATTTTGAAACTATGCATTTTTTCAACAAAGTCAGCAGAATTTTTAATGTAATGGGGTGTTTTTCCTATATGAGGTTGTAATAACAGTGTAAGATGTTTTGCAAGGTTATATGTAGGAGAACCAATTGCACTAACAATAGGCCTTAAAGGAATATTAGGTTTATGAATTTTTGGTAAACCACATAGTTTTGGTGAAATAGCTTCAGAGTTACATAGTTTCTTTTTTATTTCTTCAGGAATAGATGATAATTTAATCAGCTCTTTAGTATTTAGAAGAAACTTTTTTGTTGGATCTTTTGGTATTTTACGATAAGTTTCTGGTCCCAACAATTGTTCTATCTTAGTGTTATAATCGTTTATATTTAATATAACAGTTGCATTACCTTTATCTGATTTTAATATTATAATACTTTCATTGCGTTTAAGATCAAGTAAAGCATGTCGTTGACGAAAGGATAAGTTGCTTTTTGGAGGTTTTGTTTTACGTAATATGTTAACGGTGTTATATCTAACTTCATTAGCAGCATCAAAAGGTAATAATCTAATGGAGTTTTCGATGTTGGAAATTATATCTTCAAAAGGTATTACTCTTGGTGTTATCGCAAAATTTCCTCCTTTAGAAAGCGCTTCATTAGCATAATCTGAAACAACATTATCAGAAAGGTTTATAACTGTCTTTTTACAATCAATAGATGGTCTATTATTTTGTTGTTTGTATAATTTATTAAATTTTTCTTTCTGACGTTGACATGAGATGTCAAAATTTATTTTCATAGATTTAAACGTTATAGAATCAATTTTATTCCATTCTTCTTTATTCAAAATAGATGAAATTTCTAAATGTAAATATAAAAGATTTTTATCGGTATTATCCAATAACTTCCTAGTAATATGTATTTGATTACGTAGAAGAGCATTTTCAGTTCTTCTGTAAATATTATTCGCTTGCTTGTTATTAAAATTTCTTTTAATATAGATGAACTTTGGGATAATCTTTTGGTCTCGGCATCGTAATAAAAAAGTGAGTGACGATAATAATTGTGTTTACGTTTCCTTAATTTTTCAAATTGTCTGATAGAACGATAAGTTTCCTCCCCATAAAGGACTGAAATATGAAAATGTAAACTTTCACCATTAACACTCATAATAAAATACTTATCGTTTTTGGGATTTTTAATGGTGTACTTTAAATTATACAATCTAAACGTTTCGATAACACTTACAGTTAATTTGTTTTCAACTTTTGGTATATCTAGGTTTTTTGTTGTGTTTTTCCTAGACCTTGAAGCAAATGCTTTACCAGTTATATGTTAAATTACCGCAGCACTATAATTTGACATAAGTAGTTGAAATTAAATTGAAATTAAAAATTACAAAGAACGTTCTGCATTGTGCTTTTCATTGTTAATAACACTTCCAATTATTGATAAAGATATCTCTTTGTTAGATTTAACTGGGTTAGTTTATTTGATGTAATGTTTGGATTTGTGAATGCTTCTATCATTTTAAAATTGAAGTTTTTCACAACTTTACACTTACATCATAACTTGATTAAATTTTGTTAAATGTGTTTTTTGGTTGGCAAATTTCATTGTTAGCTTTCGTCGTAGAGAGTGTTCTGGTTTGTCATCTTTGGGCAGTTTAACAATATTTAATTTTATGACCTAGTTATTCTTTACTAAAAATTTTATAGTTGGCTTTATGTTTCCCAAACTGTTATACTAATAGCAGGCTTATGTTTATGTTTTAATTTTTCAAATTTAACAAAATTGTTTACATCTTTAACAATTTTTAACAAACATTACTACTGACGAAGATAACTGTAAGTGTTATCGAAACGTTTAGATTGTATAATTTAAAGTACACCATTAAAAAATCCCAAAAAAGATAAGTATTTTATTATGAGTGTTAATGGTGAAAGTTTACATTTTCATATATTCAAATACATTATTTTAATTGACATATTTTCCAACTATCTTGTTTGCTGAGTGGAGCTGTAGTGGGAATAATCTACCTACATTATTACCGCGAGAATAATTTTAAGTATTTTGTTTTCATTGAATGACAACGTATTTTTTTATTTGACTTCTGTCACCAATTTGAAAGTTCAGAAACCTTAATTTGTTAAAATAAAAATATAATATTGAAAACGTCTTTCTTATTGTAACACGTCAAAAATAATCCAACGAATTCCACACGAGAGTTTATTAAATTAGAAAATTATTCTCCATATTTTCTCAACCCTGTTGCCATTCGGTAATAGGTGTTCGAAAATCTGTCAAATTGTTTTCAATCTATTCTCACTCTCTTGTGATAGTACTACTGAAAATAATTGTGACTCATGTTTATCATAAGTATTACACCCATAGATATCATGATGGAAAAGAACTTCCTTTTTGTTTAAATGTGGTCGTTTCTTTCTTAATTACGCATCAGAGCGTGTTAATAAGTTGTAATAACACTCGCCAGTTATAGTTCTACCCTTCTGCAGGTAATCAATAAAGATTACCCCTTGAAAGTCCCAAAAGACCTTGGCCATAACTTTGTTGGCAGAAAAAATGGTTTGTGCCCTTTTAGGGACACGTTCATCCATTGTTTCGATTGCATTTTCGTCTCAGGTGTGTAATGATGAATCCATGTTTCATTCACGGTAACAATTGACGAAAGATTCGCTTGGATTACGCTTCAACTTAACCAGTCACTTGAAATCACAACACGTGTAGATATGCATTTATGCATCTGTTAAAAAACGCGGCACCCACCTTGCACTTAACTTTTTCATATTTAAATATTGATGCAAGATATTGCACTCGTTCCGTTGAAATACGCAGTTCATTAGCTATCTCTCCGACTTTAACTCGACAATCACTTTTTGTGATGGAACTGACTTTATCAATTGTTTCTTGAGAGGTAACCGTCTTCGACGGTCCTGGACGTTCCACATCTTCCGTGCTCAAATGGCCACTTTTAAAAGTAGCCAACTACTTGCAAACCATTCCATGGGACGGATCAGATTCGTCGTAATATTTGTGTAATTTCTCTTCCGTTTGTTTGATGTTTTTTCCACATAAAAATAGTGTTTTATTACAGCACGAAATTCCTTTTTATCCATTTTTAATTAAATACGAAACGTGTCTTGTTTGATAGACTGTCAAACATAAAATAACTGATGGATTTTCACGAAATTTTGACAGTAGGCTTCTGAAACATGGCTGAAGTATGCAACATAATATCATCACGTTAGGGTTGCCAACTTTTGAAAAGTTACACTTCCGTCAAACCAGTCTCGTATTATTATTTTAATGTTTATGTTTCTACCTGTCTCTGAATAAAAGTTAGTTTCAAAACAGTGCTGTTTTATTTTTTATTTTAACCCATAAGGAATAGTTTTGTATCATTAAAGATGCAAAAAACTACTCATAGAGGAAGGCGGTGCCTAAAATCTTGTCCCGGGACGCTTGGAGTCCTTGGCGCGGCACTGGCTATACGCCTATATATTTGCAAATATAGTCTTAGGGAAACTTCATATCGAAGCATCAATTCGTGATAGTTGTACATAGGCGTAGCATTATCATAAAACAAGGTATAGATACAATGATTACATACAGGGTGTGCAAATAGTATTGAACCAAATGGGATTATGTAGAAACTAAATCAATTACCTGTCAAATGACACCAAACTTAACCTAGGTTGCAATTTAAAAAAATTCAAGATGGTTGCCTCTGACAAACACCAGTCGCACAAAACAAACGAAACTCATATCAAAATATGGGTATTTAAGTATGTTTTAACCCCACCAAATGTAAAATCTAAATGTCAAACCGTTTCTACATAATCCCATTTGGTGCAATACTATTTGCACACCCTGTATACATTATACAATAATATAATTAAACGTATTAAACTAGGTTATGACACATCTGATTCATAATACACTTTTTCTATTTAAATAATCCATAATGATGGTTGTTGTCATAGAAATTCCCAATAAACGTTTCCCAGATGTGTAGATATCCGCAAATTAAAGAACTTAATATTAAAATAAATTGACAACTGCAAATGTTACAAAAACCGTTTTTGTGTTCAGTGGGTCTCAAAAAGTGCAAGAAGATCAAACTACTCAAATAGACGCGAGATCATCTCGACGCGAGACCATCTCGACACGAGATCATTTCGACCCGAGCTTAATACCGCCTTTACAATAAGTTCAAACTAAAAATAACGCATGAAAATACTTTCACCATTATTACACATCATAAAAATACTTTTAGGTTTAAATCGTGTATTTTTAATTTATATTTTATATAAATTTAAACGTTTCGAAAATTTTAAAAATTACTTGGGACAAATTAATGAAATATAAAAATATAAAAACCCAACCATAATCCTGGTATCAATATAACAGTTCGATAAATGTACAATTTGTTCCATCTCAAGTAAGTTCTTATACCTCTTACACTCGTAATCCTCATTCACAGTATCTGTCAATCAACGGGTCAATAAACAAAGAAAAAAATTTCTTACTGATACTGAAGTCTCATTAAACAAACATTAGCAAAGGTGTTTCCATTAAATCTGCGTTTAATGAAAAATGCAAATTAAGGGATTAAATACAATTGAAAATAATCTTTGATAAATATGAGATTTCCGTTACTATTAAATACAGATAAAGCAAACAACGCTTTTTGCTAAATAATAATATAATGAGACTTAAGAAACAATTACTTACAAATGAATTAAAATTGTTTGGTGTTTCTAATAACACACAATTCAAATATATGAAAGGGGGGATGATAATTTTGCAGAAATATGCAGGTTTCGATTTTGCATTTAGTAGTTCTTCGCGTGCCTTACGATTAATTAAATTGCGTTCACAATGATACGTTCAATTCGCAACAGGGAAAAATATAAACACAATGGATACCTGTATTGTTTCGATAAGTTAGTTGCTAATGGTACGAAATAAGCATGGCGGTGTGATGTTGAGCTAAATAAAATATTCGATGTAAAGGTCATATTTATACAGACGCTGCAAGTGACGAGTTTGTTCGGATTGTCAGTACGTATTGTCATGGTAGTGATTCTGCGCGGGTCGAAGTGGTGCATACAATTAACGCCATTAAACGCAGAGCTATCGAAACTCGAGAAATCCCGAATCAAATCCGTACCAATATCACTCAAACCATGTCGGGTGGAGCTATGGGTAGTTTTCCAAGTCAAAATGCTGTGCGACAAATGGTTCAACGTTCCCAAAAGTTGGTTAATGCAGTACCAGCACAACCTCTAGATCGCGCATCTATTGTAATACCTGACAATTACAAGAATTATGGAAAAGACAATTTTTTACTTGCTGATTCTGGATTTGGTAAAGCCAGTGTTCAAACGTAGATTACGCACGTCAGAAAAATTAACGCTGATGGGACTTTTCGACTTACCCTCAACTTATTTCATTAGGTGAGTATCCTTCAGTGATGTAATCTGTTATTCTTATAAAGAACGACACGTTAAAAGTTCAGTATGCTTTAATTTTATTATTCGATGATACGTAAAATTAAAATTAAATACATATTAGGTTTTTTTATTCATACGATAAATTGAAAACATAAATTTGATTGATACATGAATTTTTGAGTTGCGTAAATTGTTTTTTCAGATCTTTGTTATAATGGCAGAACGCGGTGGTTTCGTTTTACCCATTTTATATGCAATGTTGCCAAATAAAATAGAAGAGACGTACACGCGCGTGATACATTTAATTTGTAATACTTGGCCAAATTTCCAACCGTCACAGATATCTCTGGATTTTGAACTGGCTGTAATTGATGCTTTCAAATCTAATTTTCCTCGTGCGGATTTGAATGGGTGTTTATTCCACTTATTGAAGAATTTAAAGAGAAAATTGATACAAGAACGCCTCATAAATCGGTACAATGATAATGCAGATTTTGCACTTCATGCCCGCATGATTGCGGTTGTCCCAATTAATGACCTGGAAAACGGATTGCAAGCGTTGAATAATTCATTGCCGGATGAATTGGAACCAATTTTGGACTATTTTGAGGACACGTATAGTGGTAGAATGCAACGTAACAATCGCCGACGTCGACCTCTATTCGATTCTAGAATTTGGTCCTGTTATACGAGAACCTTAAATAATGAATCACGCACAAATAATTATGCTGAAGCGGCACATAGATGCTTGCAATTTGAATTTGGTGTAGATCATCCAACCTTATGGAAATTTATTGATGGGGTTCGCGGTGTTAAGAAATCTATTGACCAAGTTTATGAGCGCTTTGTTCGCGGTGATGCATCAAGAAAACGTTGTAGGTATGCGCTGGCAGATCGACGTATTTTAGCATTAGCTCAAGACTACGAAAATCGCGAAATCACAGAATACCTACCTAAAAGGAATAGCACACAATTTTCTTATGGATTAAGGTTTTTTATATATTTTTTTTTTTACTTTTAAGTCATTTTGTAAACAGGAAAATAATGCAAATAATTCCTCAACTGTTGGAATTCATGATTAAATTGATATAACACAAGTGTTTTTTTTTTCATTTTAATTACGACTTATTTACAAAAATGTGAAATCGCATCTTAGACCAGACGGTATGTTTTAAAATGCCCATGTTTGGATGTTTTCCATATCGAATTTTTTTGCTTTAATAGCTCCAAAATGGTACTACTAACAATAATTTCACTGTGCGCGGGTCGAAAAGCATGTGTTCATTTTTTTTTATTACACAAAATGTTAAAAAAACGTGATAAATTTTTTTCCTTCGCAACTTTACTCTGAAATGAATAGCTTTTGAGATATTCTAGTTCAAAGAATAAAAAAAATTGTTTTTTCATGTTTTTTTAACATTTTGTTTAATAAAAATTTGAGCACAGGTTTTGGACCCGCGCATAGTGAAATTATTATTACTAGTACCGTTTTGGAGCGATTAAAGCAAAAAAAAATCGATCACATGGAAAACATCCCACCCAAAACAGATACCGCTTAGTTTATTAATTATAATAATAGTTGTATATGTGATTCTGATGGGGAGAGATAAGTTCGCGTCGAAATAGTGGTGTCGAAACAGGAGCGTCGATGTGACCGCGTCGAAATAAGACGGTCCGATTTATACTACACCGTTGAATGAATCAATAATACAAAACGTGATTATTTAAAGGATTAGTTCGCGTCGAGAAGAGATCTTGTCGAGATGATCTCGCGTCGAGATGATGTCGCGTCAAAACGATCTCTCGTCGAAGCGGCGGTGTCGAAGTGGAAGCGTCGAAGTGGCCCCGTCGAAATAAGACGGACCGAGTTCCAGTCTGTTCGAGTCGAGTAGCTAAGCGACGGAATATTTGCGCAGTTGGCGCAACACGATTACGAAATCGACGTAGAAATTCACGCTGAGCTAACACCACCGACCGATTATTGGTAAAAAAAATCGACACAATTATTCCACGCTCTTGCGGAGTATAGCACTCCATTGCTTGTCTGTTTGTATACTGCAGCTGTCTAGTTCACAAATGTCAAATATGATAGACGTACGACGCCATTTGCAATTATTATAACATCTTCCGATAGGGTGATTAATTTTGCGCCATCTCGAATAAAATATCTATAAAATAGTGCCTTATCCGCCAGTTTGTAATTATACGAAAAGATACATTATTTTATTTTTTTTAGTTTCCACTTTCTAGGTTAGAAGGTCATGCGTTGTTTCAGACAAGGCGTATTCGTCTTGTAAAAACGTATGACTGGAAAGCGTCGTTCAGTATTTGGAACACACTAAGTAATGTTTTTACATATTTGATATATTCGATCGATGTTATAGAGTTTTAAATGTTAAAGGTTAATATCGTTAAAGTCTAGGGAATGTTTCAGCAATTGTAGTAAAACCAAAATAAGTTCTGATTCACAAAGAAAATCAAATCAATTTGTAGAAATTTGTAATATTGAAGTTTGCGCAAGACGTTTCATAGAGGAATTTCTGAAAGGTCAGAGTTTGTAACGTCTTCCAGGTACCCTATCTTGAAAAGTGCAATTTGAACTTCTTTGCAAGAATGCAGTTTCAAGAACAAAACAATCGCTAAGTAATTTACCTTGACTTTACTGACAATAATGTTACTATTACACAAATTAATTGCTTGCCTTATTTTGACTTTCTTGGCAATAATTAAAACATTAGAATATATTTACAAGTCTGATATTTAATTACTCACAAATCTCAAATCTGATTAAACGAATGGGCCGTCTAGTGGTAGGTACATTGTGCTATTTGACTGAGATAGGCTGAACAAGGTTAAGTGTTGCATCATGTGGGGGAGGTAAACTATGAAACTACTCAAATTAAAATTAACAAGCTTTGCGCAATGATGGTTTAACCCGTTAGTATACTATTGTGAGAAAGAAACACCAATAAAACTCACTTTATTCATAAATAAGTAATTGCACAAGTACATTAATAAATTAAATAACACAAAAAAACCAATGAAAGGGTTAAATATATAACAAAACACTATAAAATCAGGTTCAAGTACGTACAAAATTATAACGTTAAGGGAAAAATAAATAAAAAGCAGTTTAGTTACACATAAACACAAAAAAACCCATGAAGCCTCACCCACAATTGTGTCATAAATAATCAGAATAAAAATCGTAATACCAAACATGTAGCCCTTTAAAACTAATCACCAACCGGTGTTTAAGTAAATAAGCAAATAAAACAATCAGGCAAATTACGGTACATATAAAATACAACAACAGTAAAATTGCACAGGTGATAATAAGGCAAAGGCAAGGACAAAATATAATAGACAAGGAATTTACACGTACACAATTATTTATTGACTACTAAAGCACAAAATGCATACGTAAAATTACCATGAATTACATATAAAGAGAAATTAGTTCGCAGGCAAACAATTTTACTTAAACAGACTGATATAAAAAAACTCATTAAAACAAAGCCTTACAAGGGCAAGTTGTCAATTGATCATAACATCGTGACCGCTATGTAAGTTTGAGTGCGTTAGAACAATAGAGCGCCCCTTTCTCAGGTTACACATTCACCTATACAACAATAAAAAAACAATAAAAATAAAATTCGAGGTGCTTAATGGTCATCTGGACCCGGGAGTATATACACACTCGGCAATTGACCATTACAATTAATAACCAAGCGGTATCCTGTACCCATTCGCCAGGGCCACCTCTACACAAATAATACTAATTCATCTAAATACAAGAGTGAGGGTGCCATGTACTGTCTTTTACTTTAGCAGGTTTCCGCTTAATGAGCACGCGTGCGAATGAGATACCTTTGCAAGGCAATGTTTGATTTTTAACACGATACATAGGCTTGTAAAATTAATTGCTGCGAGATTTCATTTACATAAAAATACCTACTTATACTTGAATATTTTAATTTTAATTTATTTTATATTATTTATATTTTTTTAATTGATCACAGACACAAATCGTTAACATACTACTTTATATTAGTGATTGGGGAAAACTGTTAAGTACGTTATCTTGAATTTACTTCTATATTACTTTGCGACTTGAAAATTGGACTGTAATTGAAAATATGTTTATCTATTTGATTGAGGTTGAATTGATTTAGATTGATTTGATTGATTGACTAATTGATTTGATTCGCGACGTTTAATTATGACTCATAGTTAAAAACGAAAAAAATATTGCCGCCGCCGATTTGACTAAACGGAATCGGGCCCCCATTATTAGAGTACTATTTCAAATTTCCCGCTAAGACAAAAATCGACAAAACAAAAATGGCTGACAAGATGGCCACAAAACCAAAATATAAGTGGTTAGCAAATTGAAGTTGCTTCAAAATATTTTGATTTTGCGAGTGATTCAAAGGGACTAATTAAATTGAATTAACGGATTAAATCCACTTCTGCAAACGAAGTTTAAATATTACTGGTACATATTTAATAATTGTATCACCCAGTTGTGTTTAATGATACAGACATTGAGTAACGTCAATATTTATTTTGATGAACTCTTACGTTCTTCCAAATTTAAAGAACGATTATTTATTATTTTAAAGGTAGATTCAAGTCTACTGACAGTTAAGCCAATACTAGTTTTGATAACATTGAGCACATATAACAAATACACGAGGGAGTTTGGGGAAATTCTGCATTTCATTAGTTTGTTTCATGACAGAAATGTACATGGTGGGATCAACATTTTTGTCATTAAGCATTTACTTTTCTCCAATTCATTGGAACATTGGATATTAATTATTTTGATATTAATTAGGCTCATTGGGTTTAGTGAATTATGGTTTAACATAATTAATAAATGGAAAGTGAATTTTCTGAATCTTATGTTCAAAGTTAGGTTATTTATTTACCGAATAGGCAGTTATGTTGTTTTTTGTGATCATCCAATAATTGATCTTAGGGATTGTGAGTTTTATTATACGGTGAGTGTAAGATTTTAGAAGCATTCTTTTTATTTTACGTCCTACTACCGCCAAGTCTTGATACATATACTCACGTTTATATACGACTAAGGGTGTTTACCGCCGGTGAACACAGACGATACTTGTTAAAAATATGTCTTGACCTGAGCGTCCTCACTGAAGTAAGTACGTCAAACATGAGTTACGCATCACCCACATATAGACATGCACGTTTATTATTATACGCGCGGACATGATTTATTAAAAAACATGTACGACAGGTTTTTCTACCCACACGTTCCGTACGAACATAAACCCGCGTACAAACTTATTCGCGCGTGTGTGAGTTTCTATACAGGGTCTCCCAACGATTTGGGGGTGAAAGATTCCGCCTATACTGTTGATTTAATAAAAAAATCTTATAACAGATTATTACAGTCAACAACGAGGAGCATCTTGTAAAAATATTTTTGTATATACAGAGTGTCCCATTCTCAAGCACAAAAATAAAAAATGTTTACAATTTTCAATTTTATCACTAAATAATTCAAAAACACTTATGAATAGGTAGTAAAAAGTGAGTATCTATTGAAATCTCGTAAAAAATGCTATTCAAATCTGTAATAAAATGCAGGGTGTGCTATTTAAAAAAATGAGAAAAATAACATTGAGCAAAATGGACCACCCTGTATATGCAAAGAAAAGAGTCTCCAATCTAAATGTAGAAGTTAAAACTAGACAGATTGGAAAAACAAATCCCAAAATTTCACTCCGATATCTTTCAAGATGGCGGAACAATAGCCTACTTAATTGACTAATTTTTTTAAATAGAAATGTCAATAACTTAGCAACCGTTAGTCGTAGACCCATAGTACCTGATATCATTTTGCTCAGCATTTAACAGAGAATTCAAATATATAAAGATATATAGGGTGTTTCATTAAAAAACACAATTTTTGTGTAGTATTCGAAAATGGGACACCCTGTGTGTACACAAATATTTTTACAAGATGCTCCTCGTTGTTGACTACAATCATCTGTTATAAGATTTTTTATTAAATCAACAGTATAGACGTAATCTTCCACCCTCAAATCGTTGGGACACCGTGTACATATCTTTTAAAGACGGTAGCAAATAAGTTTTATCAACTGGGAGCGTTTTAGGTACATTTCATGCACTTTTTAATTAATTATTTGGCCAATTAAGATACGTCTTAAATTGTATACGTAGGGAACGAAATTTAATTACTATTGGTTCATGTTTTGTTGAGTACAGTTAGGCGAACTTTTCAAATTATTAAGTTGTTTAATTATACGATCACAGTAGATAAGAATATTGAGCAGTAAATACAAATAAAGCTAATGATCTGAAGAAATGATAATCAAAATCTATTTCTAGATTTACGTATAATTTACTTTACTCCGACAATTAGGATATATGAGATATACCTATTTCAAATTATAAGATACCTTTTTAAAAAATCTTATAATACCAAGACAGTCCAAAACAATCTTAACCACAACACCAATACCGTTAATCTTAGTTTGTATGTGTCAGTAAAGGAAACTAATTTAAATTAGTCTTTTATAACAGTTCAAATGCAATGAATTTCCCTGAGGTACATTTAACTACAAGTTATGTAGGATTACGGCGTCGAGCTTGAGTAATTTACAATATTTAACGGTGTGAAAGCTCAAAGGTAGGTAATTCCTAATGTAATAAATTGGAGATAATATTTTTTTGTGTTAGGTTTTTTTTTTAATGAACACAGATTTCATTTTAAATATTATTTACAATACATTCTGAAAAAAAGCAAAAGAAGAAAATAATGTATGTTCGGAATAAAATATCCTGCTAAAATAATGTGCATTGTGAAATAATACGAAAGAAGAGTTATTGTATTACAAATATCCAATAGTTGAAAAGGTGGCGTGTCATACAATTTTTATGTTTCCCACCTAAAACGAAGGTTATTATAATCGGTCCAAAAATTTGAAATTAAACTGAGACCGGAAATATCCGTTTCAGCCTGTTTAAGCTCAAAAAGATTGGTTTTTGAAAAATGTGCGCGTCTATCCGTGCGTTCGCAGGTGTGTGCGTGCGTGTGTGTGGAGAGGCGCAGGATTGTTTGTATTGATTGCGGGGTCGGATGGGCATATCGAAAAGCAGATTTCCCGCCGGTACGTCTATGGTTCCAAATCGCATATCAAAACTCGACGGGGATGGATGCTGCCGATTGAGTGAGATTATTTTTGTCTGAAAAGGATTGTGATTTAGCCATTTTATGAACATAGATATACTAGGAGTAATATCAAGTAAGTATGAAAGCGCTGGTGGTCTGCTGAGTGAGTAAGAGGCGGAAATGTGATTTTCGTTCGGCCACGTGGTTATCAATTGAATATCAAGAATCCGATGATTTTTGGTAGTGACAGTGTTGCATGGTTAGGAGTAGGAGGAATTTATATTCATAAACTACAAATACAAAATTTATTATAATTTTTTTTTTATGTAAAAACGAGTAATAATGAAGCAATTTCGGTAAGTAACATTATTGTAAACTTTAATAAAATTTATTCATTACAAAATTTAAATTACAGACCATGGAGGATTTCAACATGTCCTACGAGAAGTATATTGGGGAAGGCTGAATGATGTCCATACCTAATACTGATGAAATTCTCATAAGCACAGGGAACATGTCATCAGAACATGTTCCCTCATTTCATAATAAAGAAGTTTATGTTAAGTATTAAAATATTTCATTAGTTACATATGTACAGTTATAGACAATGAAATTTGAACGATTTTTCTAAATATTGTGAATAAAATTTTTTGGTTGAAATAAAAATCGTTATCAATTATCGAGTGACATTTACGTTTAAAACATTTTCAATAACTGAAATCGACGTTTTAAATATCACAATCACATACGGTAAATTTATAAAAGTCATTCTCATTTCGAAAAACCAAACTATACGCACAAAGAAAATTTTTTTTGTTATGTAATGATTTAGTATGTTTTAAATAATTGCCTGGATTATTGCTTATTTTAGAGAAGGGCACACCAATTTCCTTATATATATATATATATATATATATATATATATATATATATACATCACTCACGAATCAAAATAAAACTAATTTATATATCAAAGGAATTCAGCTACCTTCTCGAACACAGAAAAAAACACCTGGTGTGGAACATCACACGACCTTCCAACCTACAAAATGGAAATTAAACGAAATGTAATAATTTTAACATTTTTTTAGGATAATTATACAATCTTTTGCGTGTGCGAGTGCGTGTGCGTGTGCGTGTGCGTATGCGTGTACGTGTGCGTGTGCGTGTGCATGTGCGCGTGCGTGTGCCTGTGCGCGCGTGTGTGTGCGTGTGGATGTATGATACTATCCACGATAACTCCACAACTCCAGAACCTTAGAGATGATTAGATTTTGGGTAAAATACAGCTGCAGAGAGGGGGGTTATTAGAGGTAGTTTTTGGTTTTTATCAAATATTTCTAAAACAGCTGCATATTCCAATGATATAAAAATACCTATACACAGACCTTAAACATATCAATTGTTCTATGCAATTTTTTGATATGACGCGTAATTTACCGGCAAAAAAAAATCCTAAGGTAGGTTAGTTCTTAGTTCTAATTTTTTCTTTATCTGAATAACGATTAATTGTACAAGAAAAGTGTAAACGTATTTTTTAAAGAAAATTTAATTTTACATAAATTTTCTTCAGAAAATTTTTTAATGTGAAGCGATAAATTCAATAAATGTGATTGAAAATGCTGAAGCTGTATTATTGATAGGTACTTTTATAGAAGTGGGCGACTTTGGAGTTTTTGTTTACGTTAACTTATGATTTATGTTCAGGAATCTGTATCTGATATGAAGTTTTAAAGGTCATTGTGGCATAAATGATTGTTTTTCTTTTTACAATGTTGCCTGTTTTCCTTATGAACGTATGAAAAGTGGTTGCACAGTTATCCTAAAAAAATTGAAATGAAAATTATTTCATTTCCTTTAATTTAAGTTAGCATCTAGGTGTTTATTAACATCTGTCTGTCATAAAGTTTTAACGTCTGTTTGATTTTGATTATTGTTTTTCCGTTTACAATGTTGCCTATTTTCGCAATGACATTCTTATAAAAGAGGCTGTACTTACGAAAAATGTTATTAAAATAATTTCATCTCTTTTAATTTCCATTTCGTAGGTTGGATGGTCGTCTGGTGTTCCACGCCAGATATTTTTTATTATATAGCCCTTTCTTTATAGTATTTTATAACGTCAAATTTAATATCCTAGATTTACTTCATAATTATTATAATTAAGAAATAATGACTTTTAATTCATTTTAATACATTTATACTCTAATATAATAAAAAAGAGTGTGTATTAAAACATTAAAAAGAAAAGGTTATGAACAAATAATTGAGCATAATTTTTTTCTTAATAATCAATTACCCTATGTCATAATGTAATAATTAAAACAAAAAAATTAATACTCACCATGTGCTTAAATTCCAACTACGAAGAAAATAATATAATAAAGCTGGAATTAAGTAACGTGTAATTCTACAGGGACAGGAAGGGTGATTGAATAATGAATCTCTCTGAATGTGTGTGCTAAGGGATTTGGTATTTATAGGTAAATCGGATGGAGCGGGAAAGGAGTGAACAACTGATAACATGTGTTAATAATGATAGAGCAGTTGTGGAAGAAAGTTGGAAATAAGTTTTGATAGGAAAATTGATTTACAAGGATAGAAAAATTTATAGCAAGGATTTTCAGGATCATTACAAGTTAGATAATTAATATTGAAATTTTTATATCACGTGAAGTGATTTATTTTTTAACATATTGTTTTGAACTTGATATTTTTGAAATTATCAACTTTTTTACACGTGAAATTATTAACTTTAATGTTTGATTTTAACATTAATTGACAAAGATTTTTTTCTAAAGTATTTTTAAATATTTATAAATAATTTATTTTTACTTATTTATGATTACATATTTTCGTATAACTTACCTTTAATTATACAGGGTGATTCCAAATTAGATGCGATGCGATGAGATTTTGTGGTAATTCCCTATTTTCGTTCAGTTTCAGCCGATTCTGTAGGAATTGGTCCCTTTAAATAGTAATTTTAGTCCAGTTTTGAATAGTAGAATATGTACTTCACTTATAAAATGTAAAAGTATGAGGAATATGCTTATAGCAAGAAAATTGTAGAAATTTAAAATCAGAATGTGGAAGAAACCAGAATCGATTTGAAATTTTCCATTGCTTATAACTTTTAAACTATTCTCTACATGTAGCGTTAAAATAGTCTAAAAAACTAGGTCAGTATTTTAATTTTACGATATAACCATTTTTGCCAAAATTCGTTGCATAGTTCCACTAGAAAAAGTTTTTCAACCTCGCTACCTCTCGAACATTCTAAATTGAGGATAATAAATTAATGAACCTTGATTCAATAGAATTGAAAATTTTATACAATAATTTTACATTTTGTGTTCAAAATTCTCGCCCCTTCTTGTATCTTTTCTATTAATTGCTCATGAGTATGAATTTCTGTCGCATAAACCAATTCCTTCAGTCGTCCCCATATGTGAAGATCTAAAGGCGTTAAATCCGGGCTTCTAGCATCTCAAATACAAAACAAATGATAAGTAATAAATAAGTAGATAATAGGAAACGAACAATAATAACAGGAACTATAACAACGGGAACGATAATAACAATAAGAAGAACAATAATGGAAGGGAACGAGCAATAACGGAGAAAAATTAACTATTCAAATTCAAAAATTATAAAAGTAAAAAAAAAGTTAATTAATTTATGAAGTTTCAAAACAAATCAGTTTCGTTTCTTTGTCTAGAGATTGCCAAACCAGAGTTCGCGATTACAATACTGATTTTTTTCATAGCTACTCAATTTGAAAATCTTCGTCACCTTGGAAAATTCAAATGAAAATTAGCTGTCTTTTTCTAGAGTAACTATGGAACGAATTTTGAGAAAAATGATTTTATCGGAAAATTAAAACATTCAGCTAATTTTTTAGACTATTTTAACACTACATCTAGAGCATAGTTTAAAAGTCATAAGCAATAGAAAATTTGAAATCGATTTTGGTTTCTTTTACATTCTGATTTTAAATCTCTTACATCTTTCTTATAAGCATATTCCTCATACTTTTGAATTTTTACGTGAAATGCATATTCTACTATTGAAAACTGTACAAAAATTACTGATTGAAAGAATCATTTCCTACAGAATCGGCTGAAACTGAACGAATATAGGGAATTACCACAAAATCTCAAATATCTCGACAAGCGTTGATTTTTGGATGTAAGTAAATATGGCTCAATCGATCAGAAATGAGCCATACTAACACCTCCTTAAAGGTTGGCATCTAATTTGGAATCACCCTGTATAATTAAAGGTAAGTTATACGAAAATATGTAAGCATAAATAAGTAAAAATAAATTATTTATAAATATTTAAAAATACTTTGACAATTTTTTTGTCAATTAATGTTAAAAGTAAACATTAAAGTTAATAATTTCACGTGTAAAAAAATTGGTAATTTCAAAAATTTCAAGTTTCAAACAATATGTTATATAATAAAATACTTATCTTTTTGGGATTTTTTAATGGTGTACTTTAAATTATACAATCTAAACGTTTCGATAACACTTACAGTTATCTTCGTCAGTAGCAATGTATGTTAAAAATTGTTAAAGATGTAGTAAACAATTTTGTCAAATTTGAAAAATTCAAACATAAACATAAGCCTGCTATTAATATAACAGTTTGAGAAACGTATAAGCCAACTATAAAATTGTAGTAAAGAATAACTAGGTCATTAAAATTAAATATTGTTAAACTGTCTCAAAGATGACAAACCAGAACACTCTCTACGACGAAAGCTAACAATGAAATTTGCCAGCCAAAAAACAAATTTAAAAAAATTTAATTGAGTTATGATGTAAGTGTAAAGTTGTGAAAAACTTCAATTTTAAAATGATAGAAGCATTCACAAATCCAAACATTACATCAAAAATAACCCAGTTAAATCTAACAAAGAGATATCTTTATCAATAATTGGAAGTGTTATTAACAATGAAAAGCACAATGCAGAACGTTCTTTGTAATTTTTAATTTCAATTTAATTTCAACTACTTATGTTAAATTATAGTGCTGTGGAAATTTAACATATAATTGATAAAGCATTTGCTTCAAGGTCTAGGAAAAACACAGCAAAAACCTAGACATACCAAAAGCTGAAAACAAATTAAAATCAAGGCGTATCATTATGCTCTTTTTAATTATAAGATGCCAAAACCTATTTAAACGGAGATTTTCTTCTTGTCTATTAAAATTATTCGGGTGTTTATATATTTCAATAGCTTCACGTTGCAAACGAACATAATAATGGTTTGTCTTGACAATATTTTCATATTGTCAAATTGAATGTCATGATTTAGATTATTCAGGGCATGGTCAGCCACAGCAGACCTCTCTGGTTGACCCAATCTACAAAATCTCATATGTTCTTTGCGTCTTGTATCAAAGCTACGTTTTGTGGTCCCGATGTATACTTTTCCACATGAACAAGATAACTTATACACTCCGGAAGATGATAAAGGGTTTGATACATCTTTAGGTGATCTTAAATGTTCTTTAATTTTTCTTGTAGGTTTAAAAATAGTCCTAATGCCATATTTGATTAGGATTTTTCAATTCTATTTGTAACATTAGCTATAAAAGGAAGAAAAGCAGTACCAACATTAAGAACTGGTTTTTCTTTAAGGTTACGCCTAGAAGGTGTAATAACATTATTAATATCTGTAAGTGAATATCCATTATCTTGTAAGGATTTTCTTAAATATTTATATTCATCATTCAAAAATTCAGGGTCACAAATTCGTTTTGCTCGATCTACTAAAGATTTAATTACACTAATTTTTGACGTGGATGGTGGTTGGATAATTTATGAAGGTATCTATCAGTGTGTGTCGGCTTTCTGTAAACCTTAAAAGATAGTGAATTATTATTTTAGATAATAATATGTCAAGAAATGGTAAACTTCCATTAGTTTCTTTTTCCATGGTAAACTGAATACTAGGATGTATACCATTTATAAAAACCAAAAACTCATGCAGTGCTTCTTCTCCATGTCTCCAAATAACAAATGTGTCATCTACATATCTATACCAAACTGAAGGTTTTTTAGGTGTATTTTGTAACGTTAATGTTTCAAATTTTTCCATATAAAAATTAGCTATAACAGGACTAAGGGGACTACCCATTGCTACACCTTCAATCTGTTCATAAAATTTACTATTCCACTGAAAATAAGTTGTAGTAAGACAGTGCTGAAAAAGAATGGTTATGTCCTTTGGAAAAGATGATCTATGTATTCAATAGTTTCTTTTAGAGGTACTTTTGTAAAAGTGAAATAACATCAAAACTAACCATTATGTCACCCTCTTCAATTTTGAAACTATGCATTTTTTCAACAAAGTCGGCAGAATTTTTAATGTAATGGGGTGTTTTTCCTATATGAGGTTGTAATAACAGTGTAAGATGTTTTGCAAGGTGATATGTAGGAGAACCAATTGCACTAACAATAGGCCTTAAAGGAATATTAGGTTTATGAATTTTTGGTAAACCATATAGTTTTGGTGAAATAGCTTCAGAGTTAGATAGTTTCTTCTTTATTTCTTCAGGAATAGATGATAATTTAATCAGCTCTTTAGTTTTTAAAAGAAACTTTGTTGTTGGATCTTTTGGTATTTCACGATAAGTTTCTGGTCCCAACAATTGTTCTATCTTAGTGTTATAATCGTTCATATTTAATATAACAGTTGCATTACCTTTATCTGATTTTAATATTATAATACTTTCATTGCGTTTAAGATCAAGTAAAGCATGTCGTTGACGAAAGGATAAGTTGCTCTTTGGAGGTTTTGTTTTACGTAATATGTTAACGGTGTTATATCTAACTTCATTAGCTGCATCAAAAGGTAATAATCTAATGGAGTTTTCGATGTTGGAAATTATATCTTCAAAAGGTATTACTCTTGGTGTTATCGCAAAATTTCCTCCTTTAGAAAGCGCTTGAATAGCATAATCTGAAACAACATTATCAGAAAGGTTTATAACTGTTTTTCTACAATCAATAGATGGTCTATTATTTTGTTGTTTGTATAATTTATTAAATTTTTCTTTTTGACGTTGACATGAGATGTCAAAATTTATTTCCATAGATTTAAACGTTATAGAATCAATTTTATCCCAATCTTCTTTATTCAAAATAGATGAAATTTCTAAATGTGAATATAAAAGATTTTTATCGGTGTTATCCAGTAACTTCCTAGTAATATGTATTTGATTACGTAGAAGAGCATTTTCAGTTCTTCTGTAAATATTATTCGCTTGCTTGTTATTAAAATTTCTTTTAATATAGATAAACTTTGGGATAATCTTTTGGTCTCGGCATCGTAATAAAAAGTGAGTGACGATAATAATTGTGCTTTACGTTTCCTTAATTTTTCAAATTGTCTGATAAAACGATAAGTTTCCTCCCATAAAGGACTGAAATATGAAAATGTAAACTTTCACCATTAACACTCATAATAAAATACTTATCTTTTGGGATTTTTAATGGTGTACTTTAAATTATACAATCTAAACGTTTCGATAACACTTACAGTTATCTTCGTCAGTAGCAATGTATGTTAAAAATTGTTAAAGATGTAGTAAACAATTTTGTCAAATTTGAAAAATTCAAACATAAACATAAATATGTTTATGTTTGAATAGATAAGTATTTTATTATGAGTGTTAATGGTGAAAGTTTACATTTTCATAATATGTTATATGTTTACGTGACATTTCAATATTAATTGTCTAATATAGAACACACGGCCTTCTAACTTGTAATGATCCCGAAAATCCTTATTATACATTTTTCTATCCTTGTAAATAAATTTTCCAATCGAAACTTATTTCCAACTTTCTTCCACAACTGCTCTATTATTATTAATAAATGTTATCAGTTGTTCACCCCTTTCCCACTCTACACCATTTACCTATAAATACATAATCCCTTAACACATACATTCAGAGAGATTAATTATTCAGTCACCCTTCCTGTGCCTGTAATGTCATTCTGTCTCGTAGCCTGGCGATCCTGACCAGCCACTAGTATCTTGACCTGTATCCGATAATACTAGCCTGATCAGAGTCATGCCTAGCATCCTGGATCACTTTATCGCACACTTATATTATTATCCTGACACGCATTTACCCATCTATGCACACGTTTAGGCAAAACATTCTTGGCCCCAAGCAAGGTGACAAAGGTACGAGGTACTAAGTTTGCCGGAGGTGCTGCCCCGTAAAGGTAACTATTTCAACGCCAATAACCATCCCTTTCCATATAACACCCTTTCACAAAATAGAAAATCCACGTCACTTATGCTATCGTCATGGCGGTAACCCCTACTTCCAGTTATGATGTTATTCATAAGCCATATAATAATAATTGTTACCTGTTAGTAATTCCAGTATATAATTCATTATCCTTGGATTCAATTCATTGAATCCAAATAAACAATTAATACCGACAACCGATTATGACACACTAACATTCACACATAATCAGAAATGTAAATACCCCACTCACCTGTAAATAATCCCTTTGTAAGCCAGACTCCAGATAACCCACATAGAGCAATTTCACACATTACTAAGCAGCTCTTTAATTGCCTTTTTTTACAAAGTTATCGATATAGGGCAATCCGAATGCATTAATTCATATAGTTTACCAGCCAGCGGCGTCCTCTAGTATTCCAATGCAGGGATCACCAGAATCGAATTATTAATTTTCAATTTATTTATTTCAATATTTACTTTAGTTTGTTTATTTTATTATTTCCTGTTTAGAGTTTGTTTTATTTTACAGTATTATAACCAAATAAATTTGTTATAACCGACTACGATTCATTCATCAGTTATTCAAAAAGTGGTGACACTCATTAACCGCGACCTGAGCAATAAACTGAAGGCAATATAAAAGTACAACAAAGGATGCATTACAAACTCACGCAGTGAAAATTAAAAGAGTGAAGTAATTTTAATAGTAATTATTATTTTACAATACGTTCATATCAAAACTAGCCAAAATTGTAGAAACAACAATAATCTGTCAGATAGACGTTTAAATCTTCATGTGAGGTAAAGGTTAATATACATACAGATAATAATTAAAAAAAATAATTCCAAAGCCTCCCGCTTTTATGAAAATATGAATAATAAATAAGTATGTTCTATCCTATTTATTTATTCTTTAAGGCTTGTTTGGATTCGTATAATGAAACTTTATAAAGTTAAATTTTCTTTAAAAAATGTGTTCATACATTTTCCAATAAACATGGTCGGTAATTAGATATCGAAAGAACAAAAACTTTAATTACAGCTCAGGATTCCTTTGCCGTAAAATTACACGTCGTATAAAAACGTTGCATAGAAAATAATGAAGCAATATATTTTAGGCCTATATGTCATTATTTTTTTTATATTTTTCAAACATACAGCTATTTCATAAAAAATGCACTTAATAAACTCCCATCTGCACTGCTGAATTTTTCTTAACATCTAATCAACTCCAAAAGAATTGAAAAGAAGCTTAAACATAAAATTTCAAACACTCATGTATTACAGTTCTAAGGTTATCGTATATACACATACACTGTCACGCACACGGCGCACGCGATCGTACAGACACACACATATGTAAAACGCATCACTACTACGCTGGTGATTATTATTTATAAAGAAAAAGCACTTTACAAAATTTTTGAAAGTCTCAAAATGCAATAAGTTGTTTGTAAGAAGTGTAAAGGTCAGGAATTTATAATAACTAGAATTATTGAATTTAAGTTACTTATAATTCGGTTTTTGTAACTGACTATGAAACGCGCAAAACTGAATTTTCAATACAACTATAAAAAATATTACAACGTTATTATAATTTAAAAACATAATTTAGTGTATCCCAAGAATTTTGGAGTTTTCCGGTGTCTGTCGTCTGAAATACCAAAAATTCTCTGCACTACTACGCTAGCACAGTAAATGCTCTTCGTAGTGCAGGCTACACTGTTACGGAATAAATGGTCACTAGGAGAAAAACTACTACGGAAAACTGTCCTAACTCGGCCCAACACGTTGCGGCGCCAACTTTATCTGTTACGGAATAAATGGTCACTAGGACAAGGTAAAAGATAAACCTGGTTTTTGCACGGCTAGCTCGGCGTGCGGGTGAGGGTCTACTGGGACAGAGCAGTCTCGTCTCCGTAGTTTACGTTTCTACCAAATTCGAAATCGGGAAAATGACACAATAGGTTCCGGTAGGCGCCAGGATATTCTAAAAGGACACACTAGGGTGTTTTAAAATGCGAGTTAAACGACGGTACGCAGTGGTTCGAATACCCAACTTACCACACTTACCAATCGTAACGCTCTTAACTACGGTTCCGCAATACTGCTTCACCTAAAAAAAGGCTTCAAAAACTGCACCTTATCTTTTCAACTTATCACCGTGCAGCAATATTCAAATTTAATACAAATCTCTAATGTTCCCCTTACGTTAAATTACTAATCTCCCTTAAATTAATCCAAATAACACATACTAAACTGACTTCAATTCAGTTACAACTCTTGTCCAAACTTGAAAATTATGTTATGTTAATTTAATTTGCCCATCAAACAAAACAAAACAAAAACCAAGACTCCAACTTCTCTCAAATAACACGCGACGACGCTTTACTATTCGAGCAATAAATTATCACCCTATGTCCAGGCTTAATATCAAAATAAATACCAAAATAGTAACTAAGTTAAACATCTATTAAATCAAAATAAAACAATTAAAATTTAAACTGGTCAATTTGAATATAACGGTAATCGTATCTTCTTAACTTTTACCTCATTGAATTCTGGCCAGTAGCAAAACTATCTTAAACTAAATTGCATTCAAAGAAATTCAATAAATTTGGATTACTCCACCACGTAAATATTATATAAACTGAATAATGAAGGTAAGATTTTATTTACCTCCTTGCATAAAATATTAATGGTATCAAAAAAAAAAACAAAAACACCTTAAATAGTTTCTAAATAGGCAAAGGAAACTGTCCGAGAACGTTAACAAAATGACACAATAAATTAAAAAAAAAATACAAATAAATTACTTCCAACAGGTTCCTTCGTTAACACACATTACATAAAAACACAATCAAATTTTATTCTTTCAAGTCGCAAGATCACCAACAGAATGTAAATTATATTACCTAAGTCACGCAGGAGAATAGGGGATGATTTCTGCTCTAGGACAGCGTCGGATACGGATTGTACAGTCCACCGTATTGCTTCTGGTCGACGATACGAAGCTGCCTTCCCCCCAGGTCTCTACCATGAATTCAACTTGCTTTTCAATATAATGTCTCGTAACTTATTGAAGCATCATTAACTAACTTAAATCACTTTAATAATTTCTTTTAATTCAATGTTATGAAAGCTCGACAAACAAAATAAAACACTCAACAAATCGTTTTGCATAATCTTAAACAGTACGTGTGGGTGGGTGATCGTTCACTGCGTACACTTAAATTTTAGGAAAGGGGTTTTTTAATTATATCTCGTTACTAACTAAAATTCAATAATCCTCAGGTTCGCACTACAATAAACACGAACCAAGTTTCTATCATAAACGCACTCGAAGATGCCGTTCTTCTCCACTAAACTAACTTTATGAGCGAGCCCGGTTGAAATGTTACTTCACAAAAAAAATCCCAAACTTGGTTATAATCGACTATTCTTTCAAGTCCTCAACACTACTCCCTTAACTTTCACTAGGAGCTCGCACAATGATGAAACCCCAATAATACGACGACTTCCCCAACACGCACAACTTTACGCTTCAAAAGCTTAAAACAGAGTCCCTTTCATTCAAAATTATTTTCTCGCCATCTTAAAAAAACGTTCCCCTCCATACAAATTCATTCAAACAAACCAATCAACCATTTTAATGTTAAAATTTCTACCCCCTTAAATTTACGATGCTATCTCGACTTCAGGCGAAGAAACTGCAATATTTGCACTTTCCTTCGACACGATATAAAAATGTAATTGCAAAGGTACAACCAATCGCCCATCCATATTACTTACACGGGTGAAAACCAACATTCCGACTCTACAACTGCTCCTCTACACGAAGGCGACAGTACGGCACCAATGTGATAACAACGCTTCTTTATACTGAAACTAGGTAACAAAACTAAACGAATTTATCTCAATAAAACTTTACATGTGATTCGGGCAATAAACTGAAGATTGTACTTAAAATTAAAAAAAAAACTACACTGACTTTCTTAATGAAAATTACGTAACTAAACCAAAAAAAAATACGAAACTCCTTAATACACTTTGCACATTCCTAAAATTCCTTTACATACAGCGTGGTCCATTCCAGCGAAACATTCATTATCTACAGTAAGCTCTCAAACAAACAAAAAAAATATACGTACGGAATCTAACCAAGTGAATAAAATTACACACAAAATTACCCAATTCGTATACAGGGTGTTCAAAATACCCTGACACTCTCCTCACAAAAATATTTTCCTTCGGAAAATATATCCGAAGGACAACTTAACTCTACAGGCAACAAAAACAATTCTAACACTAAGTACAAACATTACTCACACAAACTAAATGTTCGAAGAAGTACGGAAAATGCGGTGGTGCTGGTCAGGAAAGACCCTCGCAACACCCTCAAAAGCTAGTGGCGTGCTACCGCCCGCACACACCACTAGTTGGGACTATAGGGCCCAAAACCTAAAATAAAGTCATACAAAACTTTAAATTGTTGGGGTCCGTGAAGCGAACCACCAACAGAGGCACAAATGAAAATCCGGTAAAAAAAATAAAACTACGAAACACAAAACGGACGACGAAACCAACCATGACCTTTGACATGCAGAGGGTGGGGAACCGGTACTTGACATAACTGTATATATAAACATCATCGAAACTAAACTGGACAACTCCACAAACTTCACAAACTTCACAAACTCCACAAACTTCATAAACTCGATAAAACTCCATAAACGCCACCAACTCCACAAACGCGTCACTCGAGGCGGCGAGAGGGTGGTTCCAACTCCCTCCTCCGAACTCGAGTTTAGCCTCCTTGGAACTTCAAAACAAAACTTCCACAGTCACGTTCGGTAAAAACACAATCAAGATCGGTAATGACATATCTCCCAACAAAACCTTCACGATCCCCCACGATGTTTTGTACGCGCGTTTGGCTGGTGCACTGAAACTCCGCGTCGAGAGCATACGGAAGAGGCCGGGCCACGGTTCACGAGATCCCCGCTTTCCGTTATTCCACAACCGCATACGCAAGACCCAAAATCGCAACACCTCCAACCAAACTCGCTACGCCTACTTGATTAGTCGCCTCTTACGACAAGCAGTGGCATCTGCTGTAGGAAAATTCTTACTCCGTCCCTACACAGAGAAAACCGTCCAAGAGGACTTTAATCGACATTCGGATTTGGCTTAAGATCTTTCGCATTCCACACTCCCTTTGACATACCTGAAGCGTCTGACAGTTCGTAAATCTGATATGAAACCTTTTTCTTAATATAAAACGGACCGATAAATTTTGGCGCTAACTTCGCGGCGAAATAACGAGACACGTCTGATAAAACATAATTCCTTCTCCACACGGTACCCCTACTTCAAATTTAGCTAAACGTCTACGCAAATCATACTTTTGCTTACTTTTAATATACGCTGCGTTAAGTCGTTTCTTAATGTCGCTATAAACTTCACGAAAAACTTCACTTGTCTCTAATAATGGCGTTCGATCGGCAAAATTTACATCATTCACTTCGTTATCGTTTGTTGCTTCACCATGCCTCGTCCCTTCTAAAATCATTTTAATTTTAAAATTTCTACCCCCTTAAATTTACGATGCTATCTCGACTTCAGGCGAAGAAACTGCAATGTTTGCACTTTCCTTCGACACGATATAAAAATGTTATTGCAAAGGTACAACCAATCGCCCATCCATATTACTTACACGGGTGAAAACCAACATTCCGACTCTACAATTGGTCCTCTACACGAAGGCGACAGTACGGCACCAATGCGATAACAACGCTTCTTTATACTGAAACTAGGTAACAAAACTAAACGAATTTATCTCAATAAAACATTACATATGATTCGGGCAATAAACTGAAGATTGTACTTAAAATTAAAAAAAAACTACACTGACTTTCTTAATGAAAATTACGTAACTAAACCAAAAAAAAATACGAAACTCCTTAATACACTTTGCACATTCCTAAAATTCCTTTACATACAGCGTGTTCCATACCAACGAAACATTCATTATCTACAGTAAGCTCTCAAACAAACAAAAAAAAATGTACATACGGAATCTAACTAAGTGAATAAAATTACAGACAAAATTACCCAATGCGTATACAGGGTGTTCAAAATACCCTGACAACACATCTGAAAACAGCGCCACAACGATGTAAAGTACAACGTTGGTGACCTTATTTTTGAAGTATCTCGTATTTATCAACACATTTGACTATTTCAAACTACGTAGCTTGTAATAACTTTGAAATTAGAATTCCAAAGAAATGTAATAATTCCATTTATATTATTACTAATTGGGATTTTGGTTGAAGTTATGTTACCCGTGAAACTTAATTTACAGAGCAGTCATGAAAATTGTGTAATATAATTTAACAACTTAATTCAGTGTATCCTAATTTCGGAGGTCACCGGTGTCACAAACTCTGTAAAATCTAAAATTCGTAAAAGTGCACTACTACGCTAGCGCAGAAGATATATATATATATATATATATATATATATATATATATATATATATATATATATATATATATATTTGTATAATGTGCATTGTTACGCTAGAATTATGTGTAAACCCTACATTAAGAGGAGAATGGCGTCATTACTGCGCTGGCGTAGTAAAGCTAAAACAGAAATTTGGGTTTTTATCGTGTTCATGATACCGGAGACAATTGAAATTGTTATGATATACTGAGTTATGTTACTAGTTAATATTGCCGTTGTCATTTTTTTCATAACTTCCCTGAAAATTTATTTTTACGGAAATACTGGGTTCCCCATAATAGACTGCCCATTTTATTTTATTAATAAATTCCCTACGAGATAACTAAATAAGTTGTTCTCTGTAGGATTATCTTCTGTAGTCTTTGGGATTTAAGTTAATTATTAAACAGGTGGGCGCCTGTCACAAATAAGTTATAAATTAATAATTTCGTGTAACGTCATTTTACTACGAGAAGTTTGTTAGTTTTCATCAATAACTATTTAATTTTATTGCTTTGAGACATTATTTCAACATCCGTTTGAACTTTTTTGGATTACTCAGTCCAACAACGTGTGTTTTGTGTAGAAACTTACATAAGAAGCAATTCGATAGAAGAAGTTAGGCGTGCATTCCGGCGCCAGTTTAATAACAACAATAGGGGTCACGCGCGAAATCGTAAAACTGTTAAGTTATGGGTTCGTCATTGGCGTGAAAATGGTTCTGTACAAAATTTGAAGAAGCTTAGATCGAATTCTTCAAAGGGATTTAAAATTTCATCCCTATGAATACCAAATGGCACAGCACCTTAGCAATCAAGATAAAGAAACAAGGTTAGCATTTTGTCAAGAATTTTTGGATTTACATCAAGGAGAAATTCACAGTCACCTAATGAGCGACGAAGCAAATTTTTATTTGAACGCATGGTTAATAAACAGAATTTTAGATACTGGTCAAATGAAAATCCTCGTGAAATCTTTACACAGAACCTCCATAATCCAAAAGTTGTTGTGTGGTGTGGAGTAGGATCTTTTGGTATTATTGGTCCATATTTTTTTTAGGATGAAAATAACCGCGCTGTAACAGTAACATCCGAGCGCTACGTAAACATGCTAGAGACATTCCTCATTCCAGAATGAAATAGACGAGGATTACTAAACAATGCCTTACTATTCCAACAAGATGGGGCAACAGCTCATACCGCCAGAAACTCAATGAGTGTTCTGCGAGGAATGTTCAATGATCGACTCATTTCTCGATTCGGAGATTTGCCTTGGCCTTCGAGGTCCCCCGACTTAACGGCACCCGATTTTTTCCTGTGGGGATATTTAAAAGCCAAAGTGTTTGCGAGTCGTCCAGGTACAATCGAGGAACTCAAAGTCAAAATTCGTGAAGAAGTTGAAGGACTAGACGAAGGTTTGCTACACCGTATAATGAACCACTTTTTATCTAATATTGAAAAATGTGTTGAAGTTGGTGGAGGTCATTTAGAAGACGTGATTTTTAAAAGTTAGAATTAAATTAGCCAAATATTTACAAGTTATCATAAATCCCAAAGAGTTAGCTGTAATTTAGTATAATAAATAGTTTGTTTTGTTAATTAAAAAAATTTTAAGGCAACTATTCAAATGGATAGCTTATTATGGGAAACCCTGTATAACCTCAACCAAAATTCTAATTATTTCTAATACCAATGCAGTAATTACTGTTCTAGTAAATTATAACTAATGTAGAAGTTATTTCAAACAAAGTAGTTCCTTTTGAAATTCTAAAAAATGTTAATAAGTAAGTGAAAATTAAAATCACCAGCGTAGTAGTGCATTACATTATACATACATATATATATATATATATATATATATATATATATATATATATATATATATATATATATATATATATACATATGCGCAGGGTGTCGCATTCAAACAGTCATAAGTGAGGTTAATATTTAAAAATTTTCTAGGAAAAACTGCCTACTCCACTGAACGTAAAAAAATCTACCAAGATCAGTTTTTTCCTGTTTTATAAGTTAACGCATGACGTAATTAGAATATGTATCTGTCTAAAAAGTGAAGGTTTTCCAAATCACCCTATACATTAAAAGGTAAGGAAGTCATTGACAAAGAATTCTTTGGTATCGCAAAAAAGTGGCAGTAATGTGAAAACCGCAACCTCGAACTTTAAACTTTAAAAGAGTTTTTTTTCTTCATAAATTTTCTTAACAAAAAGTAAAATTGGTCTAAAAATTAATTAAATGGGATTGAAAATACTTTCTAGATTCTTAAGCAATTTATTATTATACAAATTATTTGATTTCCTGTAATTTCCACCTTGTAGGTTGGAAGGTGACGTGTTGTTCTACACCAGAAATTCTTTTGGTTATATAGATGTATTCCTTGGTTCATACCAAAGAGTATCTACAAATTTGTAGGTACTCTTTGGTTCATACAATCTGCTGAAAGTCTACATCTATATTTCATATAACGTATGATTAAGGTTGCTCATATACCTTTTTCTTATAATAGGTATATGAGGTTACTGGATGGTTATGCATGCGATACCACCGACTGCCTCGCTCTCTGTTGTTTTTATCACAAAATATTAACCATAAAAGTCTCCCAATATAATAGGGTGCAAAAATTCTTTAGATATTTCCGTTCATCGACTCCATGTCTTGAAAAAGTCTTACTCTTATTGTATTTCACATTACATAAATGTGTTATCGTTTAAACTTAAATCTGGATCAATTTCTTCACTTAAGAGGGAGGTTAGGTTTTGATACGTGTGAGTTTCTTGCTTTTTATCATTATGCAATACTCACATATGGAATTGATCCTTAAGCGATTGGTGTGTTTGTTATGATCGCTAGTGTTACCTAATAGGAATGAGTTAAGAATCACACAACCTTCAGTAAGGCTGCATTTCATTCCCGTTTACTTCTCAGAACAGCATCAAACTAACGGACAAATATTTTTGTAACAAGTACTTTCCTTGTGTTCTGCATAAAGTTGTTTTGATTTTGTGTTGACTGTGCCAAGCGTCCTAAAACGTTTATTTTGAAAATTGTTCAAGGTTATTTATTTATTTATCTAAAATCGGATCCCAGCTTATGTGCCCGAAGGTACTACATATTTGACCTTTTAATGTACATTGACCTCTGTTCTTAGATCGATCTACTTTCAAGCGTTTGCCCATTGATTCCTTTTTTGAGATAACCTTTATAACTTTCAACTCATAGTCTCGTGAGCAATTTAGTCTATTTTTAGGTAACTATGAATTTAGTCGTGTTACTAGCGAATGCTCATCTTCGAAGGTGGCTGTCATCTTTTTGGGTGGTTTTACCTTTAGAGATGGTTCCAGTGGGCGTCGAATTCAGAGCTGGATGATATTTTACTGGTATTCTTCATGGGCGACCAGAGAGTGTCTTGGACGTTTAAAGTGTTAGTGCCCTTGAAAAACGAAACACCCCTCCTGGAAACGTAATAACACTGTAAGGTGGATTAGAAGCCGAGTTGTTACACTACAGGTATAGCCGAGGAGTTAGAAAACAAAGGGCGCGATAAATGGCATCTAACTTGAATTTGCAATCCTTATTCAATATCTTGTAACGATTTAAAATAAATCCTTACTTTGTGACAAATTGTTATTTATTTGACCGCCTGGAATGTTTAATTTCAAAAATTAATTGAATTGAATAAGTTCTTACACAATAGATTAGATACCGTTTTATTAATATGTGAAAATATGTGAAATAGATGTAATAATTTTACTTTACATGGTTGTGATTATAATTATAATAATTTAGATTTTGAAACATTAATATAATAATTTTCCATTTAGTAACGAAACATTCCATGTTCAAAGACAAGGTTCTTTATCCAACACACCAAACGCGATATCTTTTGTTAGCACTATTGCCATTGAAAAATTAGGATTAACATTGTGAGTGCGTTTGAGTTAAGTGTGTTTTACCGGCCGGTTTGGGTAAGCTTAAATAATTTAATTAATTTGATTACATTTACACCGTAATTTTGAGTGTGAATGTTTGTGTACGAATGCACAATTTATAGATTGTTGACTTATTGATTTGATTTTCTTAATGCGTTGGCGATAAATAATCCGGATTGAATTAAAATTTTTAGTAATTGGCCGAAAAACGAAAGAAAAAAAAAGGATAGTGGTACATCCTAATCAGCTGATACCACGACTGACATAATTGTGTGCGTTTTCTGATATTAAGGAATTGTACAAATAGCGTTATTTTTTTATTACAATTTTCAGTACCTAGTATTACAACCGATATTCAGACTAAATCTAAAATTTAATCTACCAATCTTCTAACTTGTAGTATAGTCTTAGGATACAAGTTTGGGGCATTATTTTAATTAATTTGAATACTTTAGTGAAAGCAAATTGAATAAAAAGATATTCCTGCCTAAACTAAAGCGATCAAATAAGACCTTATCGTCACGCAATTATATTGTTTTATGTGCTATTAGTGTTCTTTTATGAGTACATTAATTTAGATCAAGTGACAACTACTGAACACAATTTAGTTCAAATTGTTTTTATTTCTTCCCTGTACGTCCGTATAAACGGCCCATGTGTAACTGGCACTAGCTTGTTTGTTACAACGCTACCGTTGACATTTTTTTCTTACCGAAGGCCACAATCTTCGTTGATTGATTTGTTTGGTTAACTATTTTGTGGTCATACTTACAAGGTAAGCAACCCGCATCTATCTGATTATGAGCGTTTGCATAAATACAGTTTATTTAATTGCGGTTTTTAATTAGGATTTTTTTTCTTTTGTGTGGTTTAAAAATATTTGCCCATATTGTCCACCAATTTAGACACATACGATTTCTTTTAATAGTTTTACTTTTTTATTTTATAATGAATTTAATTTAAGGTTTCTACCACCGTTGGCTAAACATAAGTATAATCCAAGAGTTTAATTTTGGATTATTATTCTGATCATTGGAATTGTTCATTTTGTTTTTAACCGTGGTTAGCTGACCGTGGTTCGCGATCGTTACTTGCCACGTACTGTATATTTATATTTTTTTTCTGCTTTAGTAATCTGTAGCCTGTTTAGGCAAACACGATTTGTTTGGTATTTTTTTTACAGGAATTTTAGGTTTTTCGCACCGTAAGTACCCATTTTTATCGAGGGTCTTTTACGAGTGTTATTTTTTTTTTGATCACCTTATCTTTCTGCAATCGCGATAACAATTTATTTTTCTCAAATTTAAACCGAGATTTTGGTTTATATTTTTGTCGTTTTACGAATCGTAGTGTGTCTTAATTTACAACGTATGTAACTTAATTTTTTTCCTCCATTTTCTTCCGATCTCTGTACTCGGAGTTATATTTGTTTGCAACTGAATTATTTTGAATTCATACTACCGAGACCGCGCATTTCCGACTCAATAACTACACAAGTCTTAAATAGAGGCATCGATCTAAACTAAATCTTCAGAAACCCTGGTAGACCGACGTCTTCACTGACGCTACTTGGACTGCTCTTACTTGTTTAATCCCCCGCGAAGAGGAATCTAGGCCTCTATATTACCGTTCACCTAGATTGGCGCTCGAGTAATCCTATTATACCGCAATAGTTTAACCGCAGTTCATCGCCCCGCCCCTCTTAAATAATTCTATTAACAATTGACCGTCCACCAAAAGTAAAAGCGTTATAATAAATGTATAGGTCTCAAAAATATTTAATATATAAGGATGATGAGAAGTATAAAAAATCGCATTGTCTTAATTTATGCTTAAATGAAATAAAATGTATGCATTGAAAGGTAGCAACATTGTTATTGCCATCGGATGTGTTGCCTTCTCGCCTGAGTGGAACCTTAAAAGGAACACTTGATGTTTTTGTTTTGTTTAAGCAATAATTTAAGCATATTCTTGGTCTTTAAAATGTTGCTTCTCCGTTGTGCTTAGAGTTACGGTGTTGAGGTATTATCACTTTTCCTAGATTTTTATGTGTCAGAACTTGTCGTGTCCGAAATTATGAATAATCTTTGCTATTTTTACCTACGCGTCCGAGATATGAAAAATGTAAGTTATAAGTTGTTTCTATAGAGATCTGTATATATTCAAGTACTTTGAAATTTCAAATTAGTTGCACGTGAATGTTCTTGTGAGATACTTCTGTACTTATTACGGGGTTAATTTTGTAGTAAAAAAATGTGGCCGTCTCGCGGTTTTACACAACAGGCTTTAGTTTACCTTGCGGAGTTGTAAAACTTATCTGAATGCGAATCTGAAGAAGCAAATAACCACCTCGAAGATGGGGAAAGTGATAAAGCTGTTCCTGTTGATGGCAAAGGTAGAGAACAAACTGAAGAATCTGATGTCGTAAATAATAATGTCACTTCTGATCCTTGTACATCTAATGAAATTAGTGATGCCATTGAACACCATCCAAAACGAAAAAATTACATGCATTTACTTGTGGGGAGTAAACAGTCTTCCAAATCTAATGATATATGGGAAATTGTGTAATCAAGTGGACCTTATATTGGTCGTATAATTCAAAGAAATTTTATGCGAAATACACCTGGACCAACTCCTTACGCAAAAATAAATGTGTTTGCTAACTCTGTGCTAAGTGCATTTCTATTGTTTATAGATAACAACGCTAAAACATATTCAGAAATGTCCTGAAATTGAAGCTAAACGACAACTAGGAGATGATACAAACTGGTCGTTATCCCTTCAAGAACTTGACGCTTTTCTTGTAATATTACTAGCTTGTGGTGCTTATGGCGCAAGAACGTTACAGCTTGACAGTTTATGGTCTGTTACTTGGGAAGCGCAATTTTTTGTTGACACCATGTCACGCAATCGATTTCGTGAAATCATGAGATTTTTAAGGTTTAATATTCGATCAACACGAAAATAACGTCTAGTTAATGATAAGTTTTCTTTGGCGTCCGAAATATGGGATAAATCTAATAGTAACCGTAAAGCTTGCTATGTTCCAGGAGCAAACATTAAAGTAGACAAACAACTGTTTCCTACTAAAGTTAAATGCAGATTTACACAATATATGGCGAATAAGCCTGATAAATTTGATGCAAAATTTTGGCTAGCTGTTGATACGAATTCTAAAAATTTCCTGAATTGTTTTACTTATTTAGGAAAAGATGATATACGTCCTAACAACCAACCCCTTCCAGAATATGTTGTTTTAAAATTAATCAAACCTTTCCTAAATATGGGTAGAAATGTTACTACCGACAACTTTCTTACCAGCTTTTTTGGTGGCAAAAAAGAATACAACAATAGTAGGAACAATGAACCGAGCAAGAAGGGAATTACCATTTTCTATTAAGAATAAAAGGGTAGAGTTGTATTCTACCATAGTAATGAAAAATGATAAAAGCACCTTGTCAGGGTAAAGTTAATAACAATGTCATATTGCTAAGTACGCTACATCCAACTGTGGCTATAGATGATGGCAAAAAGAATAAACCTGAGACCGTATTGTATTACAATAAAACAAGGTTTGGGGTAGATGTGTTGGACCAAATGGCTAGAAAATATTCTACAAAAGCTGGTTCACGTATATGGCCAGTTCATATGTTTTACAATGTTTTAGATCTTGCCACAATCAACGCCTGGATAGTTTATAAGGAAGTCGTAGGCAGTAAAATAAAAAGAGACTTTATTTTCACTCTAGCTGAGGAACTAAGAAAAGACTATTTCGATCCGAAACAAGATTCTGGTGCAAGTACCAGCCCATCTGATACAACGCAACCTAAAAAATGTTATCAGTGCAAAATTAAAAAATGTGACAAAAATAAAACTGCTGACGTTTGTTCAATGTGTAACAAATATGTTTGTGGAAAATGTGGAAGTGTAACAACGACCGTTATTTGTTTGAACTGTAGAGCGTAATACAGCATGTAAAACTGTACCGAATTCTACATGTATTAGAATCAATTTGATTTTTATTTAATTAAAATGAACCTTCCCCTAAAACGTGTTTTTTATGTATCTTTCTTAATTAAGTGTAAAATGTATAAAGAATACTTTCAAAATTACCTTTCTTGTCCAGAGGTCAAAATGACCGGCCACGGCAGTTTTAGGTATTTACAATAGCCGGTGGTGCTAGTGTTAAGCAATTAACTAAGTTTAATATATACAGAATATTATCGTTTTATATTTTAGTTCGGGTTTAGTTAGATTTTCTACAAAACGTTTTGCTGTTTAAATTTCTTCAATTATGAAAACACATATAACTTTTCATCCACATATATTTTTTATCATGCCACATTATAAATTACACCACAAAAGCTGACATTAACTAGATAATAGACAAAAAATGTAAAACTAGTAGAAATCGCGAATTAAGTGAAATTATTTTTCATAATGTTCAAGTACGTAGTGCGTAGCACTACACTCCTGTCTGATATAGTGTATTCCATCATAATACTGAAAGGCTTTTCGAATCGACTAAAATGTCGTAATTTTGTTGACTATGGCGAGCTTCAGAATCGTTGCTCTAAATATAACAAAAATTAGTTACTTTCGTAGAATTAACTTGTTATGTTTGAAAAACATTTTGATATAGTAAAGATTAATCAATATCTATTCTTGTCAAGTTTTTATAATTACAATAACACATTCAAATCTATAATAAGATCGAAAATTTTTTTAAATGTAAAGTACTTTATTGACTTCACGACCAAATAATATTTATAAATTCTAGATCTTAACATCGTGACATTATTAAACACGCTCATAAACTCGCCATTTATTAACAAAATTGAGAAACTTTAGAAAAGGGTGGAGAGCACCACTCAATAAATAAAATTCTATTTGAATAAAAAATCGAAATATAGTAATTTTTTGTTTTCCTCGTAACTCTTGCAATTCGATAACAAGGCTGTCGAGAGTAAAATCAATGGTTACAAATGACTTTCTTGCCCTTTTCAACTTCCTAAGTTATTCATCAATGTAGTTTTAACAATGAAAATATTTACACTGTTGCAGTAAATTCCAATATTCGAACTAATGTTGTCTGTGACGTATAATCAATTACGTTGTGCTTTAGAGATAAAGCGAATAAGAAAAAAACAAACAGTTTAAAAAATCAACTTAGAAGAAGTAAAGTAAAATAATTTAGTCCAACTTATTACATTACTTATTATAAGTTAAATTGTATCATAATAACGTATAACAAATAAGAGGTTTTGCACAAAATACATGTTTCTGTCTTGGCCATGTTTCAACCAAGATCGACCATGACGCGCGCGCGTGTGTATGTGTGTGTGCGTGTGCGTGTGCGTGCGCGTGTGCGTGTGCGTGTGCGTGTGCGTGTGCGTGTGCGTGTGCGTGTGCGTGTGCGTGTGCGTGTGCGTGTGCGTGTGCGTGTGCGTGTGCGTGTGCGTGTGCGTGTGCGTGTGCGTGTGCGCGTGCGCGTGCGTGAGGGTGTGCGTGTGCGTGTGCGTGTGCGTGTGCGTGTGCGTGTGCGTGTGCATGTGTAACAACCCATTTTGAGTTGTATTAAAATATACCGTGATTTATGTCTTCGTTCATTTAGTTGTAAATATAAGAAAAATTTTATTTATTAATGATTTGTAAGTATGAGGTAGGCAACTTAATTTGCATTTCGGTGTAACTTAAGTGCATATCTCCTTAAAGGTTTATATTCCCACTTTAAATTACTTTTTCTGCTCAATATGTTCGAGCTATGCGTCATCGTTGACTTAATTTTTTTGCACAAATCTTTTCGCGCACGGCTACATCGTCTGATATTCTAGGCGTCCATTTTGTTCACTTCTTGTGGTATGCTGTAGATGCAGGAAGCCATATTTTTGGGTTTCCCCCTAAATTTTGTGAAAAGTGCCATTCATTTGATGGTAAGATAATTTAACTCGTAATACTAAAAATTAAAACATTTGCTCTTTTCAGGCACTTTTTTTTACTTTTACACTTTTAATTTTACCGCTTTTGATTGCACAATTAATTCTACTGTTACGTACGCTTTCATTTTATAATGGCGTTTTGCTTTTAATGCAGATCTGAATGTGGATTCCATTATTTATTTTGAACTTTCAAAAGAATGCAATAAATATTGGTTTGTCAATTTCAAGAAGACAAATTTATAAGAAATAAAAATCCAGTTTGGGTGTGGTTTACAACGTAAAGTATTATTTGGAGATATTGCGCAATATTGGTGCAAAGATGGCATCACCTTGGTTGACATTTCCGTAATCGTTTAGATACCAGAGGTTATTAAAAAGTTTGTGTACAAAATTTTACGAACAGGTATTTATATTTATAACAATTAATTAGTAATTTAAGGCTATAACTATTTTCAAGATATATATGTATATATATATATATATATATATATATATATATATATATATATATATTATAATATAATTAAAAATTACTTGGCGTCCGAGATCATTTTTATTAGTGTTACATTGCAATTTTTTTATATTGATGTTCAGTGGAAGTAATCTAGCAGAAATTGTGATAATTAAGCAAATCAAAAGATTGAATCGGCCCTACTTTAATTTACCGACTGAGTCAAAGGCATTATTTTTGGTGAATGGTTTGCACCTCCAGTTAGTTCAGCGAATTGTTTATGAGAACAATTTTACAACTTATTTACTTTATACCCATTTATAATTAAATTTTTTAAACCACTTTATTTATACGAGTGCGTATGCATGTGCGTGCGCGGGTACGTGTGCGAGTCAGTCTGCGTGTGCGTGTGCCTGTGTGTGCGTGTGCGTGTGCGTCGTGAGTGTGTATCAGTGTGTGCGTGCTCGCGTGCGTGGGTGATCGTGTACGTGGGCGCCGGCGTGTGTGCCTATTTGCGTGTGAGCATGTGCGCGTGGGTGCGTGCGGATGTGCGTATGAGCGTGTGTGTGTGTGTGTTATGGCCTTGTGTGTGTGTGCGTGTGTGCGTGTGTGCGTGTGTGCGTGTGTGCATGTGTGCGTGTGTGCGTGTGTGCGTGTGTGCGTGTGTGCGTGTGTGCGTGTGTGCGTGTGTGCGTGTGTGCGTGTGTGCGTGTGTGCGTGTGTGCGTGTGTGCGTGTGTGCGTGTGTGCGTGTGTGCGTGTGCGCGTGTGCGCGTGTGCGCGTGTGCGCGTGAGCGCGCGTGCGCGCGTGCGTGCGTGCGTGCGTGCGTGCGTGAGTGCGTGAACCACTACTATCAATAAAAACCATTTCACTTGTAAATTCTCTCTCATGAGCCCTGATCATTATTGGCGTTAGTATCACAATTATCAATGGTTCTTCATTTACATAGACTTTTGTTCCCAACTCTTCATAGGTTTTCGATTTCTGTTTTGTAATGGTCAATATACTTTGGTTATCTCGTCCCCCGAAATTGGTTTTCCTAAAAAGCAAAACATTTAGAATAATAGGTGTTATGGAATTATTGTCATAAATTGAAACCATAACCAATATTGAAATTTATACATTTTTTAGAGAATTTTATCTCGTTTGATAAAAAAGAAGCATGATTTTAAAGTTTTGGACTGCATGCGTGAGCGTGAAAGGGTTAAGAATTAAGAGGAGAAGGTTGTTTATATTCTTACTATATAATGAACTTACCGCCATTCGTCATGCAAATTATAAATTTGGCGTTCATTAGGATTAATCTGAGTGTTTGACATAACCTTTATAAAATTTTCGCCATTTTCATTTTGGTCAGAAAGTGTTAATTCGTGGTACGATTTAGCACAAGATGGTGTCATGCCTTCGTTGAAATATGTCCAAAATAGTTCTTTTGTTTCATTAGTTAGGCGCAAATAACTAAATGCCTCAGCAACTTCTATTTGATGACTGTGTTTATGTTCAACCTGGAAATAATTAAATAAAGTAACTAGATATAGTATTTTCACATTCTTTTTTGAGAAACTTAAAAACAATTTGGAACATTGTTATAGGAAGAAATACGTTACAAAGCAAAACAGCAATATTTCTGTAATTAAAAAATTGAAAACATAAATGAGCAATAAATAATAAACACTTACACTTATAACAATATTCAATCCCTTCTTCAATAAATGATCGTTTTTTATCGTATTTTTATTAATTTTCTTTAATAAAAATGAAATGGTTGCGCCACAATTTCTATTTCTCACCCTGGTCTCGCTTCTTTTATTGCAGTCCACTTTATTAAAGCTGCTATAGTGACATTTAAATACCTTCTCATATTCATACTTCTGAAGGTTGGGAAATGTGTACCGTACAATCCAGTTTGTTTTTGTTATGGTACTATACCTATTAATCCAACTGTCACACCACTCGCTGTTAGATAATTCATCACATTTTTTCCTAGTACGTATAGTTAAAGAATAATCATTTACACCTTCATAAATACAGTTCTGCACTACATCCTCAGAATCTATGATTTCTTTAATATTGTCTGGATATTTGTCCATTCTAATAACAATATTATCCAGACCCAATACTCATAAACACCAACACTACGTAAAAAACCCTTTTGTAATGAGGTTATGTTAATTTGTGGCTCGCGTAGTACAATGCTGCGCGTACTGCAGAAGCATAACGAAAAAGTCCGCGGAATGGCGTGTGTCGCAATCGCGATCTGCGCTCGAGTATATTTTGGAGTAGGCAGACACGCGTGTTAAACGTTAACTATCTATACTACGATCCAGAGCTTGCTCGCGCTGTACGCTAGTATAGTTGGAATGTTAAAGAACGCGTTGCCCTTCATTACAATGTCTACTGCTTTATAGAGCAGATTGGTTCTGCACAATAGTACAGATAGTAATTACGCACACCGGGCTAGCTCGGTGGGACAGAGGGTCGTGGGCGTGTTTTTGAATTTAAAAATAGAGAAGGTGGTTAGTCGTATTGTCGAAAGTCGCAAATAATGGAGCGTCGCGATTGGAGTCAAGTAATGCGTGCCAGGCTGTTATTAAAACAAAATCGGTAAGAATACACCTGGTGGGCACACGTAGATAAATCAACCTTAAACAGTCAAAAGGTCTAACTTACCTTCACGTCAGCTACCTCCAGGTACACGTCGGAGGTGCTTCGAAACTTTAGCTCTAGAATAAATCACCAAAACAACCACACGCTTCAAATACTAAAGAGCGTGCACGCAAATCAGCTGTTGGGATTCAATGACTTTCTTTAACTTAATTTTACGTTACGTTACCTCCAACATTTGTAAACAAAATACACTCAAACAAAAAATAAATAAATAAACAATGCTAAATATATCGCTTAATTATTTCAAAATCAAATTCAAATGCTAATCATCACCAAAACTTTGTCAGCAATTTAACTTAAAATAAAATAATGAGTGTAAACTAGACAAACGTCATTCAAAATTTCCCTAATTTGTTACGTTAAACACAAAAAAATCTTTAATTAAAAAAAATCTATGTGAAGCTAAATACGTCAATTTTACGAAATTGCCACTGATCACTTTCAAAGCAAATCAATAAAATTTTAAATCAATAATTTCTAATTAGAAAGTTTCAGTTTAAATATTTCAATTACCAATTTTATATTAAATATTGCGTTCGCAGCTCTGGAGGAGATTACAAATAACGCTATTAAATCCAATTAATCATACATCCATTGACCACACATAAATAAAAAACAAAACAATGATACAAATGCACATTTACGGTCGCAGTAATTTGTGGTCGGTTACCTAAAAATCTGATTAGGGAAGGAGATACTACCCCTATTCCTTAAATCGGTTAAACTTGCAAGCTTCGACCTTCTAGCTTAGTCTAAATTTTGAAATTTAAGTTACCTCTATTTTGTTAGAATTCAAATTATTTACGTAAACAAACGTTTACTCCAAATCATTAATTTTACAACGTGAAATTTTTATACACATAAAATCTGCAGCACATTTGTTAGATTACCTTCTAGAAGTATTCTTGAACTCTCTCCCCCAGGTTCCAACTATCGGTACACGAGCGGTCTCTCTGGTGAAGACCTTGTTAGCGAAACTTTTAATAACTTTTACGGAAATCAAGTGCAGCAATTCACCAAATAGCAAGTTCCTTAAGTTGTATGCGTAATTTATTGATGAACTTCGACGTTGTGGAGTTTACATTCACAAAAGCGTTCACGTACGATATTATTTACACAATTTTAGATTAATTCGGTAGCTTTATTTACAAGTCTGTTTATAATTAAAAGTAAGTATTTACAAATTTATTTGCAAGGAGACCTTCATCTGTTACAGCTGATTGTTATTAGAGGCAAAACAAAACAGTGTGCTTTCACAACAATCCTTTATTCGATAATGGTAATCCACAAAGTGCGCGTCGACACGCTCGGTTCTCCAGGTATTCGAAAATGACACAAGCTCCACTAACAGATCACATCCTTCACACACCATAGTCAGATTAAGAATACCCGCTCAATTAACGGCGAAAAAAAGCCTCTTTCCACGAAATACATGTTTACGCAGCATCCTGTTCCCAACCCGCGCTATTACGTTTTACGGGTACACGTACTGAACAAGTACAAATGGTAGTCCAAAGAATTATTAAATTAACGGTAACGATGATTAATCAACTCCAACAGACTGAAGTACTGTATCCTGACAGAAATACGGGCTCAAATTTCTAAAACGCATTAAGTAAAAATGATATCAACAGCACATGATTTAATAAAACCACTCCAAGGGTGATCTCATCCTTGAATTTAAATTCGAACTTTTCTTATCAACAACTGTTTTGTTTTAAAACCTTTTTGTAAAAATTTACAGGAGTAATAATTTAGGCGCAACTTACTTCATATTTCCAATTAATTAATCCATAATTTAAATTCCAATTTCAGATATCCATTTTTAAATTGCAATACGAAAATTTTAATTCGAAAACCCCTACAAAGCTTAGGGAAATCCATCAGTCTTACTTTTAACTTTAAGAACACCTAAAAACAACAAATTTCGTTAGCGTGAAAGCGAGAATTGTGTAAATAGAGAAAAAAAACGAAAAAAAAACGTATATATAAAGGGCGTTCATACACATATTACACATTCTGTAACAGATCAAAAAAAGACAAAGACGTCGTATTGGTTAGGACCAAATTTAAGATATGTGCGTAACACCATGTGTGAATATGATTTGGTGACTTTTATTTGGGTTTGGCAGACAATCCTTTATACTTGACATTCATGCTAAAAACGCCATCGAAGGCATCTGCAATACAGTTCTCTAAGAGAATATTATTGTCATTCGAAACCTGCTTTAATTTGGTTTTACCCCACTAGTAGAAGTTACGTGTTTTAAAGCAATTGCTCTTTCAACAACTTTATGGGACTTGACATATCTTAAACAATTTCACTTTGGTCATCAGAAGAAATATACATAGTGTATCTAATTATATAATTTTAACCATTACATGAGTAATTTGCAAAATAATTTGGTGACAGTTTTATTGCTTCAAAAAGTTATCAAACTTCCCCAGCCTTTACTATTATCAGTACTTTTTTATGATTGCTTTTTCTGATAGCTTTTTTGACATGATTAATTGATTATACAAGGTAGGATCAGATTTGGCTACTAAAAGAACAATTTCCAAGAAGTTCCCATGATTTTCAGTCACATTTTCCAAATTGTGGGCCGATTCATTTCTATGACCTCGAAAAGGTAACATTTACTTCCCCATCATCTTTTTTCATTATTCTGACCAGTGCCGCTCTTCGGTGCAATATCCTGTCGATGTTTCTCTTGAACATTTCCATTAATAAAGTTTTTAGTCATTAAACTTGATTTCATCATCATGTAACTATATACACCACTATAATGACTTTGAGAATTTTCGTGCTCCACTATTCACTGGTATACGTGTTTCCATTATATAAATCCGTTAATAAATTTTGATTTAAAGTAGTTACCAAATACAAGGTAAATGGTAGAATATATACTTTAATTTTTTTCGTTGAAACTCAACCATTTTCTATTTTCGTTTGATTCTGGGTCACCAATACGAAAAAATACTTTGCCATAATTAAAGGGTAAAGGATCGCCGGTGTTCATTTTCTTAGGTTGAAATTGATGTCTAGAGAAAAATCCAATAATTCACTATCGTTCGGTTTAACAAACAATATCCTAGTCGTTGCGCCATTTTCATCGGTTTACTCTTCACTTTCTTCATTCTCGTTGCACATAAAGTTTTTATCATCTATAAAAAGTAATTTAAAAAAATTGCGTCTAAATTCTATTTATTACAGACATAAAGCAGCATTTAAAATTATCACTGTATTGTGGTGACAGTCGATCGAATAAAGGAGATAGGTTACGTAGGTATGCGGTAGTTTTTCTCAGCTATATTTCCTGAGTAGTCTCTGCTTCATAGATTTTTTAATCCGCCAGGTATCTCTTTTCAATACATATACGAGTGTAAATTTATGATGTCGCTGTATGTCTCTATTTTCAAGAAAAACCCGAGATAAACAAAAAACGAACGCACGCCGCTGGAAGCTGCCGATAAAGACGTCACAACCTCGGAAAATAAAAGGTTAGCGTTCATTAGGAAAGCATGCCGCTTGGCGAAAAATCGGTAAAATCTGGCTTTTTACGAAATAGTTTAGCAATTTTTTTATTGTGATCGTTAATTTAATCTCCATAAAGCGATTTTGCATCAAAGTATATTCCTCGAAGTAAAGGTCATTGAAGTAACTAGATTTGAAAAACGCACTAGAAAAGTTACTAGATTGGTTTTCAAGGTCTAGGTCATTGACGCTCCTGCAGATTGTCCGCTTCAAAGTCACATGGCAGGAAATGTTCAAGGTCGCTCTCATTGCCTATCTTTAAGGTTATTTGCACGTACGCGCATCCCGCTTCAAGGTCAAAGTTTATTTTCAATTGCAACTATGGGGATTTACTTTGGTATCCTTGGGTGGAAGTCAACGGTATTTCAAGGCCACTCTCATTACGTATATTCTTCAAGGTCAAATTTGGATACCTCCCCCAGGTCAATGGTTTTTCAAGGTAGCTTACGTTGCTTACATAGCTATGCGGATCCTAGACCACTCTTCCACTATACTTTTTCTATGAGTGTTTTGCTCAAAGCCATCATACACATTGCCTGCGTATATACCTCAAGGTCACCAAGCAATTCTTGGTTGAGCTAAGGTGTTAATTCTTATAAATCAATTCTCAACGTCAGGGGTGTTAAATAGACTTTTCAAGGTGTGGGGATTCTACCTTTCAGGATCACCAAGCAATTCTAGGCTGAGTCAAGACGTCAGAAATCAATTCTCAAAGTCGGGGGTATTACAAAGATTGTCGCTGTCTATGCTAAAATGTGAGTCAAAGTTCTTGTATTGGCTAGATTGCAATAAAAAGATTGTGCTTACAGTATGTGGATTCACACAAATGTGATCCATTGTTCAAGTAATTCTTGGCTGAGTCAGGGTCATAATTCATAGAAATCACCTACAGGGCTCTTAAATAGATTGTTATTTAGGTCACTGGACATATAGGGGTATATAGGAGGATGGTCCTCAAGGTTACGTATACTATAGGATCCACCTTCTCGTTTTCAAGGTCATTGCGTACACACATTTCCTGTGTATATTCTTCAAGGCCACGTATTTTGATCCACTTATTAATTTATTAAGGAAGTGCATAAGGTCAAGGTCACGTACGCTTCCCCTGCATATTCTTTAAGGTCACACCTCTGAGAAATCCATTTTCAAGGACGAAGTCGATGCATTGTTCAAGAAATTATGGTCGGATCAGGGTCATAATTTCTAAAAATCACCTGCATGGAGTATTCAAATAGAGTTTTCAATGTGTGGGGCTCTACTTTTCAGGATCAGGTCACCAAACAATTCATATTCTTGGGTCAGTTAAGGTTATATGTTAACCTGCAGGGGTATCCCGATCTCACCCAACCTTGTCCGATTGAAAATATTCAAGGTCACCAAGCAATTTGGTCGAATGAAGATCATGTGTTTAACGTCAATGGTTTCTGGCTTGTCTCAGGATGAGGTAGTTTCTCCAAGAACTGCATCCGTTTCGCAGCACAGGTAGTCGTTTTCCAGCTGATTGGAAGTTGGAGTCTGTATATTGGTGGTCAAGCTTAGGATTGTCTGAGTCATGGCCATGTGCTTAGAAAGCGATTTTCAAGGTCATTAGACCTATTCTGGAACACTCTGAAGTTAGTCAAGGTCAAAGGGTAACAGTATCAAGGTCAAAAAAGTCTAGACCAATTTGAAGTTAGTTAAGGTCAAATTTAAAAATAGAAATTAGAAGGGTAGCAACATCAACGCCTTTAAGTCATAGCTCGATTCTGGACCACATTATACGAATTTCTGGGTTCAAGTTAGGTTAGGGTGGTCAAGCAATTTGGCGGAGTCAAGATGTTAGTTCTTAGAAATCAACCTGCAGGGGTATCAGGTCGTAAGTCGATTCTGAAAAAAAATTATTGCTGGCAAATGTTCTTATAAGTGTCTCAAAACACAATTACATGTACTAGATTTAAGGAACTGTATTGTATAATTAAAAAATAAGGACTTTAAGTGTTGTGAATATGGTGTTCTTTTTCATATAAGTTAAAGAGGTCGATTTTACCAGCTACCCTCACCATTTGCTTTAAATTTCGTCACACCATATTACAATTCTGAGAAATCTAAAAATAGAATTTTCAAGGTCCCGATTCTATCCGATCTTATCAGTATTTTAACCGTCAATGCAATTGATGCATCTTTATAAGTAGAATGCAACCATGATGAATAAGTTTATGGTAAAGTGCTGTGAAGAGCAATTAGATATTAGTTTTATTTGATAAGGTTATAAATAGATGTCTGACACTTGCCACAAAGGGAAACTTATGCTTCGAATTGTGCGGTTTAGTTTAAGTATACATGCGTTCTTGAGTATTTAAAATTCTGAAATTGTGTCTTATTTCCAAGCAATTTTGAAAATTGTGCATATGTTTTGCAAGTACCCATGAGTAGTTAAAAGTTAGGTACGGGGTCACGCTAAAGAGACAATGATTGTGATAGTTGATGTACAGGGATTCAAAACGGCAAAACATGTATTTACACCTAAAGAGCTAGCAATATGTAATGAAAATCAAGCTGCCAGTTTTGTGTTCAATCTACCATTTCCGTGGCACGTCTTAGATGTGGAATTTCAACGACAAGCCACCTGGTTAATCAAATGGGGATCTGGATATACCTCTACACATCTCTTTCCACATATACTTAGTGAACTAATATCGGTAACAGATGATGTGTACGTTAAAGGGCGAGAAAAAGCCGATTACATCCGAAAAATATTAAGACAGTCTGGTATAGAAATTGAAGGGTAACCAGCTTTACCCAAAATGAAAACAACTTGTTTCTTTCATACACAAACCACTTGTAATTGTGCTTTGACGAATGTACACTTTTTGTACAATGACTATGTAAGGCAATAGTAGCAAAAGGTTTATGAAATTGTGTGCTGATAGGGGTTACAAGTAAAGGGGAAAAGTGTGTAATATTTACAATAAAATGCAATTATATATGTTCTTAAGTGTTTTATTTCATGTAAAGCTACATCCTCTGATGCTATTCCTATGGTTATTTTCTACCCTATCCATCTAGGGAAACGATGTTAAGGAATCAAGTCCAATTTTAGCATTCCTTGCAGGCTAAATTTTGGGAAATAGCAAATAAGCGTCCCTATTGTTCAATTCTAACAATAGAATCAGTTCGTGGTAACAAGAAGAATGATGGGGTTGTTGTCTATGCTAATATCAAGGTTCTTGTGTTGACTAAATTGTTGTTTGTGATAATAAAAAGATTATGCTTACGTGGGTTCATACTACTGTCCTAACCACCAGGATGAGGCAGTTTCCCCGAGAATCGGATCCGGTTCCCAAAGACAGATAGCCGTTTCCCAAAACAGGGGAGTCGTTCCCCAAAACAGGGATCTGTTACCCAACACAGGTAACGCCCCCCCCAGAAAACAAGTCAAATACCTCATTCATCATAGCTGAGGCTAAATTGAACTAGGCTGTGCAAGGTCAAAATCATATTACACTTCTTAGAAATCTAAACGTAGAATCAGCTCATGAGCGGTATCGTATTACATTTCTACGAAATACATGTTTAAGGTTATTGCTCCGAAGGGCGTCATATTTTTAGAAATCTAAAACACAGAATCAGTTCGTGGAAATATGAAGGTTGTATCCAAGTACGATTCTTAGAAACCCACTTAAACCACTTTCTTTATGAGGTATTTTTTGTAGGCCAAGGTACTAATAGAGGGTAGTTTTTATATTATAGAAAAAACTGGATAATTCCCTTAACTCACCTACTTTTAGAGGTAAAGGGTAGCTTTTCCAATAGTGATAGAGACTTGAACAAGTCGATGGGGGTTATCGTCCAGGGGTGGTTTTGAAAAAATCATTTTACAGAACTGTACAAAGAGTGTGCAAAAAATAAGTGTAATACGTATTAGGTTTAAGGAACGGTATTGTATAATTAAAAAATAAAGACTTTAGGTGTTGTGAATATGGTGTTCTTTCAAGTTAAAGAGACGTAGACAGTAAAACAACTTTAAAAGGTTCCGTAGTACTGGTTTTAGATATTCTATCCTCATGCAGTCTACCCATTAAGGTGAAACGGTTCTTTATTGGCTCTGCGTATCGAGATTTTTTTACGTTTGGGCGCGGGAACTTTTTGACAAACGTCTAGTCATTAGGTTTACATTCGTACAGAATACTACCGTTCTAGGATTTTATCCGATATCAACCTTCTTCCTCCACATTGGAAGGTAATACATATCTATTTATGTACTTTACGCTGTCGAAATACTGAACTAGAGAATATGGTTTGAAAACATAAAGAACGAATTGTGTGTATGTAATGTTTCTGTTAATTAAACAACATTCATAAAAAAATGTAGTTACCTATTTGTTTGCGTGAAAGTGTTTACCTATAAATGAAAGACCAAGCAACGTGATTGAAATTTTCTGTCAATAAATCGCATTTATGCTAACTCTCTACAAATTCTTTTATTATTGAAGCGTTATAACGCAAAAATACAATCCTTCTTCATTATTTAAAGTATTACGGGAATTGGAATAGATTTAAATTAGTTTTTCGCAAAGCATGGTATTTTCGAGAAAATGCATAATTACAGAGGTTTAGCTCAAAAACCTAAAAAATTTACCAAATTTGGACGTTTTTCGCATAATATCCGTCAGCACACCTCAGATTTATGTTCAGCGACCAGAAAAACATAAATGTGGTTAGGACTGTACTTAAAATTTTCGATAACAGCCCTTTTTATTCCCAAATTGGCTAGCCTTGGACTATATACAAAGTATAAAAGAAGAGTATATTGAAAAAATGGTAGCTATAGAAATTGCATTATATAAAATATGAGCTCAATATCTAGACAGGAAATTAACAATATATAGATTTAACTTTGATGTACTGCACCTAATGTTTCTGTCAATTAAATAACATTTATACAAAATGTTGTAAATCTAGTTGCCTATTTAAATGATCCCCAAATTAATAATTAATTCGACCTCATACAGATTATCCTACTGCTACTCCCCTCCACCGTGATGCAGCAGTATATAAGCGGACTGTTTTCCGGGTAAGGTGCGTAAACTGTGGTGGGGATCATCCGGCCAACTTCAGGGGATGCCCGAGGTACCCGCGTCTCCCTCAGCGTAGGAAGACAGAAGATCCACCGTCACGTCTCCCGCAGCGGAAGAAGACCGAAGAGTCACCACAACAGCGACAGAAGAGGACACCGCCCGCAGCGACACCCTCTCTAGTCCGAACCGGCGTTAGTTACGCCAAAGCGACGGCAAGCGGCAGCGAGATGGATGAAGTAGCTGAAGCGGTGAAAGCCGCAGACGTGAAAAAGCCCGCTTCCCCCGCTTTAGGATTCGACGCTGTTCTTGGCCTCCTCGGAGGTTTGGATATGGCGAAGGTCCTACCTGTCATCCGAAGGGTGGCAGCGGCCTTAGTTTCGGCACAAACTGCGACTGACCTGTGGCGAGTAATCCTCACACATGGTCAGGAGGTGTTTGCACTTTTTGTGTAAATATCTCCGGAACGGCGATGAGTAGGGATGTCGGGATAAGTATAGCTAACCGTATCAATATAATTAACTTTACAGATTAACACAATCATTTGCTACTCAATACTTCAAAATCACTTACATAACACTAAATTTTAATAAACAACGCATAACAATACTAATAATCTTTTCTATTCCATACAGATAACACCCGCAAGAAGCTGTACAGACCTCCGATATCCCGATCCATTTTGGTGCTCCGAGGGACCAGCCCCATGCTTCCAAGGAAACACCGCCCACCAACCCACGAATCCCGCCCACAACATCCACGAGATTAAGAATCAAATATTACTCATTTAAGTAACGTAACCAACTAACATGTTTTTTTTTCTTTTTTTGCCTAGATGATAAGATAACATGTTATAGACTTATAACCAATGAAATGTAATTAAATCAATTAAAACTATGTAATCAACCGGCTGAAGAGGCTACCTCGCCTGAGCAGCCGACTGAAATTGTCAACTCCCATTTATCAACTATTGTACCCATAATTAAATAAACGTGTTTGAATTTGAATTTGAATTTGATGTCAGCAGTGTTCTAGAATCAATTTAAGATGGATCTATCTGCGTTGAATAGCAGCACATTCTGAAAATCCTTCATGAACGTAAAAGACTTGAGGTCGGTGGAAAATATAAAGTGATTGACATCAATACTATCGATACGAAGTATGGGAAACATATTGTGCTCGAAACTGAGAACTTAAGTGCATACTTCCCTTACTATTTTATGAATAATTCAAAAAAGAAGATCGCATTCAAACGCTAAGAAAGAGGAGTATCACCAGCGCCGGAACGGTAGGGAAGACTACTAATTTAACATTTCTGTAAAATATAATGTATAACTATTTGGGAATAAGAACTATTAATTGCAAAATGTCTTTTATTTCGTCTCGAAGAGAGTTGTTACGGTAACTTTCGATGGCAACAAGATTTAAAATGCAAAGGCTCGGTGGCAAACATTGGGGGTGCGCTAGTCAATCTAGAATTTTAAGTATGATGTTGTGAGCAATAATTGAGTAAATAATAGTTAAGAGAATGGACGCCACGTATTTCTTGGGTAGTTGTCGTTATAGTTATAGCTTCTAGTTCGAAATACCAAGAACTAATAGCTTATTGGTGAGTGACAAATAAGTAAGCAAAATGGGGTTAACTAAATTATAATGAACTTCAAAATAAATGGTAACATGAATATATAAATTCGACAAATAAGAGAGGTACCCGTAGGGGTAGATTGTAATACAAAGGTTAAGTTAAATATTTAAATGATTTAATCCAATTTACCTTATATGAACTTTTAAGCAAAATGTGCAAAATGAGTTACGTTACCGTTCCAAAATATTAAGGATTCGGTTTATTCGAGGTGAATAAGCGATTAAGTACATCAATAATCTTACCTGAATAACTATCCTTGCGCAAGTAGCGTTGGCCGAAGCAATACGAGCTAGATAAAAAAACAATAACAAATCGAACCATAAGCAATAGGTTGGTACGAGAAATGAATACGTTAATTACTTAATGATTATCGACAGGTTCGAATACTGAAGTTAATACAATACATTATGTTTGAATAGGCAAGCAAGTAGTTCAAGGTAAATGTGATTTACAAATTTAGTAACAATTCAAGCTTAAGAATATGAATTTAGAATAGAAATATATAGGCAAATAGTTACCGTTAGATTTTGAAATATAAATTATGACTGTACAGTATAGATGGCGTAAAACACAATCTTTGAACTTAAGGAAGTAAAATGAGAATTTACTAACATGAATAATTTCAGCGGGGCAAGTTACTTAGTAGTTAAATAGTAAATTATTAACAATATTGAGGTGAAAGGACTGCAGTTTTACTGGTTATAGTTCGTTGAAATTGAATTTCTTCGGTCGAAGCGTGAATCGATAGAAAATTAAGATGGCAGCGGCCTTGTTGGATGATGACGGCGTTGGATGACGTAGCGAAGTAGTAGAAAAGTAGACAAAACACGTAGTAAAACGCTTGTAAGCTGGTAGCCACAAGCGTTTAAGTAGATATTAAGAAAACAACACTCTTGAATGCTTTAAAGACGTTAATATCACGTTAATTAAGTGACGAGAACTAGCATAAGGTTCAGGCACAAAACTATTTGGTCGTTGAACGATAAACCCGAAAATATCCGTTTTTATAAGAAAATCGCGTCAAACGAATAGCGGTTCAAGTGAGTAGCGAATTAACCATTTTCTAGGCACACTAACGGGCAGGAAACAAAAACAAAAAAAAAACGGAAACAAGGGTTCGAGACTAACGAACACAAATGCACCAATAGGAATTAAGTAAAATGTATTTGTACTCCATCCGACGATAAAAGTAAAGACGAATGATTCCATAGAGTAGAGATTATAGAAATGTAACCAATTTATATAAGAGAACATAACAGAGTTCCTACTAATTAGTCTAATAATTTAGTGCATTATATGGTAGTGTGGTGCTTTGCTCATCGTTAGACAAGAAGAGGTCAGTGGAAAAGTTTGATATTGGATAGATTACGTTTCCGTCGTAGAATAAAATAATTAGAATGGATTTTATCGCCAGTAGCACAAGACCAACTTCATGCTGAGGTATATCATGACAGATTTCAAGAACTCCCCAATCTACCATTATAAGGGTGGGGGAAAACAATATGCAATAATGTTCACGGTTGGCAATTTATTAGTTCTAAAGGGTCTCCGCCAACGTGAGTGTCCGCTCGAATGAATTTAAAAGGGTTCTACACGAATACCAAGAAAAGCTGTAATAACTACTCCACAGCCTTAGTACCATACAGGCTATAAAATGAGATGTTATAGCAGCAAAGTTGGCTGTGAAAAGTATAGATGGGAGGAAAAAGTAAGCGTTCCCAGAGTAAATACCCTATCTAAAGGGGGTGAATTTTTATCATTTTTTGTACCATTATTTGCGGGATTATCCGCCGTTCGCGATTTAGCCTGAGGGGAAGTGTATATGGCAAAAGCGGTTAATCGCTGCAGAAAATAAAAACGGCGGGGCAATGTTTTTGAAGCCTTATCGGTCAGGAGGAAGTATAGCTCTGCACTTGAAACCAATAAAAAAAAACTTCAAAATTACAGAAAAGACCGTTGACTGATCTAAAGCTTAGAAAGCACGTAAGGTATGTACCATATTTAGGGATGTGTTTATGAGAGATAATATGCCCAAATCACCATGGAATAACGAGGCTGGTATTATTAACTTAGATAAGCAGCCGAACGGTCAAATAAAAGAAATATTACTACTAAAAGCGTGTTACGGTCTAAAATGAAACTAAAACGGCAGGTAACAGATAATTAGAGTACACCGGACTGGTTCGGTGGGAAGGAGGGCGTGGGCGTGTTTTTGAATTTAAAAATACTGAAGGTGGTTAGTCGTATTGTGGAAAGTCGCAGATAAGGGTACGTCGTAATTAGAATACAGTCAAGTAAAAGGGCGCCAGACTGTTATTAAGACGATATCGATAAGAATACACCTGAGCACACATAAATAAATCAGCTTTCAACAGTCAAAAGATCTCACTTACCTTACGTTGGCTACCTCCAGGTGCACGTCGGAGATACTTCCAAATTTTAGCTCTAGAACAAATCTTAAAAATATCCACACGCTCAAATACTAAAATAGCGTGGGCGCAAATCAGCTGTTGGGTTTCAATGACTTCTTTAACTTTATATTTCGTTACGTTACCCCAACGTTTATGAACAATAAAAAAATAATGAACGTTAGATGTTACGTTTAAATCTCATTAACTCAAATTTAAATACTACTCATCTTCAAAGCTCTGTCAATAATTGAATAATTAGACATAAACTAGATAAACTTATTTACTATTCATCTAATCGGTTACGTTAAACAACACAAAATATTTAATAAAGCTAAAAAAACTGTACGAAGCTAAATGCTTCAAGTGTAGGCAATTACCAATGGTTACTTTTAAAATCAATCGATAAAAAAATAATGAAATTTAGCTCTCAATTAATTCTTTTGATTGGATTAATAAAATCACCACTTTCGTAAATTATTGCTTTCGCTGGTCGGGAGGAGATCACAAATTAACATCATAAATTTCAATTAACTGTTTACCTGTTACATCTAAATATATCTCAAAAGGCACACAAATACATAGATTTATTTACAATTGTTTCGGTTTGATTTAAAATCTTAAGTACTAGAAAACGGGAACATAAAATGGTCAACCTTGTTAGCTTACCAAGTGGCATTTGATTTTAAACTACGGAAATAGAATTATCTAAATATGAATAAATTCAGAACAATACATATCCAATTGGTCCCTAAAAATCAATTCTACCATCCGAAATGTTCATATATATAAATTTGCAGTACAGTTAATCAAATAATAAAAAAAACGAAACACCAAAGATATCGCAAACCAAAGCAGTTCGTCAACCTTTAAATTGAGATTAACATGAGAGCATCAATTACAACAAAATAACACCAAAACACACGACTGCGTTTATTCTCTCGTCAACAAATGATTTGACCAACTTTACAAACAAAGGTACGGCAAAGCATTCACAATAACGTACAATATTGCGTTACCTTCTCCACCAGGCAGCGATGAAAGCTACGGGAACGGCTTCAGGAGTGTCCTCGATTGGCAAACCAATACGGCAATTTCCCAGCCTTAATTTTGGTAGCTATACGTTTATCTTAATTGGTCAGGACGGTATATAGTTTATGTGCACAATACGAGTAGCTTTTACACACGAGATATTTACAAACTTTAATGTTTGTTCGGTAGCTCTATCTACAACTCTGTTTAATTATTAACATAGAAAAAAATGTCTATTTACAAATTATTTACATTGAGACTGTCGTCTGTTGCAGCTGATTTTCTTTTACGGGGAAACAAAACGTTGTGCCTTTACAATGGTTTCATTCGGTAATATAAATCCGCTTTAAGCGCGATCCCGAACCACCACCAAGATGCACTCAAATAAACACAAAACTTAGTGAAATGCTCATAAATTGACCACACGATCCATAGCTTCAGAATAAATAACCAGGAGGGATGAACTTCTACACAAATATCAACCAAACGGGTGCTTTTAGTTGAAAACAACTTCTCCAAAAGTTCGGTCGTCCAGGTATTCGAAAAAGGCACGCCCCTAAACTCACAGATCACATCTCTTACTCACGAAAGTCAAATCGAGAATCCCCGCGCAATTAATCGCGCAAAAATAGCTTCTTCCCCTCTCCATCATATTGCACCATCTTTCTCAAGCACGCTTTAACTTGAAAGAAAACTGCTGACTGCGACGTGCACGACTCAAGCGCACATTGTCGTCCACAGATTTATTTCTTAAACGGTAATGATAATTACTTAACAGGATTGACATACTATACTATGGCAGAAAAACGTCGTCAATTACTAAACGCGATAAGTAAAATTAAGCTCAACAGCCCCTGCTTAAACAAGCAAACCAAGGTATGATCTCATGCTACAATTTAAACCGACTTTTCTTATCTACACCTACATTTTATTTTAACGAAACCTTTATAAAAATGCACAGAAAAACTCATTTAGATTTAACTTCAAAATTTCCTATTTTCAATTAATTAATCCACAAAATAAATAATAGCTAATTTCAGAAATCAAATCTTGATTACAATACGAAAGGTTTAATTCGAAAATCGCTGCAACTTAGAAAATCAAACAATCTATTGCTACTTCCAATTGCATCTTGATGAACACAAGAAAAACACCAAGTTTCGTTATCGTAACCAGTCACTATCAAAAAAAGAATAAAAAGAAAAAAAATACGCACAAGGCGTTCATATAGACATGACACTCCCCACACAAGACGTTTACTTACTAGGAAACATCCATACTAATCACTAGTCTAAGTTAACGAACGATAAGATACTAAAAAAAACTAAACTATGAACGAACTAACCTAAATGAACACACTAATTCTAAAAAAACGTCTATAACCTAAGGGTACGAATAAAAATTTGTCTCGTCAAAGATATAGCTATGGGCGATTACGAATATTTGCAACTATTTAACATAATTATGGGAAAATGTCTCGGTTCCCTCAGGTCCTAACGACTAAACGTCGGAGTCGGTCTTCAACCGATAGACTAACCCTAGGTTGGGTCTACCAACAAGTATGTAAATTGCGGTGATGCCGGTCAGGGAAGACCCCTCGCGACACCATCAAAAAGCTAACGGCGTGCTGCCGCCCGCACACACCACTAGTTGCGACTATAGGGCCCAAACCTTAAATAAAGTTAGGCAAAACTTTAAAGTGGTGGGACTCGTGAAGCGAACTATCACCAGAGAAACAAATGAGTAATCCGGTAAGAAAAATAAAATGAAGCTTACACAAAATGGAAATAGCACTTTACCCTTAACCGGGCAGCGGGTAGGGTATCCTGAAACAATAGAAGGCGCGAGACCTGTATGTCTTAAAGAACGTATATAAACATCACAGGAACTGACCCCTCAGAGTCAAGTCACTCCATCCACAAAACTCCTAACAATTCCTTCTCCCTCAACTACCAATTCACGAGATTTAAGGTCGACAGGGCGGTTCCAAACCCTCCCCGGTGGTCTCAAATCCAGCCCCTTGGGTACTCCAAAAAAAGACTCCCACAGTAACGTTCGGTAAAAAGTAAAAATCGGGTACAAAAGATTGGGAACAACTCCCGTAACCAACAATACGTAAAAACCATCCCACACCGACTCGGCTCGACCACTCCCGTGGCAAATTAGGTCGGATGCTTCGTGCGGAGAAAGTGAGAGGCCACTCCACCCTTCACGCGATCTAGGCTTCGTGTGATTCCACAATCGCCGTCCCAAGACGGAGCATACCCCTCACTAACTTCCACACCCTTTAATCAGTCGCCTCTTACGACAAACCGTTGCATCTGCTGTAGGAAAATTCTTATTCTGTCCCTACACAAAGGAAACGTTCGTAAAGATCTCAATTGTAACCTGGGATCGTCTTCAAGTTCTTCGCATGCCAAACTCCCTTAGAAACACCCAAAACATCCGAAAGTTCAAGAGTTTGGAACAAAACCTCTCTCTTAACACAACAAGGCCCTACAAATTTTGGCACTAATTTCGTTTCAAACTAAAGAGACGCATCCTAAAGGACATAATTTGTCCTCCACACGGTACCTCCAATCTCGAAAGTCGCTAATCGTCTGCGTAAGTCATAATTTTATTTACTCTTAATGTACGCGGCATTAAGCATTCTCTTAATGTCGCTATAAACCTCGCGAAAAACTTTACCCCCTATCTACTAACGGCGCTCGATCGGCAAACTTTACGTTATCTAAATCGGCATCGTTCGTCGGCACACCATGCTGTGAACCGTTCAAAATCATTTCTCGTCCGAAGTTTGGGAAATACGGCGTCAGACCCGTAACCTCATGAGTCGCAGTACGGATGGCACGTGCCACTTGTGCTAGATCCTTATCCCAATTACCTTGGTTGTCTTCAATGTATGACGCTAGCTTCGTCGTCATCACTCCATTAATACGTTCAGAAGGATTCGCTTGAGGGTGGTAAATGACGTTAAATATAATTTTGGCGTTGTAAGATGTAACCATTTTCCTAAATTAATTACTTCTGAATTGTGACCCATTGTCACACAAAATATATAACGGTACTACAAACATGAGAAATACATTTTCATCGATATTCACACTAGCGGCCGTCGCAGCACGTGAAGGGAAAAAACAATACACATTTGGAAAAATAATCGGTAGCTACTAAAACGTACGAATACCCACTATTGGATATCGGTAAAGGTCCTACGATATCCGTGGCAATCATTTGCCAAGGCTTGTCGATAACGGGATGTTTAGCCATAAGTCCGGCTGGTTTCTTCTGTTCCGGTTTGTCTGATACAAACACTACATCGGTTTACGTAACCTACCACATCTGCCTTCAATTTTGGCCAATAATACTGTCGGGAAATTCTCACATAAGTCTTGAATATTCCGGCATGTCCTGATTTAGGGTCATCATGAAACTGCGATAATATATGGGAGCGCTCTTCTTTTGGTACCACAACTCTCCACTGCTCTCCTCAGGATAACTACAATTCACATGCTTAAGTACTTTATCTCCTAATCTCCACTGCGCATATGCAATTGGTCTAGCCGAGATGTTTCTCTTCAATCTTTCTAACTACCTGTCCCTTCCTTTATCCTCCTCTACACTCTCCTTCTTCTCGATAGACTCGTTCAGTGTGTCACAATCAGTATTTTTATCTACTTCCAGCGCGTCAATGATGGGTACGGAACGCGGTAAGGTATCCGGTATGACATGGTTTTTTCCTTTTCGGCGAATAATGTCGAAATTATATTGGTGGAGTGGAATAGCCCAACGAGCTAGACGACCAGCAGGATCTTTCAAGTTATGGAGCCACACGAGAGAAGCGTGATCGGTAATGACGGTAAACTGAGCTCCTAAATATGGACGTAATTTTTCTACTAACCAAAGTACAGCCAAACATTCCTTTTCTGTCGTTGATAATTTCCTTTCATTTTTAGTCAAAGATCTACTATTGTAACAAATTACTCCCTCTTCTCCATCGATAGTCTGTGTTAGTACTGACCCGATTCCGAAATCTGAAGCGTCTGTCTGGACCGTAAAAGGTAACGAAACATCTAGACACGATAATATTGGTGCGGAAACTAAACAATCCTTAATAATTTCGAAAGCTTTCTCATAGTTTTCATCCCAAACTAATTTCGTGAATCTCTTTAATAATTTCGTCAACGGTGCGAAAATTGTCGAAGCATTTGGAATAAATCTACGGTACCAGCTCGCCGAATCAATCAAACGCGTCACCTCGGTAGGATTTCTAGGTGTCGGTATTTTCCAAATGGCACTAACTTTATCCGTATCCACCGATAGCCTGTCTGCGTTAACTACATAACCCAAATAGCGTAACTCCGATTGACAAAAGGTACATTTGTCCCTACCCAACGTTATTACGGCTTCCGTAAATCGACGAAAAACTTCCTGCAAAACTTCCGAATGTTTCTTATAAGTAGGCGTACAAATAATCGTATCATCGAGATAGACGGATACATACGGTTCTAGTTCAGCACCCAAAACGCGATCAATAAACTCTCCCAACTAGCTGGCGCGTTAGCGAGACCGAACGGTAAACGCTTAAATTGAAATAATTCCCTATTGGGTACGGTAAAAGCGGTATACTGCTTGGAATTTTCCGTCATCAGTATCTACCAATACGCGGACTTATATCCAAAGACGAGATGTTGCCGTCAGCACAGAAGAGAAAAAAAACAATTTATGCGTGAAGTTTGTGTCGTTTTCGGTGTCTAAGATAGCGAAAGGAAGTATCGAGAAGGGGATAGATAGGATGTCGCTAATTGGACACAAGAGGATTGAGAGGACTCGTCAGCCGGTACATGTGGCTTCAGATCCTTGACGTGGTAAACCCCTAAGGATTTCTCCGAGTGATCTTTCAATTCGTAAGTCCAAGAAGAGAGTACTTTTTAATTAAGAAAGGGCCGGTAAATTATGGAGTAAGTTTCGCGTTAAAGTGACGAGCAGCATCAGACAGAACGTAAATGCGTTTTCACACACTGCCCCCCAACTTAAACTTAACAGGTCTACGTCGCAGATTCTAGCGTAGATTACGAGTTTGATAGGCTGTTGTCAGTCTCTTGTTGATAAATCTACGGTATCAGCTCGCCGAATCAATCAAACGCGTCACCTCGGTAGGATTTCTAGGTGTCGGTATTTTCCAAATGGCACTAACTTTATCCGTATCCACCGATAGCCTGTCTGCGTTAACTACATAACCCAAATAGCGTAACTCCGATTGACAAAAGGTACATTTGTCCCTACCCAACGTTATTACGGCTTCGGTAAATCGACGAAAAACTTCCTGCAAAACTTCCGAATGTTTCTTATAAGTAGGCGTACAAATAATCGTATCATCGAGATAGACGGAGACATACGGTTCTAGTTCAGCACCCAAAACGCGATCAATAAACTCTCCCAACTAGCTGGCGCGTTAGCGGGACCGAACGGTAAACGCTTAAATTGAAATAATTCCCTATTGGGTACGGTAAAAGCGGTATACTGTTTGGAATTTTCCGTCATCGGTATCTACCAATACGCGGACTTATATCCAAAGACGAGATGTTGCCGTCAGCACAGAAGAGAAAAAAAAAACAATTTAAGGGTGAAGTTTGTGTCGTTTTCGGTGTCTAAGATAGCGAAAGGAAGTATCGAGAAGGGGATAGATAGGGTGTCGCTAATTGGACACAAGAGGATTGAGTGGACTCGTCAGCCGGTACATGTGGCTTCAGATCCTTGACGTGGTAAACCCCTAAGGATTTCTCCGAGTGATCTTTCAATTCGTAAGTCCAAGAAGAGAGTACTTTTTTAATTAAGAAGGGGCCGGTAAATTTTGGAGTAAGTTTCGCGTTAAAGTGACGAGCAGCATCAGACAGAACGTAATTGCATTTTCACACACTGCCCCCTAACTTAAACTTAACAGGTCTACGTCGCAGATTCTAGCGTAGATTACGAGTTTGATAGGCTGTTGTCAATCTCTTGTTGATGTCAAACTGCCGAATAAGTTTATTGTCAGGAGGTACAGTACGATCTGGATCTAATAGTGTAGAATCCGAAGAAGGTGGTGGAACAGCCAAGAACCTCATGTTTCGCCGAACGAATAGCACACGCATTCTTAGGTAAATTAACATCCCACTTACGTTGATTCTGGGTGGCATAGAAAGATATAGGGGTTTTTAAACTCTGTTAATTCTTTCGGCAGGGTTCGTTCTAGGATGATATTTGGCGTTAAAGAGAATAGTAGTTCGATAATCGGAGCATCATTTAGTAAATTCTTTACTGCGAAACTACACTGTTATCACTAATGATATACTGTACCGAAGTACCGAACATCAGAAAGATATTGTCTTCCACGACTTGACAAACAGCATAAGCGGTAGTATGACGTAAGGGAAAGAAACAAGCAAATTTGGTAAAGTAATGAACCACAACTAAAACTAAAGCATGTCTTTTGGAGGACCTAGGAAGAGGACCCATGTTATCAAGACATAAGATTTACCAAGGTTTATTAGGTTTGGCCCATGGTGCTAGAAAACCATGTGGAGCGGACTGTTTGACTTTATGTGCAAAACAGACAGCACACTGCCGAATATAGCAAACGACATTTGCACGAAGTGCAGGCCAGTAATAATGCACAGCAATTCTAGCGATAGTTTTAGTAACTTCAAAGTGACCAGATGTTGGAAGATAATGATTTTTTAGATAGAATTCGTCTGTGCTGTTCCTTAGGAACGATGAGAAATTATGTTGTTGTAGACGAACAGCCCGTAGACATAGACGTCCAGTAGGATTTTGAAATTTATTTATCCAAATCAGCGAACGGTGATCAGTAATAACAGTAAAGGGACGAAATTTTTCAATAGCCCAGATTACAGCCAGACACTACTCGGTGGTCGAATAGTGACATTCAGCCTTAGCTAATGAGCGGCTAATATAACTAATAACTTTCTCACCAATAGGAAATTGTTGACATAACACTGCACCGATACCAATGTCAGACTCATCCGTTTGGACGACAAACGGTTGTGAGCAATCAGGACAATAAAGGATAGGAGCTGACACTAAACATTATTTTAGGGAAGGAAGTGAATGTTTCACATTCAGAAGCCCAGACAAACGGAGTATTCTTTTTATTAAGCGAAGTTAAAGGTTTGATAACTGAAGAAAAGTTGGGTATAAACCGATGATACCACCCCGCCATACCGCCTAAGCGATGTACGTTCGAAACATTTGTCGGAACAGGTATAGAACAAACTGCGGATAGTTTATCTGGAACTACTAAGAGTCTATCTTTATTGACTATATACCCTAAGAATTTTAATTCAGAACACTTCTAAGTGAAAGTTGGTGTAGCCAAAACAATATCGTCAAGATAAGCGAAACAGTAAGGTTCTAAGTCTCCCCTCAGAACTAGATCAATTAGTCTTTGAAAAGTAGCCGGTGAATTGTGTAGGCTAAAAGGCATTCTAGTCATTAGCAAACGTCCACGTCCGAGAACGGCGAATCAGTAATAGATTTTGATACCTCGGACAGAGGAATTTGCCAGTAAGCGGAGCGAAGGTCTAAGGTAGAAAGGTAACGCGCATCGCGTAAGCGGTCCAGAATAGAAGAAATGTATGACAATGGATAAGCATCCTTTTCCGTCACAGCATTGATGTTCCGAAAGTCGTCTTTCTTTTTGTCTAGTGTCTAATTCGGCATTAGCTACTTGTTGTAAGGCAGGAGAAAGTGGGTAATATCGCTGTTTGATTGGTTCAGCAGTAGTTCTAATTTCAAGTTGTACTAGCGTAGTACACCCCAACCTATCAGAATTTTGATAAGAGTTATCTATCAATGATTGTAAAGAAGAGTGTTGAGGCAAAGGAAGATCAGAGAAAGAACTTAGGTGTTCCGAAGAAATAGACTCTACGCACGCATCGTTACTAAAAGTCCACTGTCCATTTAGAAGATCAGGGATTTCCAGAAATCGATACCCAAAATTAATTTATGCGGCACTTCTGACACTACTAGTACCTCTAACATAACTTTTGGATACCAGTGATTGGTAAAGTAAGTTGACCTGGAATAAAAGTGTTACCATTTGCAAGAGTACATGCAGAAAACAAACCTACGGATAAAGGTAGACCTAAATGTTGTAATATTTGCTAACCCGAATTTCCCAAAATAGTGCGAGAAGATTCATTCCTTAGTTTAACTGTCTAGATACACATACTGGGCAAGTAGTTCTTGTAAAACTAGGCTTACCACAACCATAGAAGTGCTTATTTTGCGGTTGTGGACAACATGGTGAAGTATGTCCACTCCCAGAGCAATTCCAGCAGCGAAGAGTAACAGTATTTAAAGTAAGTTATTAGATTGGGAAGGTTGAGAAATAGTAGGAGTGATTGGTTTTCTCGATGGTGGTAGAGAAGAAGTGGAAGGATTAGAAAAGTCAGTAGGTGAATCTATATAAGCTAAACTAGGTTCCGAAAGTTGTGAAGTTTTCTTTGAAGGTGGCGGTCTAAAAGTATTTATTTTGTTCGATCCTTTTCTCTAAGACTATTAGTTGTGCAAGCGTAGACACATCAGCTAAAGCATTTTGGTAAAACGGTGTTAGGTTACAGCGTACATAATATAACTGTTTATGGTCAGGAAGTGGAATAGAAAGTCGTTGAAGAAGACTCTGCATGACAGCTTCATAAACACTTATGGTTTGTGAAGCACACATAGTTCTAGATTTGATCTCATCAGTAACCTTTCATCATAATCTAAAAGTAGAAATTCTGTTTTAAGTAAAGTGACTACATCTTTCCAAGAAGCCAACTCGTTTTTGCGAGCACAATATAGTAATAGACCTTTTCCCTTTAATTATTCAGGGATAACCGAGAACAAAAATTGGTGAGTTCAACACGCGTCAGAAAGTCAAATAAAGAAGAAGTACACTGTCGCCAGAGAATGATAGTACCCTGAGGCACCGATTTGGTTCCGATTCGCCATAAGCCGTAGAATTAGCACTAGGACCAAGTATTGGTGAAGAGACCAAATCAGCAAAGGTGGTAGGTTTACCCTTTTTAACTTTTTGTTCAAGGTCGTATTTAAAATTTGGTAGTTCGATCAGGAGTTGATTTTTCCGCGTAATTTCCATTTATGAAGTAATTATCATTAATTCACAACACCTTTGCGCATAAAGCAGTAAAGTACTCATTTGAATGAAAGAAGAAGTGTAATCGCCCGTATAAGGGTCGATGCTCGTATAAAGTTCCTTAATAGCTGTCTTTAAGGCAGTTTCATACTCCGCGAATGGAATCTGATGTGAAGTCATAGTGAAATATTTATTAGCATCAAGTAGTCTTGTGCTACGTACCGATTTACGTAAGGACTAAACATTAACGTTAGAGTCTAAACCCTTAGACAATAATTCGTATATCAGTTCAGACTTCACAAGACGATTTACATCGCACCAAAGAGATATTTATAAAAGAAGAAGTCTCAAAGTAAAGCAAAGTAATTAATCAAATGTATAAACCCGTTGGCGTTTGTCCCAAATTCTTATATTAAGCAAGAATGACATATTTCTAAGTTAAGCAGTAACAAAAAAAAGTTAATAGTGTTGCAAAACTCGAGGCCAGAACTTTGGTCGCCAAATTTTTGTGCAACCTGTCTAACCTACCACGTTACACAAAAAAACAAAAGGGAGTTGGTGAGCACGGCAAATGACCGCAGACCGCTTTGTTGGAGTGGGTAGTTTTGGAGCAGTGATTAAACGCAGCTAATAAGGTTAGGTTAGTGAGAAAACCACAAAGAAATATTATTACTAAAAATGATGAGGAGAAGTAAAGTCTGAGCGCCACCAGCTTTGAATGAAAAGCAAACAGAAAGTAAATTATTATTTGCCAAAACAACAATTTATATTAATACGAATCATTGGATTTCACCAAATTTAACATCTTACTAGAGAATATCCTACTTTAGTAGGCACATGTATAGATGTGTATATACATCAATCACAAATTGAATATCACCGATACAATCGGACGAAGGCAAGTTACCACACACAAAAAGTGTTCACGACAGACAAATTAACTTTATTTAAATTGACCGTGACCTATCGGGTTGGTGAAAGATCTGTCAGCAATTACATGAAAAGGAATATTTGTTTTCACAGCGAAACAGGATAAAGATCTATTAAAGTCCGAAACTTGCCATTGTTTCACAATATCAATTCTCCCAATTACATCTACAAAAATATATTCCTAAAGCTAAAATATGCATTTAACAAAACACTTACAATATCCCGCTCAAATATTTCGAAATACCCAATCAGGCTATCCTCGCCATAACGATCATTCCCACAACGATTCAGGAATAGAAATATTGACAGACCAAAGCACACAAACTCAGCAGCTGATAGTTATCGACAAACAGAGACAAGAATGCAACCAGACAATAAAAGTTCTTTGAATTTTTGCATCCAACCAGACAATAAAAGCTACAATAAAATAATATAAGTAAGTGCAAACGAATTATAATCAACTGTTACATCTTTTGATTTTAGGCGAGCTTATAATGGTGTAATAACGAATATTGTTAACGATTCACTTTGGTAATACCGATTTATTTTAATTTATATGTTGCGAGTGCTAAAAGAAATTTTATGATTACCAACAACTTACAGAAAAAAAAACGATCTTAATGAAAACCATACTCTTTTATATATCCGCAACATGCAGCGAGTAGTAATTCCTGTTAAAGTAGGTACTGAATACCATTAGGAATTACTTCAAATTAAATTTTCTCTTATAGAACTGCCGATGGCAAAAATAAGTAAAGGAGAAAACTTTTCAAAGAAATATTATCACTCTCAGCTAAAATGGCTACTCACAAACAAACTGAAGAACGGTTTTTCTGGAAATTTTGGAAAAAAGATCATTGTTACCAAAATGAAATTTGTGTAAAATGTAGATAATAAAGATCTCTGTAATCACATAGATATTAGTTTATGACATTTCTTGTACGGCCCTCTAACGGTAATTCCACGAAAGAAACAGATACCTTCAAGAAAGTGGTTTGAAACCAACGAGAAAATCGTAGGGATCCCTAGATGACACTACTTATATCAATTTCGACATTTGATATTACATTTCTGGTTCCGCACAAAGACGTAAGATATTTGTTCGTTTTATTATTAAAGCAGATATCGAGTAAAGTCTTAAATGTAAACCCTTTAATTGTCAATACAACGGTAATTTGAATACAGTAATTACAGTAAATGGAGAAGTCGATATGAATAAACCAAATATGGATTTAATACAGTCACCGCCAAAAACTATGATATTGATGCGAGAAAATTCCAATATCGATTTGTTTACGTTACAAACTGTCAACCATTTCTTTTCGAGGAAACTCGCTGCGTGTTAGGAGGTCAGAAAGTGGGTACATGCAGAAATCCGGGTATAACATCTGTACTCATAGGATACGTATTGTACACATTGAATGAAAGCAATGGTCTACAGCATTTAGGATGGTGGCCGAAGACTGAGGAACCGTTACAAGAAGAACACGCTGGAAGCAACAAACAAGAACATTTTACCGTCTGTATACCTCTAAAACACATATTCGCAAGTATGGAAGATTATAGCGTATCGTTCAAATATCATTTAAAAACAGATAGCCTACAAGTAAACAACCCCCGTTTCAACAGCATACATGACAGACCTGTTTTAATTTTATTTACCTGTTAGACCTACTTATTCGTTTTATTGTTGACCTGCACCGATGGATAACAAGAGATCCAACCGAAGACGGAGCAGAAGGAGGTGGAGGTATTCGCGAAACCGCCACCAAAACGTCAATCTTCCCCTATCAAAAAGAAAAGGTTACCTATTCAGAAGCATAGTACCACGCCCTCAATACCTTTACATTTGAGAGGAATAAACAAACGAAGATCATCTTCCTTAGTGGTAGTAATTATGTTACTCTATTCGCTCGTTTTTCGTATTAAAAAGAAATCCTCTGCGTCAAGAGACGCCATCGTTCATCGAGACTAGTATGTTATTGCACCCCAAATGGAAGAAAACGTAGCGACTACGACCGATTCTCTTTTACTCAATACCTCTGCATCGACAGAATTTCTGGAACAGTGTGATTCATTACTACGAATATACGTAGAGAGCATGCTAAGCGATGCACCGAATGCAATCGATACCACTTATGTAGTTCATTACACTTCAACCGATAAGTAATCAATTGGCAAGACACCAGTAAAGGTAGATGGAAAGGATTTGGTTATTAAGGGAATTCGGTGTAATGCACCAGCGAAACCCGGCAAATTCCTAATAACTTGCGATGACGAAGCGAGTTATACACAGATCTTGATCCCAACTAATGCAGCTCGTCGAGATAAAAACCGGGATGAAGGTACACATGCCAAAAAATGTACAGGGATAATTAAACCCTTACTGGAGAAGGCGGAGGTGAAATTGAAAAAGGGGGGCGAAGTTACAGTATATCGATACCATCGAACGTCAAGATGTGCTAACCTCACAGCCCTATCACCTGACGAGATTCCATTTAAATGGGAACCGATTAATTAAGACAGGTGGCTGGTCCTCAAGAAGACACGCATGCCATAAATAAAGGCTACCTCGAGTTTTGTTTTGTTCGTGAAGGCGCTTATAGATGATGTTCGTAATTACATTGAGGTAGTAAAGGTAGATTTAATGCAACTAAAGAAGCTTTAAGGAAATTGATAGAGGATGGAACAAGTGATAAACGAGTTGCATAAACCAGCACGCAAAAATTTCTCTCGTAGACGCACCATTATTAAAGGGTTCGATGATCTATGGCAAGCCGATTTAGCTGAATTTGTGACTTACGCCAAACAGAATAAAGGCTACAAATACATACTGTTTCTCTAAATACCTATGGACGAGAGGTTTGAAGACGAATACGGGCGCAGACGTAACAAAAGCTATGCAAACCATTTTTAAAAAACGGACGCCTAAGAATCTGCAAACAGATGCTGGAAAAGAGTTCTACAATAATCATTTCGATAAACTGATGATAAAACATAACATTAATCATATGAAAATGTAAACTTTCACCATTAACACTCATAATAAAATACTTATCTTTTTTGGGATTTTTAATGGTGTATTTAAATTATAAAAATCTAAACGTTTCAATAACACTTACAGTTATCTTCGTCAGTAGTAATATTTGCAAGAATTGTTAAAGATGTGAACAATTTTGTCAAAGTTGAAAAATTAAAACATAAACATCAGCCTGCTATTAATACAACAGTTTGAGAAACGTAAAAAGCCAACTCTAAAAATTAAATTTCAAATTTTAGTAAAGAATAACTAGCGGTCATTAAAAATTAAATATTGTTAAACTGCCTTAAAGATGACAAACCAGAACACTCTCTACGACGAAAGCTAACAATGGAATTTGTCAGCCAAAAACACATTTAACAAAATTTAATCGAGTTATGATGTAACTGTAAAGTTGTGAAAAACTTCAATTTGAAAATGATAAAAGCATTCACAAATACAAACATCACATCAAATAAAATAACCCAGTTAAATCTAACAAAGAGATATCTTTATCAATAATTGGAAGTGTTATTAACAATGAAAAGCACAATGTAAAACGTTTCTTGTAATTTTAAATTTTAATTTAATTCCAACTACTTATGTTAAATTATGGTGCTGTAGTAATTTAACAAATAATTGGTAAAGCATTTACTTCAAGATCTAGGAAAAACACAGCAAAAAACCTAGACATACCAAAAGCTAAAATTAAAATCAAAATTAAGACGTATCATTATGCTTTTTTTTTAATTATAAGATGCCAAAACCTATTTAAACGGAGATTTTCTTCTTGTCTATTAAAATTATTCGGGTGTTTATATATTTCAATAGCTTCACGTTGCAAACGAACATAATAATGGGTTTGTTTTGACAATATTTCCATATCGTCAAATTGAATGTCATGATTTAGAATATTCAGGGCATGGTCAGCCACAGCAGACCTCTCTGGTTGACCCAATCTACAAAATCTCATATGTTCTTTGCGTCTTGTATCAAAGCTACGTTTTGTGGTCCCGATGTATACTTTTCCACATGAACAAGATAACTTATACACTCCGGAAGATGATAAACGGTTTGACACATCTTTAGGTGATCTTAAATGTTCTTTAATTTTTCTTGTAGGTTTAAAAATAGTCCTAATGCCATATTTGATTAGGATTTTTTCAATTCTATTTGTAACATTAGCTATAAAAGGAAGAAAAGCAGTACCAACATTAAGAACTGGTTTTTCTTTAAGGTTACGCCTAGAAGGTGTAATAACATTATTAATATCTGTAAATGAATATCCATTATCTTGTAAGGATTTTCTTAAATATTTATATTCATCATTCAAAAATTCAGGGTCACAAATTCGTTTTGCTCGATCTACTAAAGATTTAATTACACTAATTTTTTGACGTGGATGGTGGTTGGATAATTTATGAAGGTATCTATCAGTGTGTGTCGGCTTTCTGTAAACCTTAAAAGATAGTGAATTATTATTTTTAGATATTAATATGTCAAGAAATGATAAACTTCCATTAGTTTCCTTTTCCACGGTAAATTGAATACTAGGATGTATACCATTTATAAAAACCAAAAACTCATGCAGTACTTCTTCTCCATGTTTCCAAATAACGAATGTGTCATCTATATATCTACACTGTGTCTCTTGAATTTCTGGATATAGGGAATTCCCATGTTAAAATAAACCATTGCAAATATTGGCTCCCCTAATTATTTTACAGCAAATGTCAAATGTAAAACTTCTTAAGGAAAAAAGGCTGCTTCTTATGTTACAATTGCATTTACATTTGGTTCATCCGTTTTCGAGAAATTTAGGAAAAACTTAAGGGCTTTTTCGTAACTGGTCAAGGTTGCTTTGCTTTAGACAGACAATGCTAACAGTAATTATTAATTGTCATTGTAAATCATTCATTGTTCAAAAACAATTCATTCATCATTAAAACTTTATTTGAGACAGATTATTACTCTTTAAAGAAAAATTTGTTTATAAAAATGAATTATTACACCATTGAAGAAAAAGTAAAATTTATTGTTTAGCTGCAAACGGAGATTTATTTGGACACTTGATCAAATAGTAGAAATGATGATTTTTTGTTATTTATTTTCCAATTTTTATAATTAATTTGTTTATTTAGAATATCGTCTTCTTGTTTATAACAGACTTATTTTATTTGTGCTCCTTATTGTATTTAGCCTAACACTTACATGGCTTATTAACGTTACCGGTTACGAAAAAGCCCTTAAGTTTTTCCCAATTTTCTCGAAAACGGATGAACCAAATGTAAATACAATTGTAACATAAGAAGCAGCCTTTTTTCCTTAAGAAGTTTTACGTTTGACATTTTACTGTAAAATAATTAGGGGAGCCAATATTTACAATAGTTTATTTTAAAATGGGAATTCCCTATGTCCAGTAATTCAAGAGACACAGCGTATACCAAACTGAAGGTTTTTTAGGTGTATTTCGTAACGCTAATGTTTCAAATTTTTCCATATAAAAATTAGCAATAACAGGACTAAGGGGACTACCCATTGCTACACCTTCCATCTGTTCATAAAATTTCTTACTATTCCACTGAAAATAAGTTGTAGTAAGACAGTGCTGAAAAAGAATGATTATGTCCTTTGGAAAAAGATGATCAATGTATTCAATAGTTTCTTTTAGAGGCACTTTTGTAAAAAGTGAAACAACATCAAAACTAACCATTATGTCACCCTGTTCAATTTTGAAACTATGCATTTTTTCAACAAAGTCGGCAGAATTTTTAATGTAATGGGGTGTTTTTCCTATATGAGGTGGTAATAAAAATGTAAGATGTTTTCAAGGCTATATGTAGGAGAACAAATTGCACTAACAATAGGCCTTAAAGGAATATTAGGTTTATGAATTTTTGGTAAACCATATAGTTTTGGTGAAATAGCTTCAGAGTTAGTCAGTTTCTTTTTATTTATTCAGGAATAGATGATAATTTAATAAGCTCTTTAGTTTTTAAAAGAAACTTTTTTTTTGTTGGATCCTTCGGTATTTCACGATAAGTTTCTGGTCCCAACAATTGTTCTATCTTAATGTTATAATCGTTCATATTTAATATAACAATTGCATTACCTTTATCTGATTTTAATATTATTATACTTTCATTGCGTTTAAGATCTAGTAAAGCACGTCGTTGACGAAATGATAAGTTGCTCTTTGGAGGTTTTGTTTTACGTAATATGTTAACGGTGTTATATCTAACTTCATTAGCAGCATCAAAAGGTAATAATTTAATGGAGTTTTCGATGTTGGAAATTATATCTTCTAAAGGTATTACCCTTGGTGTTATCGCAAAATTCCCTCCTTTAGAAAGCGCTTCAATAGCATAATCTGAAACAACATTATCAGAAAGGTTTATAACTGTTTTTTTATAATCAATAGATGGTCTATTATTTTGTTGTTTGTATAATTTATTAAATTTTTTTCTTTCTGACGTTGACACGAGATGTCAAAATTTATTTTCATAGATTTAAACGTTATGGAATCAATTTTATCCCAATCTTCTTTATTCTATATAGATGAAATTTCTAAATGTAAATATAAAAGATTTTTATCGGTGTTAACCAATAACTTCCTAGTAATATGTATTTGATTACGCAGAAGAGCATTTTCAGTTCTCCTGTAAATATTATTCGCTTGTTTAGTATTAAAACTTCTTTTAATATAGATAAACTGTGGGATAATTTTTTGGTCTAGGCGTGGTAATAAAAAAGTGAGTGACGATAATAATTGTGTTTTACGTTTCCTTAATTTTTCAAATTGTCTGATAGAACGATAAGTTTCCTCCCCATAAAGGACTGAAATATGAAAATGTAAACTTTCACCATTAACACTTGTTACACGTCCAAACCGCACTAGGCGTCGTGCAGGCTTACTAATGTAAGCGGGTTGCCAAGCCAGCTAACAGGGAGATGGACGTGGTCGAAATAATAAGTAAAATGAATGATTAATATGCTCAAACACCTTACACCTACATTCAAACAGCTCAGTCCGGGAAAATATGTCTCTAGGCGCCACCACAATCGAAACTTTGCTAAAATAATTGTCTTAAGCTGGATGTTAATTAACCCTACTTGATTGTGGAAAGTAGGATTGTGCTTACTCAGTAAACTCCTATACGAAGGTTCTAAAACAAACACTCGTCCCAAACAATTCAACTCAAACTCAAATAAATTTGGCACTACCCAGGTTATTAAAAACTTTTTGAATACACCTCGTATACCAAAACTTCCAAAATAAAATTTATCACTCAAATTCATTCAATGAACGGTAATTAATTTTTAAAATTCCTAACATGAACGATATCTTTTAAATTTAATTTACTTTTTATAACACTTCTGGATCGTATTGACATTCGTAAATATTCAAGGTTTCAAAACTCCAACTCTTTGTTATACTTAATGACATTTTTAAAACAACAGCTGATCCGTTAATTGTGCATTGCACTAATGAAACAAACATGAAAATTTTGCAATCAACCTGGCAAATATAAACTTTCAGGTTGTTCCTTAATCTTAAAAATCCAAAAAAATTAAAATATGCAAAGCTTACTTTTAAAATTGTCAAAACAAGATCACCAATTAAGTAAATGTTACAACTGTGTTCCATACCTGGCTAAATAAACAACAGAATAACAATCAACGGTAAATACATATATTGTCTTGTACAAAATAAAACAAAAACACAAATATCTACATAAATTACATCAGCGTGGTTGAAGTTAAACCACCAAATACCACTTTGCATTCTTACTACTAAATCAAACCATGTAATAACGGTAAACCTTTGGTTGCCTCTTAAAAGAAAAATTCTAGCAACCTTTACACCAATCTAGTCCCTTATACAAATAAACTTTCAATGTCATATAACGTTACTTAAACATTGGCTTAATATACAACGAACACTTCGTTCACTTAACAGGTGGTCTCATAAATACTTTTAGCTGAATCTCGTTGCAAGAACACGCGCTGCACTTAACACTTTAACATAACAGCTGTTATCTTTTATAAATCTGCTTATGCACTTTTTACTTTCTTGAAAATAAACAAACTAATTTTATCTTCAATCTCAATTTTATTATCGTTTTATTTATGAATGTCTTTTACGATTCATCCCCGGTTCGGGTTACGCAGTTGTTTAAACAATTACTGCCTCATTAAAATTCACAAATATACTCCAACAACATCCCATTCTATCACACTACCTCGCGCGCGTCTTCCGCCAACCTTCACCACAGGCAACAGCCAAAAACGAAAAAGCTCCCGTCAATCCCTGACTTTCCTATTTATAACTGCAGTCATCCATCTTTTAACATGTCTTCCTTCCGCGTTATATTCTCCAATAGTATTCATTCAAAATTCCATAGTTCCAATAGCTGCTACTCTCCATACAAGCACGCGTGTAATTACAATACACCGCCATATTTGTTCTTACTTACAAATTTTACAATTACTTCATGAAGAAATTATTTTTCGTCACCACATTCATTCAGTAGCCACTCTGGACCATTACACAACGTTTAACAGTTATCTCCAACCTGCGCTCGATCTCGTTCCGCAACATTTGCAAAAATAAGCACCGTCTAAGGTCTCAAATTCCATATACATACACATATTCTCAAAACAAATTGCACAACATTACAAAACCCTTCGGAAATTAACACTTAAACATACCAAATCTTTCTCTACATATTTTCTAAAACATTCTACACTTATACACTCACATCTTCTGGCAAAGATTACTCATCTTATCTTCAAACATTCCATTCCTTATGGTAGCAAAACAGTAGCGATACAGTGGCAAGCATTATCGTCCCATCGACCAATTTCTCTTCACATTTACATTCATCAGAATCTAATTATTCCAACACTAAAGTCTCTATAATATTCAAATACACGTATCTACATACTGAATTATATTTCTCCTACATTTCCAGTGGCGTATCATACACCCACATACATTATGCATACACACAAAAATTTTTTTTTTTCGTTCAAACTCAATACACTCGTGCTCAAAACACGTAATACATGTCATTATAACATCCTACATACAGGGTGCGTCAACGCAACCTGACACCTCCCCCACAAGGAGATTTTCTTCCAGAAAAACTCAAAAATACTGGTCCTAAGAGACCTACACAAAGTCAAAAACTAGAACACTTCACCGAGGTCCACTCGTGAAGCCACAACCCAACACCTGCCTCCTGGTGTCGACATCATACACTCAATAAAAAAAACCACACTCACCCAAAAAAAAAACAACAAACGTCAAAGCCGGTAGAGTTCAAAAGAACAAGTCACAAATCGGTATATATATTTTCCTTAATACGTCAAAATTATCGTAAACGTTAAACAAGTATCGTAATCAGTAAAGTAGATCCATCAGACTTCCTAAAAACAAAACACCCTAATCTAAATAATTCTAACTATACACGACGGCTATACCGGAAAGTGGTCTAAGACCCAAAATAACCATATTATAATTTAAATCCAAAAATGCATATGCGTAACTATAGCTATATTTATATTTACAAAAGTGGAACTAAACAACCGAACTCAAGAACCCAAAAATAACCCTGCGTCAAACACGCAACCAACAAAATAACGACACTCCGCGGGAACGACACGACTAACCCTAAAGCGGACAACAATGCCCCCGTCAAGACCAAGGCCTCACCCTACCTCGACACACCCCTTTGATTAGTCGCCTCTTACGACAAGCAGTTGGCCTCTGCTGTAGGAAAATTCTAGGGCCGTCCCTACACAGCCAAGTGTGCCCCAAGGACACAAACAAAACAGACAAATTCTGATATAAAAGAAAATAGAAATAGTCAACTCTACACGCCCGATAGTTTTCCGACCAACCTACCAATCGCAATCTGACGGTAGAACAACAAAAAAATTCGATCTATTAATTCAATAGCCTAACCTACTATATATATTCACTAAAATCTTATCTAACTTAATCGTCTGAGGGTCTGAACTTTAAATCTTTGGCATGCCATATGCCTCTAGAGTCGCCCGAGGCGTCCGATAACTCATACGTCTAATACGAAACTTTTTTCTTTATGTAAAACGGTCCAATAAATTTAGGTGCTAATTTCGCGGCAAAATAACGCGACGCGTCCGATAAAACATAATTCTTCCGCCACACAGTATCTCCTACTTGAAAAGTAGCTACTCTTCTTCGTAAGTCGTAATTTCTCTTACTTCTAATATATGCTGCATTCAATCTTCTCTTAATGTCATCATACACTTCTTGAAAAACATTGCCTCTAGCAATTAAAGGTTCTCTATTCGCAAACGCGACGTCATTCAAAGTATTCCCCACTACGGGTTCTCCATGTCTCGTTCCATCGAGATTCATTTCTCTACCAAAATTCGCAAAATACGGCGTCATTCCAGTAACTTCATGAGTAGCTGTCCTAATTGCACAAGCCACCTTCGCTAAATACTTGTCCCAATTTCTCTGATTGTCTTCAATATACGATGCTAACATAGTCTTCATTACTCGATTAACCCTTTCTGTTGGGTTCGCCTGAGGGTGATAATTTGCATTAAAAATGATCTTGGCATTATACGATGCCACCATATTCCTAAAAACTGCACTTCTAAATTGTGATCCGTTATCACATAACACATCACATAACACATACAACGGTACACCAAATAATAAAAACACATTTTCTTCGATATTTTTCACAACACTCGCGGCCGTAGCCGTACGTAACGGGAAAAATAACACAAACTTCGTAAAATAATCTGACACTACTAGGACATAACTATAACCACTTTTAGACCTAGGAAGAGGTCCCACAATATCTGTCGAAATCATTTGCCACGGTTTATCGATAACTGGATGCTGAGTCATCAGTCCTGCCGGTAATCGCTGTTCGGGTTTATGTCCTATACACACTTCACACTTATTCACATAACGTTTCACATCATTCTTTAACTTAGGCCAATAATATAATTTCGAAATACGTTCATATGTCTTGAATATTCCTGCATGCCCTGCAGTAGGTTCGTCATGATACTTTCTCAACATTTCACCACGCTTCGCCTTCGGAATAACTTCACGCCAACTTTCCGCGTCTTCACGTAAATTCGGATAACTACACGTCACATGCTTATATAACTTCCCATCTTGAACTCTCCATTTTGGATACGCTATCGGTCGATTCTCAATACATCTCTTCATTCTTTCAATCCATTTATCTTCTACAATATCTTCTTCTTCATTATGGTCTCCGCCGGTAATGTCGCTGTCGGTATTATCTTCACTAGACGTTTCCTCAATAACGGGAACTGATCGTGATAAGGTATCGGGTACTACATGATCTCTACCCTTCCTATGTATAACTTCAATATCATACTGTTGGAGCCTAACTGCCCACCGAGCCAAACGTCCTGTCGGATCCTTCAAATTATGTAACCATACTAAGGATGCATGGTCCGTAATAACGCTAAACTTAACTCCTTCGATGTATGGTCTAAGCTTCTCTATCGACCATAACACCGCCAAACACTCCTTCTCCGTAGTCGAAAACTTCCGTTCGCTACGCGTCAATGATCTACTATTATAACATATAACCTTCTCCACTCCATCAATAGTCTGAGTCAAAACTGAGCTGATTCCATAATCAGATGCGTCAGTTTCAATCGAAAACGGTAAACTAAAATCTGGACACGTCAAAATAGGTGCTGTCACTAAACAATTCTTAATAATATCCAATGCTTCACTGCATTCTTCCGTCCACTGAAAGCGTACATTTTTCTTCAATAATTTCGTAAGAGGTGCGATAATAGACGAGAACTGCGCGATAAAACGCCGATACCATGATGCCATACCGATAATTCTTCTAATTTCCGACGCTGTAGTCGAAACCGGGATCTTCAAAATAGCTTCAACCTTCTCGGGATCAACTGATAAACCGGTAGAATTTACCACATAACCCAAATAACGCAATTTGTCACGACAAAAGGAACACTTGTCCTTGCTCAACGTTAAACCTGCCCGTTCAAATCCCTTAAACACTTCCGTTAACACTTCAATATGTTTCTCAAACGTCGGTGTACAAATTATAGTGTCATCAAGATAAACAAACACATAAGGTTCCAATTCTGAACCAATAACACTGTCAATTAATCGTTGCCACGATGCCGGTGCATTAACTAAGCCCAAAGGCATTCTCTTAAACTGATAAAGACCCCTATTGGGTACCGTAAAAGCCGTAAACTCTTTCGAATCCTCCGCCATTGGCAGTTGCCAATACGCAGACTTAATATCTAAAGACGAAATAAACTTCGCGTCACGAAGACGATCTAAAATTGACGAAACGTAAGGAATAGGATAAGCATCCTTCTCCGTAACCTTATTCAACTTGCGATAATCTACACAAAACCTATATTTCCCGTCCTTCTTTTTGACCATAACAATGGGACTAGCCCATGCACTACTCGATTTCTCAACCACTCCAAGCTTCAACATTTTCTCTAACTCATCATCAATCTGTTTCTGCATAAATGGTGATACACGATAATACCTTTGCTTAATAGGCTCACTATTGGTCCTAATTCGGTGCTCTACTAAATTTGCGCATCCTAACTCTTTCTCCTTAGTTCTCACAAAATAATCCTCAACTAAATTGTCTAATAAATTCAATTGATCGGTAGTCAAATCTAAACGTGAATGTATTACTAAATCCTTAGTCTCTAAAATTTCAATTTCACTCAAACTTTCAAACTGCCATTCACCTCTACGAAAATCAGGTACAATACCTGCCTTTTTCCAAAAATCCCATCCTAAAATCATCTGATGTCTTATATCGGGTACAATAATCACGTCCATTATAACAATTTTACCTCTAATTTCAATTGGAATCGTCACAGTGCCTACAGATAAAACTTTCTGGCCATTCGCCACAACACACGTAGTCACACGCTTACTTCTACACCTAACTCCTAACCTTTCTAAGCTATTCCACCCTTTTATTCCCAAAACCGTTCTAGAAGAACCACTATCCAAGAGTGCTAACATAGACTGACTATAAACATTAACATAAATAAATGGTCTCTCATCTGAATCCTGATTGTCAAACATATAATTCAATAAAACTTTATTTTTCGAAAACGTTATCTCTGCCTTATTTCGAGAACTATTATAAAAGATAGCCGACTCTACAAAAATTTCGGAAGACAATATCCGACTGTCTATTGCCTCCATTCCCCATTTCCCCTGATTACGTGGAAATCGTGAACATTTAGGACATGTCCTAACGGTAAAATCTGCCCTACCACATCGATAACAATACATACTCTTTTTCGGTACCTGACATTGAAATGCCTTATGATTGCCTTGCTTGCAATTCCAACACAACAAAGGTTTCGCCACATTCATAGTCTTTCTGGACCCAGACGGTTTCACTTCCACTATCTCCGATACCTTAACTTCGTCACCCTTCACAACATTACGTGACTCACTCACACTCTCTACTTCACGTACATATGCTAAATCGGTCTAAATCTGACTTTCTCCTACTCGGGGGTACGTAACTGTCCATTGCCTGTATACGTTCTTCAATCAATCTCCCATACTTAATTAAATCACTAATAGTACCAATTTGGGTAAGTCCTAATTGAGTCTGATAAATAGGAGCGATATTTTTATATAAAATTCTTAATTGTTTATCCTCAGATAACCCTTCATTAAGTCGTGAAAATAATGTGCGCATAATCGCAACATAAATACCCATAGGTTCGTCAGACGCCTGTGTGCGTCGCTTAATTTCCTCAATTAATATTTCATCGTAATCACTTGGCTGGAACTGCAATCGCAAAGATTCCACCAATTCACTCCATGTCTTAACCTCTTTCCTAATTGACCTGACATAAATAAGTGCTGTACCGGTAAACAAATCTAAACATTCTGCAAACAGTTGCTCATCTTTAACGTTACGGGAAACTTGTAACTCACTAGTTCTCTCCAAAAATGCATTTAACGACAAAGACTTAATGTCACCTGAAAAAGAGATGTTCCACTTGCATACGGGAACACTCTTCGCTACAGTCATAATAGGCGCTACGTTTACTAAAGGGTCAACTATTGGTAACCCAGTCTTAAAATTGGTTGATGGTGAAGCCATCACGTCATCGGCACTCGTCCCTACATTAGCGGGAGTCCTAACTACTACTTGCCTATCTAAAATTTCATAATTCGAAACTAAAATTGCCATACTCGTAATGAAATCCTCTTTCTCTTTATTTTCTACATCCGTTTTTGCCACAACATTATTAATTCTATTAAAAATATACTTAAATTTTGTCTCGATAGTCGCTATAATTTTTGTAGTCACGTTACTATGTAATTCATCAATTAATTTTTCAATTTCTAACTTAGTTTCATTAATAGCTAACCTATCAGTATCAAATTCAAACGGGTACGGGGGTCGCGTACTCGCCCTACCCGCAGCTTCTTCACTATAAATACTCCTAAGTGCTTTTCGTAAAGCCGTAATGCCTAAGGAAGCATCACCTCCCCTAATAGCTATCTCATACTTAATCTCATTCAATGTCAAACAATCAATATGGATCTTATAACCCATCTTAACAAATAAAGGTTTCCCAAAATACTTCAAAAATATCCTAAACAACTCGTTAATACCACCAAAATATCTTTCAGAACAAAAGAATTCACTTAACACACAATAATCTCAGTCACAAATGTAAATACTTAAACACTAATTGTCTCCTCACAAAAAAAATTGCCATACGACTCAACATTCACTAATCTCTACAAGTCCAATCGATAATTCGTCAACAATCAGTAATCTAAACTTCAGAATCCAAAATTCTACTACAATATTTCATCAAACATCAAAATTAAGTCACAGTTCATTCACAAGGCCCCACGTTGGGCGCCAAATAATTATGTTACACGTCCAAACCGCACTAGGCGTCGTGCAGGCTTACTAATGTAAGCGGGTTGCCAAGCCAGCTAACAGGGAGATGGACGTGGTCGAAATAATAAGTAAAATGAATGATTAATATGCTCAAACACCTTACACCTACATTCAAACAGCTCAGTCCGGGAAAATATGTCTCTAGGCGCCACCACAATCGAAACTAAAATAATTGTCTTAAGCTGGATGTTAATTAACCCTACTTGATTGTGGAAATTTTGCAATCAACCTGGCAAATATAAACTTTCAGGTTGTTTCTTAATCTTAAAAATCCAAAAAAATTAAAATATGCAAAGCTTACTTTTAAAATTGTCAAAACAAGATCACCAATTAAGTAAATGTTGCAACTGTGTTCCATACCTGGCTAAATAAACAACAGAATAACAGTCAACGGTAAATACATATATTGTCCTGTACAAAATAAAACAAAAACACAAATATCTACATAAATTACATCAGCGTGGTTGAAGTTAAACCACCAAATACCACTTTGCATTCTTACTACTAAAACAAACCATACAATAAGACTCAAGAACGATTATCTCTTCCTTTCAAAACTACTTAATAATTTAAACAACCATACGCAAGTAAACTAACCAAAAAGATAATCGGGCTTAAATGAGTTCTTAAAAATTCTTAAATCTAATTGCTTACTTAAAATTGTCCATAAATCCTTGGATTTTCTTTTTTTCTTTCTTCCGTAAATCAATTATGTGTAGTCCATTTGTAATCCTTAAATTGCATGAACGCACATTACAAAGGCTCAATAAAACTTATTCCTCTGTGCACTCGCGAATAGTTCACTATGCGAGGTTATTACTCCCACAAACATGTAATAACGGTAAACCTTTGGTTGCCTCTTAAAAGAAAAATTCTAGCAACCTTTACACCAATCTAGTCCCTTAAACAAATAAACTTTCAATGTCATATAACGTTACTTAAACATTGGCTTAATATACAACGAACACTTCGTTCACTTAACAGGTGGTCTCATAAATACTTTTAGCTGAATCTCGTTACAAGAACACGCGCTGCACTTAACACTTTAACATAACAGCTGTTATCTTTTATAAATCTGCTTACGCACTTTTTACTTTCTTGAAAATAAACAAACTAATTTTATCTTCAATCTCAATTTTATTATCGTTTTATTTATGAATGTCTTTTACGATTCATCCCCGGTTCGGGTTACGCAGTTGTTTAAACAATTACTGCCTCTATTAAAATTCACAAATATACTCCAACAACATCCCATTCTATCACACTACCTCGCGCGCGTCTTCCGCCAACCTTCACCACAGGCAACAGCCAAAAACGAAAAAGCTCCCGTCAATCCCTGACTTTCCTATTTATAACTTCAGTCATCCATCCTTTAACATGTCTTCCTTCCGCGTTATATTCTCCAATAGTATTCATTCAAAATTCCATAGTTCCAATAGCTGCTACCCTCTATACAAGCACGCGTGTAATTACAATACACCGCCATATTTGTTCTTACTTACAAATTTTACAATTACTTCATGAAGAAATCATTTTTCGTCACCACATTCATTCAGTAGCCACTCTGGACCATTACACAACGTTTAACAGTTATCTCCAACCTGCGCTCGATCTCGTTCGGCAACATTTGCAAAAATAAGCACCGTCTAAGGTCTCAAATTCCATACACATACACATATTCTCAAAACAAATTGCACAACATTACAAAACCCTTCGGAAATTAACACTTAAACATACCAAATCTTTCTACATATTTTCTAAAACATTCTACACTTATACACTCACATCTTCTGGCAAAGATTACTCATCTTATCTTCAAACATTCCATTCCTTATGGTAGCAAAGCAGTAGCGATACAGTGGCAAGCATTATCGTCCCATCGACCAATTTCTCTTCACATTTACATTCATCAGAATCTAATTATTCCAACACTAAAGTCTCTATAATATTCAAATACACGTATCTACATACTGAATTATATTTCTCCTACATTTCCAGTGGCGTATCATACACCCACATACATTATGCATACACACAAAAAAATTTTTTTTTTCGTTCAAACTCAATACACTCGTGCTCAAAACACGTAATACATGTCATTATAACATCCTACATACAGGGTGCGTCAACGCAACCTGACACTCATAATAAAATACTTATTATATTATTAGATAAGTATTTTATTATGAGTGTTAATGGTGAAAGTTTACATTTTTATTTTCAGTCCTTTATGGGGAGGAAACTTATCGTTCTATCAGACAATTTGAAAAATCTATGAAAATAAATTGTGACATCTCATGTCAACGTCAGAAAGAAAAATTTAATAAATTATACAAACAACAAAATAATAGACCATCTATTGATTATAAAAAAAACAGTTATAAATCTTTCTGATAATGTTGTTTCAGATTATGCTATTGAAGCGCTTTCTAAAGGAAGGAATTTTGCGATAACACCAAGAGTAATACCTTTTGAAGATATACTATCCAACATCGAAAACTCCATTAAATTATTACCTTTTGATGCTGCTAATGAAGTTAGATATAACACCGTTAACATACTACGTAAAACAAAATCTCCAAAGAGCAACTTATCATTTCGTCAACGACGTGCTTTACTAGATCTTAAACGCAATGAAAATATAACAATATTAAAATCAGATAAAGGTAATGCAACTGTTATATTAAATATGAACGATTATAACATTAAGATAGAACAATTGTTGGGACCAGAAACTTATCGTGAAATACCAAAGGATCCAACAAAAAAAAGTTTCTTTTAAAAACTGAAGAGCTTATTAAATTATCATCTATTCCTAAAGAAATAAAAAAGAAACTAACTAACTCTGAAGCTATTTCACCAAAACTATATGGTTTACCAAAAATTCATAAACCTAATATTCCTTTAAGGCCTATTGTTAGTGCAATTGGTTCTCCTACATATAGCCTTGAAAACATCTTACATTTTTATTACCACCTCATATAGGAAAAACACCCCATTACATTAAAAATTCTGCCGACTTTGTTGAAAAAATGCATAGTTTCAAAATTGAACAGGGTGACATAATGGTTAGTTTTGATGTTGTTTCACTTTTTACAATAGTGCCTCTAAAAGAAACTATTGAATACATTGATCATCTTTTTCCAAAGGATATAACCATTCTTTTTCAACACTGTCTTACTACAACTTATTTTCAGTGGAATAGTAAAAAAATTTATGAACATATTGAAGGTGTAGCAATGGGTAGTCCCCTTAGTCCTGTTATTGCTAATTTTTATATGGAAAAATTTGAAACATTAGCGTTACAAAATACACCTAAAAAACCTTCAGTTTGGTACAGATATGTAGATGACACATTTGTTATTTGGAAACATGGAGAAGAAGCACTGCATGAGTTTTTGGTTTTTTTATAAATGGTATACATCCTAGTATTCAATTTACCATGGAAAGAGAAACTAATGGAAGTTTACCATTTCTTGACATATTAATATCTAAAAATAATAATTCACTATCTTTTAAGGCTTACAGAAAGCCGACACTCACTGATAGATACCTTCACAAATTGTCCAACCACCATCCACGTCAAAAAATTAGTGTAATTAAATCTTTAGTAGATCGAGCAAAACGAATTTGTAACCCTGAATTTTTGAAGGATGAATATAAATATTTAAGAAAATCCTTACAAGATAATGGATATTCACTTACAGATATTAATAATGTTATTACACCTTCTAGGCGTAACCTTAAAGAAAAACCAGTTCTTAATGTTGGTACTGCTTTTCTTCCTTTTATAGCTAATGTTACAAATAGAATTGAAAAAATCCTAATCAAACATGGCATTAGGACTATTTTTAAACCTACAAGAAAAATTAAAGAACATTTAAGATAACCTAAAGATGTGTCAAACCCTTTATCATCTTCCGGAGTGTATAAGTTATCTTGTTCATGTGTAAAAGTCTACATCGGAACCACAAAACGTAGCTTTGATTCAAGACGCAAAGAACATATGAGATTTTGTAGATTAGGTCAACCAGAGAGGTCTGCTGTGTCTGACCATGCCCTGAATAATCTAAATCATGACATTCAATTTGACAATATGGAAATATTGTCAAGACAAACTCATTATTATGTTCATTTGCAACGTGAAGCTATTGAAATATATAAACACCCTAATAATTTTAATAGACAAGTAAAGTAAATGCTTTACCAATTATTTGTTAAATTACTACAGCACCATAATTTAACATAAGTAGTTGGAATTAAATTAAAATTTAAAATTACAAGAAACGTTTTACATTGTGCTTTTCATTGTTAATAACACTTCCAATTATTGATAAAGATATCTCTTTGTTAGATTTAACTGGGTTATTTTTTGATGTAATGTTTGGATTTGTGAATGCTTCTATCATTTTAAAATTGAAGTTTTTCACAACTTTACAGTTACATCATAACTCGATTAAATTTTGTTAAATGTGTTTTTGGCTGACAAATTCCATTGTTAGCTTTCGTCGTAGATAGTGTTCTGGTTTGTCATCTTTAAGGCAGTTTAACAATATTTAATTTTTAATGACCTCTAGTTATTCTTTACTAAAATTTGAAATTTAATTTTTAGAGTTAGCTTTTTACGTTTCTCAAACTGTTGTATTAATAGCAGGCTGATGTTTATGTTTTAATTTTTCAACTTTGACAAAATTGTTCACAACATCTTTGACAATTCTTACAAATACTACTACTGACGAAGATAACTGTAAGTGTTATCGAAACGTTTAGATTGTATAATTTAAATACACCATTAAAAATCCCAAAAAAGATAAGTATTTTATTATAACATTAATCACTATTTCACTTACAGCACGAAAAAGGCTAGCATAGTTGAGAAGGTGATTAGGACCATCATGAATACCCTGTACAAAAAATTTGGGCTGCGCGGAAAATACGTATGGTCTGGTGGACTTCTCAAGGAAGTAATAACGACAGAATACAATAATCGTAAACATCGAACGATCGGAATGAAACATAGCGAAGTAAATGCAACGCTTAATGTATATTCGAATCTCAAAACCTTTAATAAAAACGATCGATTCATGGTGGGCGACATAGTTCGCATTAGTAAATTTAAAAGCATATTTGATAAAGGTTATGTAAGAAATTGGTTGAGTGAGCTTTTCAAGATTGTTAAAATACTCGTAACCAATCCGGTCACGTACTTACTAGACGACATGAAAGCGACACCTATACTAGGTGGATTTTATGGGCAGGAACTACAAAAGGCTAAATATCCGAACGTGTACTTGGTGGAAAAGGTCACTCGACGTAAGAAGAATAAAGTGTACGTCAAATTGTTGGGATTAAACGAATATTCGTGAATTGATGGTTACAACGTAGTTTTGTAACTACTTAACTAAATAAAAACTCAGCATACTATTATTTCATCTCACCATACAACGGTTTTTTTAACAATGTCTTTCTTTACATGCATTTTTGGGAGTAAAGATAACGTCTTTTGGTGCTCCCTCAGTTCGGTGGATGACCAAAATGCGTTGTCCGGACCGTTGGTCCATCTAAAGGGTGCATTTTTTGGATTTTCACTGCCTTTGTGAATATTATCCAGCAAGCATTCGTCCGCTCGTTTATGACGAAGGTCTGTTACACGTCCAATCAGGACTAGGCGTCGCTTATGTTTACATTAGTAAGCGGGTTGCTAAGCCAGCTACAGTGGAAATGGGAGGGGTCGAGATAAGGAGTAAAATGATTGAATAACAAGCTCAAACACATTATACTTACCACAAATTCACAACTTATACAGCTCAGTCCGGGAAAGATGTCTCTTGGCGCCACCACAATCTTAAATTTTACTAGAATAAATCGTCTTAGGCGAGATGGTGAATTAATCCAATCTGAGTGTGGAAGACAGGATTGCAGTCTAATCAGTAAATTCATACACTAACTCCTCAAAGTCAAACACACACCTAAACAAATCAACTCAAAACTTCAAAAAATTTAGTGATACACGGGTTGTTGTAACTTACTGAACACACCCTGTATAAATAGAAACTCCCATTCATAAAAATAAAACGTTAACTTATGTAGCTTTGAAATGTCCCTCGTGTATCTATAAATTTATATTTCTAACCGTTATACAACTTTGAATTAAATAAATGTTCCCAATTTAGAAAATTCTAAACAAAATATACAAAATCGGTTTAACAATCAATTGTTATCTCTAAAAGAAAAACTATTCATTAATTGCTGAATAATTCAATGTTAGAATGATTAGTGCTTGTATCATCAATAAGATATTTTATTAATAGTTTATCTTTAAAATCGTAATTAGACATTCAGCAATATGTTTAAACTTTAACACTTCAAAATAGTAATGTAGGCTGAATAGTGAATAAAAAATAAAATAAGTACTTCGTTAGTAGTGTTCTGCTTTAATATTTCAAAGCTAAAATGAAATGTTGTGATCGATCTGGCTCATTATGCAATTTCCAATCGATACTTAAATTCGAAAATATTCAACGGCTAGATTCGCTTGTCAGAAGGTGTAACCAGTTAGGCACACGATTCACACGATTAAACGACAAAGTAAAATAAACAGTGGATGTATATTGACAAATTATCCACATAGGTTATAAACAATGGCGGGGTTAACAAAAGCCACCCATAAATACGTACGGTTAAAATTTCCCCTTTTTTAAAACTAAACAACAAAATAATCAAAGTTCGATTACCTTTTTAAGGAATGAGCCGTACTTAATGCAACAATAACAGACAAAAAATGTACACTTAAAAGATAATCGTATTTGTTTTGGTTCGATAAAATTTCTATTTCTAGTCCTTACTTATCACTTTCATAAATCCTTTTTCGGTGTTGTAATTGCAGTCCATGTGGTGTGCTTCAGGTAATCCTTTTAAAAATTCTTAGCTGCACTGAACACAAACACGAGAAGAAGCCGTATTTGTCCTTCAAAACGTTTACCACAATAAAGTAATGGTTACTTCTAATTATATATATATATATATATATATATATATATATATATATATATATATATATATATATATATATATATATATATATATATATATATACAGGGTTTTCCACGGTAGGCATTCGTTAGAAGTTTATGTGGTTACAAACAATTTAGAAATCTGAATTTTTGGACTCAAGGGTTATTTAAGATTCTCTTTCATTCTAAAATATTTTCAAGGTCATGTTACTTCCGGTTATACCGGAAGTCGCCACTAACTTCCTTATTTTAAATGGAACACCCTGTATATTATTTTATTTTTGGATTCTTGACAAAATTTTAGGATAAGTCTTATTAGGGTTTCCTATACCTTTTTTCAACTGTTTCTTAGATATCTTGATTATTTCAAAAATTTTGAAAGATGTAACCCTATTTTCAACACTGCTTGTCTTACTTATTTTTGACTGATGGAAAGTGTTTCTCGAATAGACAGAAGCATAAGAACTATACTTTTGAGATACTTATTGACAATTGATTTATTGCATAAATGGTGTTCAAAATTTGATGAACTATTAAACAATTTTCAAAGTTGAAAAACTTTGTTAATTAAAATGTGACACCCTGTATATTATTGGATGAATAAATGCAGCATTTAGTTATGCATCGTTTGGCTATAACATTACCTATACCTATTATCGACAATTTTCTTGTTAATTAATATTTTCTACTTTAATGTGATTTTTGACAGAAACTGAAATGTTTTTCAAAAATAAAATGAACTTAATTCAAACTACACAAATTCTATTTTATTAAAACAATCAAATAAAGCAAGAAGATAACAAAATTGAGAGCATAATAACAATTGAAAAACATAAAACAATTATTTGAACATAATTAGAAGAAAAGTGATAAAAAAGATAAAATGCAACTGCAATCTAGTGAGCCTTAATTTTGACACGCATTAAAACATTGTTGTTGATTTAATGTCAAATCAGTACAATTTAAGTGATTTTGTAATTTTTTAAGTATTTTTTTTTAGTACTGTTTATAATGGAATGTATTCAAGAATATTCTAACAATGATTTATTAAATTTGTTTTACACGCATGGTGAATGTGGACGAATTGTTAGGCGAACATGCAGGTTGTTTAACGAACGGTGTCCATACCTACCATTAATGACACCTGGAAAATTTGCAAGAATTGAAGCTCGATTTATTGCAACTGGAAGTATAAGGGCAACTCGAACGCATTTAAAGCCAGTAATAGATAATGAAGTTAACGAGGTGAACGTGTTAGCTTATTTTCACGCTTATCCACGAACTTCAATTACAGCAGCTGCATTGGATTTGGATATTTCACAAACATCAATCCACAGAATATTAAAGAAGTATAAAATGCATCCTTTTTCGGTAATAACTGTGCAAGGATTACATCTTGGTGATTAGGCACGACGAGTTAACTTTTGTGAATTTATTCTTGTACAAATGACCGAATATCAGAGATTTCTCCACAACATTATTTGGATCGATGAACCAAAATTCAGTAGAGAAGGAATTTTCAATCGCCGAAATAATCACTACTGGGCACAAGATAATCCTCATGTAACAAGAGAACGTAATCACCAGTTCCAATTTAGTTTTAATGTTTTTTGTTTAGTTATGGATAATAGAGTGGTATATCAAGTGTACAATGAAAATTTGAATGGGGCGAGATATCTTGAAATTCTCCGTGGGTTTGTTATGGATTTTCTAAATACTCTACCTGCATGTGATAGGGCAAACAGTTGGTATCAGCTGGATGATGCTCCCGCACATTCCACTATAGCTGTACATCAACAGTTGACATTGATGTTTGAAGATCGGTGGATTGGCCCACAAGGACCTTCGAACTGGCCACAGAGATCACCCGACTTGACGCCCCTGGACTTTTACCTCTGGGGTCGTATAAAATAATTAGTGTACTCTAGACCAGTTCAAACTAGAGAGGAATTGCTAAATCGTGTTCACAATGCATTCAATAGTATGTGTCTACACGAAATTCGGTGATCTATTTCGCAAGAAGTATATGATAGAGTTATAAAATGCTTAAATCGAATTGGCGGTCATGTGGAACATATGTAATGATTCATTTTATCTTTTTTATCACTTTTCTTCTAGTTATATTCAAATAATTGTTTTATGTCTTTCATTTGATATTATGCTCTCAATTTTGTTATCTTCTTGTTTTATTTGATTGTTTTAATAAAATAGAATTTGTGTAGTTTGAATTAAGTTCATTTTATTTTTGAAAAACATTTCAGTTTCTGTCAAAAATCACATTAAAGTAGAAAATATTAATTAACAAGAAAATTGTCGATAATAGGTATAGGTAATGTTATAGCCAAACGATGCATAACTAAATGCTGCATCTATTCATCCAATAATATACAGGGTGTCACATTTTAATTAACAAAGTTTTTCAACTTTGAAAATTGTTTAATAGTTCATCAAATTTTGAACACCATGTATGCAATAAATCAATTGTCAATGAATATTTCAAAAGTATAGTTCTTATGCTTCTGTCTACTCCAGAAGCACTTTCCATCAATCAAAGATAAGTAAGACAAGCAGTGTTGAAAATAGGGTTACATCTTTCAAAATTTTTGAAATAATCAAGATACCTACGAAACAGTTGAAAAAAGGTATAGGAAACCCTAATAAGACTTATCCTAAAATTTTGTCAAGAATCCAAAAATAAAATAATATACAGGGTGTTCCATTTAAAATAAGGAAGTTAGTGGCGACTTCCGGTATAACCGGAAGTAACATGACCTTGAAAATATTTTAGAATGAAAGAGAATCTTAACCCAAAAATTCAGATATCTAAATTGTTTCTAACCACATAAACTTCTAACGAACGCCTACCGTGGAAAACCCTGTATATATATATATATATATATATATATATATATATATATATATATATATATATATATATATATAGTGGTGTCTACTGCGTGGACGGAGGATTTCTATTAGATATATCGAAACAAATTTTGGTGTGGTAATACACGATCATTGGACCTACATTCTAAAAATATTTGGGTATAGTTAGGTATTAACAAAAGTATGCCAACCCAAACCTGTGTTTTTTAAATGGAACACCCTGTATATTTTTGCAATTTTGGATTCACTGTTACATTTAGAATATAGCTATAGTCACTAGTACCAAAATAGAGTTAACTTTGGAACCACGATGCGAGCGTTGTCACCACGACTGTTAATAATAGTCTACTAAGAAACAAACTGGGAAATTTTTCAAAAACATGTAAAACTATACAGAACGATTAACTTACGCGAAATGTAATTTTCCTCAATTTTTTCAAATGCAACACCCTGTACATTTTTTTACATTTTGATTCCCCTGAAAAGTAGATACCAATTGATAATAGGTATTGACGTTTTTACGTAAAAATATTCTAAACTACAAATTTACTATGTCAATAGAATTCAACACAACAAGTCAGGTAGGCTAGCAGGTTGTAATAAAGAGGAACAATTGCATCTATTGTTTTGACGTTTGTATAATCATTAAAATATTGTTCCATTAGTTTGTGTTTTTGGATTGTCGTTTTGTCAATTTTTGTATAAAAAGAACTTTTGAAAGATATGATCTTTATTTATGGCGAAGCTCGAAGGAATGCTTTGCTGGCTACCCGTTTGTACTGTGAACGATACCTAAAGAGAACAGCCACGGAAAGAATCGTTTATGAATGTAGCTGAGAGATGTATAAATTCTGGAAGCGTGTTATCCCAAGCGCGCAAAAACAAGCCCAAATTAAGAAATTGAGGTTCAAGTTGTGGCATCTCTTATAGAAAATCCGTAAATTAGTATCAGAGAGCTAAGTATACACCTAGACCTAAATAGAAATACAGTTCGCAGCGTTATTTAAAAAAAACAATTTGCATCCTTATCATATCGAGCAACATCAAAGTTTAAGTGAAATAGATTTTCAAAATGGTGAATCTTTCTGCCAATGGGTAACTACTAAAGTAAATGAAGAACCCAATTTTCTTAATAACATTCTATTTACGGATGAGGCAACTTTTCACAATAATGGCAATATTAATACACAAAACTATAACCACTATTCAGATACTAATCCACACACCTTAAGAGTTGTTGATCACCAGCATAGATGGTCAGTTAATGTGTCGGGTGGTATAATCAATTTTAATATGGTTGGTCCTTTTTTAGTTGATGGGAGTCTTACCGGTGAAAGATATTTACAGTTTTTGGAAAATTATTTACCCGAGCCTTTGGAAAATATCGAGATAATATTCGTACGATGTGATTTCAACTGGATGGCGCCCCTCACACTATGCAATCAACGTTAGGCAATATCTCGAAAGAAATTATCCGATGAGGTGGACCGGACGAGGTGGTGTGCAAAACTGGCCAGCCAGATCACCGGATCTTACGCCCCTTGATTTCCTCCTTTGGGGCTACGTTAAAGAAAAAGTTTACCAACATCCTCCCACCACAAGCTAAGATATGAAAAATAGAATTAGAGCTGCGTTTCAATCCATCTCGCCTCTAATGTTGTTGCGAGTGAATCTTTCGTTTACCAAGCGAATTGCAAAGTGTTTAGTGAGGCGTGGTCAGCTTTTCGAACATTTAATTTGAATTTATGGTTTTATTCGTTTATGTTTACTTGTTCAACTTATTTTTAGATGTAGATAATTATTTTATTGTTTAGTGATTAATTAAGTTTTCCTGATCAGTTAAAGAATTTATTTTCCATTCGTATTTTCTTATTTGCTCTGGATTTTGTTTCATTTGTTCTTCTGTATGTCAATATTTTCAAATAAAGCGTAAATATCTCAAGAAGGGTCCGTCTTATGGCTATGAAACCTGTTATCAATTCGTATCTACTTTTTACGGGGAATCAAAATGTGAAAAAAATATGGAGGTTGTTGCATTTGAAAAAATTGAGAAAAACTACTTTTCGCGTAAGTTAATCATTCTGTATAGTTTTACATGTTTTCGAAAAATTTCCCAGTTTGTTTGTTAGTAGACTACTATTAATAGTCGGTGGTATAAACAGATTTACAAAATCGTGGTGATAACGCTCGCATCGTGGTTCCAAAGTTAACTCTATTTTGGTACTGAAGTGACGATATCTGCAGAACGGCTAGTGATACATATACAAATTTCTATACTTTTATTCTAAATATAACAGTGAATTAAAAAATGCAAAATATACAGGGTGTTCCATTTAAAAAACACAGGTTTTGGTTGGCATATTTTTGTCAATCATCCTGTACATACCTAAATATTTTTAGAATGTAGGTCCAATGATCTTGTATTACCATACCAAAATTGGTTTTGATATCTCTAATAGTTAAAGAGAAATCCTCCGTCCACGAAGTAGACACCCAACCTGTATATGTACATTACCATTCTTCTCTACCTCCCCACAATCCCTTTGGTATTGTCAATGATTGTACACCTCCAAAATTGATGATGATCACCAATATTTAAAATAAATTTCACAAACTTTTATTTCGTTAGCATAAATGGTTACTTCCAGGTCTCTTTACTCTAACCTAAGGTTCACGCGTCTCACAATCGAACACTAATAACAAAATATTCACTGTATTAACTTCTAATCTGCCTAAGCACTTTTTTTTAAGAAAATAACTAATGTTCTCCTTCAACTCACAATGTATTATTAGTTATTTGTGAATGTCTATATGATTTACCCCCTTAAGGGTTAATGAAGCGGCTAAACAGGTCCTGCTAAATTATAATTTTCACAAAGCTACTCCACACCTAACCATTCTAATGGTTATCACGCGCGCAACCCGTACTCAAAACCCCTAATCATCTAGCTAACTTATAACTGCCCTCCCTTCTAATTTGGGCACTCGCTTGTATACCTTCTGCTCGCCATCTTGCCAACACGTCACAATAAATTCGCGCTACACTTAAAATTCGCCTATCACAACTGAGCATTTTACTGCGTCTCTACTCTCGCATCACAATGTCCAACATGGGCAAGCACGCTACTCTTATACAACACTCGTCTCCATCTTTATTTTACGTGAAACTTTATGAAATCTCCTCGAAGAACCCGTCTATCCACACCATATTCATTCAGTATATCCACCAGATCGTATCTCAACTTTCCATACATATCTTACGTGTGCGCGGATTTTACTTTCGCAAAATCTAACAAACTCCCTCACATTCTATCACCTTCATTCGTGACCCTGCATTTATTTTCCATTATTGCACAACATTACAAGAGTTTCTACAAACAAAAACATGCATACTTATTCCTTACCGTACGTTAATAAAACATCAACATATCACAATCCACTCACTCATATGTCTACAACTACTTCTTTCAGTACAAATTCCTCCCCACACAGTAGCAAAGGACCAGTAGTTTTACCAGTGTCGTTATCAATAAGAATTTTACTCAAAACATTATTTCTCAACCAAATTTAACGCTTCCAAAGCGAACCTCTTTCTGTAACACTCAGATATCCCTTCATATGATAACTAAGGCTTCATTAAAAATGCAGTGGCGTATCCTTTACACCACTTAGATTACGCATACTCAAAAAAAATTCTTTTCATGCAAACTCGCTTCAACTGCACTCAAAACACGTTACATACGTTATCAAAATCCTGCACATACACGGTGCGTCAAATTAACTTTACAGGTCATCGCACGGTCTAAAAGGGTACTTAATATCCTACCCTTGCTTATATTCAAAAGAATTTCCAGAGCCTTAGAGTTGGCGTATTCGATGGCCGTACAAATAGCGTCGTCCATTACGACCGACAAATTGTTACAATTACCTGAGATACTGTGATAATTAAATGACGACTTACCTAAATCAAGTACATGTATTTTGACGTGTGGCTGTAAGGCAAATGATTTAAGTCGATAAGCAGTTATTCATGCGTTATTTACAATCTTACACATATTTACAACTTTCTTAATTAAATTATCGAGTTCATCCTTTTTAGTGAACATCAATGTAACTTTATTCGTCCGGTGGAAAAGCCCTTTGCAAGATGGCATTAATAAATAAATAGTATTCAGTTGATGAAACATCCATTATAGCACACTGCAAATGTTTTGAATATCAGGCGAGTAGCGTGGCCGACTTCTTCCTCCATGCGAACATCATGATCTGAGAAGCAAATACAAAAATTAAACGTTACCTTGAAATGCTCGGGTCTTAAACGATTGAGTTATAACCCCAAGGGCGAGTTACCGCAAAGTTTGCCGTTGTAACTCGTTTGTCGCGGAAGGGACTGAGAACAATTTTATTTTGTTTGATCGTATACACTGAATGTTTTTTGATTTGATCAGATACTGATGTTTTTTTTACAACTGCATCGTTCAATAGAGATTCTTTGTTGTCATCTAGTGTTAATTCTCTAAGGCCGACTGCAGTGGAGCCTCTAGATTTCTTAATTTCTTTACGTTGTTTATCCACTCGGTAAGCGTACATTTTGGCACGAAGCCTTACGAATTCTAATATAATTTTTCCGGGATTTTCATTATTTATGAAATCGGCTATCCTTCTGTTTACGGGAGAAATTCCAACAACCTTATCTCTTTCATAATCCGAGGTATCAAATCGATGAATATCCGCCTTAATGGATTCGTATACGTCGGCAACTGTGAAAAAGTAAATCAGACTATCGGTGTCAGTATATAATTCAGCACCATTATAGAATTTCGGTAAAACGTAATTATAATGAAAATCGTATATGAAAGTTTTTGAGATGTCCAAGATCGGAAAGCCTGCATATATGGGTTTATTGAGAAAGACTTCTAACCGATTCATTTCAATAATGACCAACTTCTCATCTAATATGGTGCAACTACGAAAATTTGGTTTCGCAATATACGCACGTACACCATACCGACCCTCCCATTTCGTCATCAACCGCACACATTTATATTTTCTAAGATTTTCCAAAAGACACATTCGATCATCAATTTTAAAAAGAAATTTTGACGCATTGTCGTATTTAAGTCGATATACGCTAGAAGCCAAGACGGTTGCGTAAAGCGTAAGGCACGGTTGATCCTTACAAGATTTAATCAGCGTTTAGTATAATACTTTAAGTTCCTATAGAGCAGGGTATGGTTACGTTTTGGATTCAAAGTCAACAAAAGTTTCTTAATTTTCAATCCCGACGGGATCATATGCTCGGGTGCTAATGACAGGTCACACGGGGAATTATGCAAATCTCTCGGGCCGTCTAAGTCGCAATCCAAAATGTACCCAATGTCGGAATAGTCAGGATGATTTATGTCCAAGTCATCAAAGTTTCCCATAAAAGTAAAGTTTCCGATTGGTAACGATTCGCACATGGTAAAGCGCATTTACGTCATAGTACATTAAATAGGTGGTTTGAAGTTTTGGGGTCAAATCCTTCCGACATGTTTGTTGGTTTTCGCGTAACCAGCAGTGCATTGAGTGACGCCTCCCCTAATACCCATCCCAATGAACATAACCTGATCTCTGTCTGTTGAAAGTTCCAATCTAACTTTTGTAATTTTTAACATGGCATCAAACACCAGACCGGAAGTCGTATAGTAGTGTAGTGTGATACGTGTAAATTTAGTTTATAAATTTATGGTCTTTAGTTACGACTCATCCTATAGGTTATTGGAAAATGGCAACATTGCCAATAAAATTCGTTCTAAATAGGAAATTTTTCAAACATGTGACCGTTTTAAATTCTGTTATTGGTAGAAATTAATCAGGCTTTCTTTTTTTGTTTTCTGGTACCTTCAGAGAAGAAGGAAAAACGCCATTTTTGGCAAAGAAATTTAATGCGTAGTTAGAAGCAAATGTAAAATTTGGAAAAGGTTTCCTTAAAAATTTGATTGAACTTCTCAAGTAAAATTTTAACACAGCCTGTTGCTGGATTTAATCTTTTCCATATAAATAAATCCTGTTGGGATAGAGATAGTTAAACCATTTCTGACAGCACAATTTGATACCATTCATCCGAGGTGTGAAATATTAGTTATGGGTCTTCGAACCTGAATTGAAACCGTTTACGATTACTCCTTCTCCGAGCATCTTCCGCATTAACTGAAGAAATATACGTAATATAAGTGACTGCAAAAAATGAATTTCTTCTCTCACTTCAAAATTATCGTCCTGCTACGGTTAGTTTCACACAAGTACCTTCTTCTAGTCCTAAGGTTACACCAATTAGTAGTGCGGAAAGTGAACCTGATCTTCTTTCTTCTGATTCGGATGACTTGGATGCGTTACCTATTCCACGCGTTAATACGTCTATACCAGTAGCTTCGCGGAAATACTGTGCGGTTGCGAAATTGAACTTAACCTTTTCTGGGGAAACTTCTTCGTCACTTCTTGAATTTTTGACATGGGTGGGAGAACTCGCTTCTGCTAGGGGACTTACTAATTCATACCTTTACGCTGCTTGTCCAGAACTTCTGACTGGCAAGGCATTATTACTATACAGGGCACATAAGGAATCCTTAACCTCTTGGGAAGATGTGGTAGCACTTTTAAAATCCGAATTTATACCAATTAATTATGATGAACGACTGTTGGAAAAAATTAAAGCTCGTACTATGGGTCCTTCAGAATCGATTGGCATATATGTAGCTACTATGCAAAGTTTATTTCAACGATTACTTCTACCTCTTTCTCCGGAACGACAACTTGAGATTGTCCGACGTAATATTTCTCCGTTCTATCAAACTTCTTTAGCTTTAACAGATATAACTTCTTTGGCACAAATTATCACTTTGGGTAAAAAACTCGAACATAATAAATATTCGATTGAAACATTTAGACCTCCTCCTTCTCGTCGTACTTCCAAATTATTAGAACCTAATTTAGCATATGTAGATTCTGCTAGTGGTGCATCAACATATTCGTAAACCCACTCCTTACGTTGTTCATACCTTATCTACTCCTTCACCTTCTAATTTACGTTGCTGGAATTGTCAAAAACGAGGACATAATTCTCCTAAATGTTCAGAACCACAAAATAAGCATTGTTATGGTTGCGGTAAACCAGGAGTTACCAGAGCTAATTGTCCTAAATGTAATTCTCGTCAGGGAAACTAATATTAGAGGCTTTTGACCGAGTAGAAGACTCTGTTCTACCTACAATCTCGGATACTCCTTTTTCGGGTCTTACTGACCAACAACGTTTTCTTCTTGACTTTATATTCTCTAGTGTTCGTAACGACGAACGATCTTACTTTAATGTCTCAATTCTTCGACAAATGTTTAAAGGTCTTCTGGATAGTGGATCCTCACGAACCATACTTGGCATGGATGGGTGGAATTCTTTACGACGTTTACATATTTCACTTTTGACAGACAAATCTCCTTTATTTTGTTCAGTAGCTAATGGTGGCCAATGTCAGATTCTTGGTCATGCTCCTCTTCTGATCACGGTGGAAGATAAAACTGTAGTTATTGATGTGTTAGTAGTACCAGAAGTTTCTCAACCACTTATTTTGGGTATGGATTTTTGGAGGGCGATTGATTTCGTCCCAGATTTCCGACAGGGTCATTGGTCTTTTGGACCTACTCCATTACTTGACGCTATAAATACCGAACATTTAAACTCATTCTCCGAATTATCTTCTTTTGAACAAAACTCACTACAAAATCTTCTGAATACAGCTTTTCCTTTGGCTTCCGATACACTTGGCTGCACTTCTCTGATAGAGCACAAAATTATTACAGACGCAGAACCTATTAAGCAAAGATATCCGTTATCTCCTACTTTGCAGATTATCGTAGATAAAGAGCTTGAGAATATGTTGGCTATGGGTGTTGTAGAACCTTAAAATAGTCCATGGTCTAGTCCGGTAGTTATGGTACGAAAAAGAGACAACTCCTACAGATTTTGTATCGATTTTCGCAAATTTAACGCTGTGACACAAAAGGATGCTTATCCTTTGCCTTATATTACTTCGATTTTGGATCGGTTACGTGATGCTCGCTTCTTATCCAGTTTGGATATTCGTTCTGTTTATTGGCAAATACCTCTTTCTCAAAATTCTAAACCGCTCACGGCTTTTCCTGTACCTCATAGAGGCTTATTTCAATTCACTAGAATGCCTTTCGGATTACATAATTCTCCGGCTACTTTTCAAAGACTAATTGATCGGGTTCTCGGTGCTGATCTCGAACCATATTGTTTCGCTTACCTGGATGATATTGTCATTGCTACTCCTACTTTCGAGAAACATTTAGAGGTGCTGACGCAAATTTTCAATCGTTTACGGGAAGCAGGGTTAACTTTAAGCGCGACAAATGTCAATTTTGTCGTCCCCAATTAAAATATCTCGGTTATGTGGTCAACAAAGATGGCTTACTGGTTGATCCGGATAAGGTCGCTGCAATTACTTCTATACCTGTTCTTACCTCAGTAACTGAAATTCGTAGATTACTCGGAATGTGTAGTTGGTATCGACGTTTTGTTCCAAATTTTGCTACGCTTACTGCTCCTTTAAGTGCTCTTACTCGTAAAAACACTCCTTTCGTTTGGTCAAATCAATGTCAAGATTATTTTAACGCTTTAAAAAAATGTCTCGTATCTGCTCCTATTCTTTCATGTCCTGATTTTTCTTGTCCTCTTACTATACAAACAGATGCTTCAGATTTTGGCTTAGGTGCCGTTTTAAGTCAGACTACTAGTGCTGGTGAACAAGTTATTAGTTACATCAGTCGCTCCTTAACTAAAACGGAACGTCATTACTCATCGACAGAGAAAGAATGTTTAGCGGTCCTATGGGCCATTGAAAAATTTCGTCCTTATGTCGAGGCTGCACACTTTTCGGTAATTACTGATCATCATTCTTCAGTTTGGCTAAATAAACTTCAAAATCCTTCGGGGAGATTAGCTCGTTGGGCTATTAGGCTTCAACAATACGACTTCGACATTATACATCGAAAAGGTAAAGAACATGTTGTACCTGATGCTCTTTCTCGGTCTGTACCAAAACTTGATACTCTCATCACTGAACCAACTACTTCACGTATCTCACTACCTATTACTGATCAATGGTATATTTCTATGCGCGAACGTGTAAATTCTTCTCCCAAGAAATTTCCTTCCTGGTTCGTTAAAAATGAATTGCTCTTCAAGCGTACTAAAGCTACTTCAACTTCTGATGACTTAGGTGACTGGAAAATGGTTGTTCCAAAGAACCAACGCTCAGAAATTCTTCGTGAATTACATGACTCTCCTACTGCAGGAGATTGTGGGGTAACTAAAACTGTAGCTCGTATCTCACTTCATTATTATTGGCCAGCCTTACGGGCCGACGTCTCGCGTTACATTTGACGCTGCAATATCTGTGCTGCTCATAAGGTGGAACAAGACACCGCCAGGATTCTTTGCTTCTGCTATTGTGCCTACCAGGCCATGGCAAGTACTTTGCGCAGATCTCGTAGGACCTCTGCCACGATCCTCAAAAGGTCATTGTTTTATACTTGTAGCAGATTATTTTACTAAATTTCCATGCTTCTTTCCTTTACGTACTGCAACAGCTACTATGGTTACTCGAATTCTGGAAGAACAAATCTTTTTAATGTTTGGTACTCCACAATACATAATCACTGATAATGGGGTACAATTTCGCAGCAAGGAATTTACAAGCCTGTGTTCTCGTTATCGTACAAATATTCTATATACTCCAAAATATCACCCTAGATCGAATCCGGATGAACGAATTAACAGAGTTCTAAAAACAATGCTCTCTTCTTATATTAGCTCTAATCAGTGTACCTGGGATGTAAATTTCCCCAAGATCGGATGCGCTATTCGCTCAGCTAAACATGAAATTACTAGTTACTCTCCATATTTTGCTTTCTGTGGACGCGAACACATACTGTATGGTGATCTTTTTCCTGAACCTCTTGACTCTGACTCTCCTATCCTGAACCCTAGTGAACATACTCCTCCGATACCATCCGACCAGTTCTACAACTCACTTCGCTTGGACATTCTGAAACGTATGAAACGTTCTACTAAACGAGCCCAACAGCGGTATAACTTTCGTCGCCGTCACGTTTGTTATAAAATAGGGGATCTGGTTTGGAAAAGAAATATCGTTCTCTCCGATACGTCTCGGCATTTTAATGCCAAGCTCGCACCGAAATTCGTAGGTCCGTGCCGTATAGTACGAGTAGTTTCTCCTTGGACTTATGCGTTAGATGATGCAACGGGGAAGTCTTTAGGCGTCTATCACGCGAAAGACCTTAAACCACACGCACCTGTGCTCTCTGCGCCTTCTACTACGTCGTCGGACGGGGATTCTTTCCCTATTGCTGCTATGGGTTCGAGAAAAAAAGTACTCTGTTAGGGAGTCCTAAACGCCGCAAGCGGCACAAGTAGTCTCAGCACTATTTCCTTCGGGTGGTTGGTTGAGTTTTCTTCACAGGGGTGGATATTTAGGGTTACACTCACATCTGTCCTTTCCATTCTTCGAGTGTATCCCTGCTCGAACATCAGAGCCCTTCACTTCCTTCTTTTATTTCTTTCGGGTGGGTTTCTTAGTACGTCTGTCTCTGGATGCAAGGGTTGGGATTGGGATTTGGTTTTGGTTGTGAGTTTTTAGGTTGGCGACCCTATAGTTCTGCCGAGGGTTGGGATCGCTTTGTAAGGGGTTTGAAATCATGGGTGGGGTTTTTGATTTTGTTAGGGGGGGATTTGATACGTGTAAATTTAGTTTATAAATTTATGGTCTTTAGTTACGACTCATCCTATAGGTTATTGGAAAATGGCAACATTGCCAATAAAATTCGTTCTAAATAGGAAATTTTCCAAACATGTGACCGTTTTAAATTCTGTTATTGGTAGAAATTAATCAGGCTTTCTTTTTTTGTTTTCTGGTACCTTCAGAGAAGAAGGAAAAACGCCATTTTGGGCAAAGAAATTTAATGCGTAGTTAGAAGCAAATGTAAAATTTGGAAAAGGTTTCCTTAAAAATTTGATTGAACTTCTCAAGTAAAATTTTAACACAGCCTGTTGCTGGATTTAATCTTTTCCATATAAATAAATCCTGTTGGGATTTGGAATTTGAGTTCGGCTTTAATTTTTTTGTTTCTACTACCCCTTAGCTTCGTTAAAGAGGTAAGCTACTCAGCTTCTTTTTTATTTACTAGACATAACTTTGAAATGCATGTGTACATGTTTTGAAATTTTAATACAGCATAAAGATCATATCTTATAAAAATTTGGGTATAGATTTAAATTCTAACACAGTTGTCTTATATAGGTTTTTTTGTCCTTTACACATTTACTCAAGATTAACATCTTTCGTGCTTCCATAAGAGATAGTTAAACCATTTCTGACAGCACAATTGGATACCATTTATCCGAGGTGTGAAATATTAGTTATGGGTCTTCGAACCTGAATTGAAACCGTTTACGATTACTCCTTCTCCGAGCATCTTCCACATTAACTGAAGAAATATACGTTACACCTACGACTATTTTCGATAAGTATTTTGTTACACGCACACAAAAAAAATTTACCTACAGTGAGTGACTTTTGTTAGCTTTTCTACTTAACGAGGCTCTCGTTACCTGTACATTACTGAAATTCTTATAACAATTACATTACTGTGCTTGCTACATTGTATTAGTGTGTTTCCGCAATTATCCGATTCCCGAAATTAATGCTTATACTTTACTGTTAACCATTTCCTTAGTAATCGTTAGGGAAAGGTTAGACATTTGTACCTGTAAAAGATAATTTGGGTTATTCCAAAGTTTCTCATATACTTACCTTTAACTTTGCAGTAGAATTTGTACTTTAACCATCCATTTCTAACTGTTTTCTTATGTACTAGTTTTATTTTGATATCAAACCGTAGGTTTTTCAACCGTTAGAACTATCTGTGCCTAGTGTATAGGCGAACAGCTGTTTAGCTGACGGAACGCTACTATTTGAGTCTAAATGTACCAGGTGTGTCTAAATCATGCTAACTGCTGGGGTTGTATAAAAAGCTATTTATTTCAATTACTGTGTAAATCAAATTGCATATTTATTTATGATCATTGGGGTTGTATAAAATTTGTTACTTTTTACTGATTACAATTTAATAGTTGTTTATTACAAAACTGTTTGAATTAGGGTTTACTCATGTTAATTTTTGTTTTGTAGCCATATGCTTACTAATGAATGTGTCAATCGGTGTTGCGCCTTTATTAAATTCTTGCATTGTGATTGCCAAATCTGTAATGAACTTAGCCTTTCTGAATTTTCTAAACGCTTCATGCTTACTTTGTCTGTAATGCTCATAGTAACTACATTGAGTAATTTTTTTTCTTACATAGGGTAAACAACAGGGTAGACATCTAGTGATAATTTTCGCTTTATATTTGGGGTTTATTTGCGTCCGGTTGATTAGTCCGACGGAGAGCTCTTCGTGGAATATCGGTGTACAAGTATTCAATTTCGGATAATTATATACATGTTTGAGTATTCTTTTTTTTTAGGGTCAACGCTAGATGCCGGACCGTATTGTGTTTGATTATGTAAATTTTAAGTATAATTCATAGTTTTTTTTCTAGATTTGGTTGAAAGGTAAGTTGATTACTGGTGGTTTATTTAGTAGATATATTGTATCTGATGTATTACTGATTGATGTATTGGGAATATTTCCTGAAAGAATTGTATTTATGTCTGCGAATGGGCGCTCCATAATTTTTTTTATGTTAGATACTTACGAAAATTCAATTATTATTATAAAATTTATGCTATTTTACAGTGGGTATATTAAATAAGTGGTGTTAAACGATCGTAAGTTGTTTCGTTAATCCTGTGATCTACGATCAACTTCCTAGCCAGTCCTTTGTCAGTGTGGACTTAGTTCACCATTTTATTTTAGTTGTCTCTTTTGTCCTGTGTGGCCGTAGCCCTTTTCTTGATAGAGGGGCGATATAAAATTAAATCAAGTGTTGCCCTTTTTAAATTCTATGTATATCTTCTTTACTGCCAAAACGCCCATGCATCCAAGTGCTTAACCGACCGACTGAGCTTCCGGCTAATTCCTTAATCTATGTTACAGCACTTTAGCCACAATTTCTACGATTATCCCTTTGTGCACGTAACAAGTGTATCAAGCAGGTATATTTTTAGACAGGTTTCGCGAAAATGTTCAAAGATGTCGGTCAAAGGAAGTACATCAGTTTTTAGATACAGGTGCCAATACTGACCCAACGTTTAAAGATTGCGCATATGCTTCACTTTTGTTTTGCAAGTAAGTAAAAAACTCCTCTTTAGGCGGTAGAGAGGTCTCACTTACCTTTTTCCATGAATCTATACTCATATAGGAAAACACCTATCCGATTTATCAAATCGAATTCCGCTTCGTTTCGGCAGTGCGATTTAATTTAGCGGGACATTATGCAAAGAGATATACTTTGCTCTGTTTAACGGTAAGAGTTTAACAGGTCCAGCAACAGCGGTTGATAGTCCCAGAAATGATGCTAACCTAAATTTGTGAATTTGCCCCTAGTTCCCAATCAAACACAAAATTTTTTAAAACGTGATAGCAGTTTACAAGCGGGACTTTATCTTTTATATTTATTAATTTATCAAAATACAAGAAATGGTCTTAATACTGACGTATTAAAATTTGAAACGATAAGGTGCACTTAAAAACGCAACATTTTTTTTCTAATTACGTACACTCGTAAGAAACACAATTTACTGGAGCATTCAAAAGTTTTAAATCGATTAGGACCCCAAATTTTCAAGTTCCAACGCGATGTAAAAATTATTCACGTATACTTTCAATGTAAAACTTCAACATAAATGAAAGAATTTTGCTTCTACGGTAACGTTTATGTGCACGTCAGCAGTCGAATTACAACAGCTAACATAATTAAGGGCGTTTTTCAATCGTATATTATAACAGTATACTGAATTATAATTTTTATACCTCCCTTTGTTGCTAAATTAGTTATTATGTTTGTTACAACTTGATGTACCCGTTGATTCATTATTTGAAAATGAAACTTTACTTAATTAATAACAAGACCTTAGCATAATCATCCATTTTTCAACATTCGTTGCACTTCATATAACCCCAAAGCCCATTCTTCTATTTGCTGTTTCCCTAAAGACACCTTAAACACAGATACAGACATTACAAAATCCTTAGGATAACTGTGCATTTTTCTATATCCGTTTCACTTCATACAACTCCAAGACCCATTTTAACATTTTTATTTCCCGTATTAAGTCCTCTATTAGCTGCCTTCTTGACGACACCTTAAAAAAGGACGCTTGTATTGTATCTTCATTACGATACTGTTCATTCTGTGGACTTCTTGACCTAAATGAGACCTACTTATGCCTAAAGAATAGTTTCATATACACATAGTTACATGTGTCTAGTACAGATACAAAACACACATATCTAGTTATTCCTTTTAATGATACAGCAATCGCGATCATGCCCTCACAATCATTTTTAGCATGTGTCTGTATCCGTGTACGTGTATGTGTTTATGCCCGTGTCTGTGTCTGTGGCTGTGTATGTCTGTGTCTGTCTGTGTCTGAGTCTGTCCTGTGCCTGTGTCTGTGTCTGTGTCTGTGTCTGTGTCTGTGTCTGTGTCTGTGTCTGTGTCTGTGTCTGTGTCTGTGTCTGTGTCTGTGTCTGTGTCTGTGTCTGTGTCTGTGTCTGTATGTGTATTTCTGTGTCTGTCTGTGACTGTGTTTGTGTCCGTCTCTGTGTCTGTGTCAGTGTCTGTGTCTGTGCCTGTGCCTGTGTCTGTGTCTGTGTCTGTGTCTGTGTCTGCGTCTGTGTCTGTGTCTGTGTCTGTGTCTGTGTCTGTCTGTGTCTGTGTCTGTGCCTGTGTCTGTGTCTGTGTCTGTGTCTGTGTCTGTGTCTGTGTCTGTGTCTGTGTCTGTGTCTGTGTCTGTGTCTATGTCTGTGTCTG